>JARFXV010000155.1:370000-400000 GCA_031761425.1 Cosmopolites sordidus | reverse complement strand
GCTTCCTAAAATTGATATTCTTCCATTTTCAGCAAATTTGTTGAATATAAACCTGATTCTTTTTCAGGTTTATTTTCAAGCCAAATGATTCTCCCGTCCTTTGCAGCTCTTGTATATATTTTTGTAGTTCATCTGAGTCTTGTGACAGGAGATCGATATCATCTGCAAATCTAAGGTGCCTTAAGTTTGCACCCACTTATTTTTATTCTATTCTGTTCCCAATTCAGATTCCGGAATACCTGTTCAAGGCAAGCTGAGAAATGAACAGGTGATATTGAGTCACCCAGCGTACATCCCGTTCTATAGAGATTTTAACTTCAAAATCATCCATGTGAACTGTCGCTGTAGCTTCATCATGGATCTCAGTAGGTTTACATAGGCTCTGTTTATCCCTTGGTTAAACAATGCATCCATTATCGCTTCCTTTGGTAATGATTGAAATGCCTTTGCATAGTCAATAAAACCAAGTACAGCGGCATGGTGTATTGATTGTGCCTTTCTATGGCCTGTTGGACAACTTGGTTATGATCCATTGTACTGAATCCACTTCTGAATCCTAAATATATATATATATATATATATATATATATATATATATATATATATATATATAAGGGCATTCCAAAAAAAATATACACACTTTATCTTCTGATAACTTAATCATAATGTATTTTTTCCAGATTGATCTAATTAATTTTCAGACTTACCTTTGAGCAACGAAAATGTATCCTGAAGTGTTACTGGAAATATGAAAATGCGGTAGAAGTTTCAAGACAGTTCAGGCGCGAATTTCAGACTTTTCAGTTCAATTAATCGTCATAACTGCACTTACTTGGGACATGAGAATCCACACGTTACTGAAGAACATCATGTAAATTTGCCAGTAGTCACAGTGTGGTGTAGCTTATCTGCAAAAGGATTAATTGAACTTTTTTTTACGGTACTGTAACTGGTGCTGTTTACCTTTATTTGCTCCAGGAAGCAGTGGCCCATACATTCGGGACGCTTTTGACGGTAAGAACTTTTATTTTCAATAAGCGGGGGATGAGGATCCATAGCTTACAGTTGGTGCATAAGCCTGTATAATTTAAACCTCAAACTTTGTATTCAGCTGAAGGACATATTGGACTAGCCGTTCAGATATACTTTCAAATTTTACGTATTAATACATAAGTTTTCTTGTAAAAGGTAAAATGGCAACTGAAGTATATTATGTAAGACTTTTAGACAAGTGGCTTGAAAAATCGCGTGAAACATAACCAGCTTACAGATAAAATTGATCGCCTTTCAAAAAAATTTTGTCATGGGAGACTATATAGAAAAATAATAGTAACAATGAAAAAAGAAACCTAGTATTTTATTGTTAGACTAGAAATTTTACGACAAGATCAGTCCTCGCACTGTATGTAATAGTTAGAAAAAATTAAGGGTCCTAAAGAGCTTCTGTTATGATTCATTATTCCAAAAATTTTATTTCAAGAGATTTATATAACGAACATAATATTATTTGGCGATAGAAACCAGGTACGGAATTAGGAGAAGTTGTATTTTACTTTCATGTTAAGCAGGTTTGGTTTATGCTATAAATATAATTCATTGATAAATGTGTAATGCTGAGCAGGATAATAAAAATATTATATATTGTGCATGAAAATGTAAATAATACTTGTATTGAGATCCTTTACTAATTATATCAAACAAATTCAGTGAAATAAGAAAAAAATGCATATAAATAATTTTTAATTAATAGCCTACTGTCTTTGGCGCACTCGTTTCTAATTGTTATTTAATGACTATGTTGAT
This sequence comes from Cosmopolites sordidus, assembly GCA_031761425.1. Lineage (NCBI taxonomy): Eukaryota > Metazoa > Arthropoda > Insecta > Coleoptera > Curculionidae > Cosmopolites > Cosmopolites sordidus. The sequence goes on along the minus strand of JARFXV010000155.1, from coordinate 398,197 downwards.
CATTTATTGATACAGCTTTTACACGTTGGTACACCTCACCTACATATATACTATTTTTAAAATGTAATATTTTTATAGCCATTTATTCTAGAAGTTACTAATTTTTAATAACACTTTTTAAACGATTCACGTCCCATTAAGAAACACATGATTAATTGTTTTATTAAATTAAATGTTCAAAATGTCCATCATTTTAGGCCATACAAGCCTTGCGCTGTTTTACCAATTTTCCCGAACATATTAAAAAAGACGTGGTATATTTCTAATCTGGTTGCTGCTATAAAGTATAATTTTGGTTTTAAATGGAATGTAAATACATACACTGAAATTATTTCTGTCATCTAAATGTCGAAATTATCTCAATTAGTCAACACAATATTGCCACTTCACTCATTTTATGGCTACTGTATGGCTGATTTTCAATTTTCGGAAACTTGTTTTAACAATGTTGATTAATTTATTTGTTAAGTAATAACAATTTATTATTTGCCAAATAAGCTTTTACATATAATTGCTTAAAATGAAAATTATTATTATAGCTTTTCGATTGGCAATTTATTAATTTTGCATTTTTTTTGCGAAACCGCTTAGGATTTTGACCCTTGTTGAAAGAAATACGGAAATTTTATACAATGATTTAACTTTACATTCATAAAGAATTACGATGCGAAGGGCGAGGGAGCGCTGTTCCGTTTTAATTATTATAGTTAATACACAGAAATATTGATATACTGGTGAGCGTAGCATTGTTGATCCAAACTTTTCAATGAAAATAGACTTTTCCTGAAAAAATGTAAGTGGCTACGTTGACATGTTGAAATTTTTTTTTCAAACATAAACTATGGATATTATTGTGGTTGTATTATTGAACATAATTCCGCCATTTTACGATTCAGCGATGTTCCCTGACCTCCTGGTTCGTCTGATCTTTTGAAGTGTAATAATTTTTTAGGGGCTATCTCAGGTCATGTGTATAATAAAACAACTCACGAATATTCGAAGAACGAAATACCACCGATCTCCAATGAATGGAGCAAATCATTAAACAGGAGGTTCGTTTGGACTCTATGTCTTTTACCCAATATCCGACTCCCATACGTCTTTTACCCAATATTCGATTTCTCTACGTCTTTTACCAAATATCCGACAATCATGTATTTTATCCTTAGAACCACAACGTGGCGTCGCCAGCGACCGCGAGAAACTAGAAATCGTGTTTGCGGTGGACTAATCTTTATGAAGGTCCCGCTTTCCATTAACTTCCAGGCTTTATGTAAGAAGTAGTTTTCATCAGTTAGTTTTCGCTATTTAAGGGATCGGTACAATCGACTCATCGATCGTGGGCGATGCCACTTTTTTGATTGCGTTAAAAATAAATACAAATTTGAATTTTTGTGCGCGTTTGAAAGTACGCGACAGTTGTTGACGAAATGGATAAAAGAAAATACCCGTTAAAAAAACTGAATTAGAGCGTATAATAGTGACGAGAGTGAGACTGATGACTATGAAGAGGTAGAAGATGTGGAAGATTATGAGTTTGATTCGCGCAATGTCCAGGATCAACTAAATGAAGTACCCGATAAGTTTCTACCCACTACGAGCCGTTGTGAGTCTGAAACCAAAAAAGTTTTATTTCCCAAAAATGGTCACAAGTGGTATTTGTAAAGTTTCCACGCCAAAAAGACAAAAACTAATCAGAAAAAACTTTGTGTTGCACTTACCTGGATCAAAACAACTCGCAAAAAAATTAATTGATATAGACAAAATTTGGAACTGTTTTACGGACGAAATTTTGGACATACTGGTCAAATATACCAACGAACAAATTCAAGTTAGAAGTACTCGTTACAAAACGGGACAACAATATATCGGCCGTACGAACATAGTTGAAATCCGTGCATTACTTGATCTTTTACATATTTCTGACGTTAATAAGAAAGCCCATCTCACTTTGAACGATATATGGCCTTTAGAGTTTGGACTGCCAGTTTTTAGGGCGGCTATGCCCAAAATCCGTTTTGAATTCTTGATTAACTTTCTTAGGTTTGATGACAAAACAAATAGAAAAAAACGAAAGAAAATCGATAAACTTGCAGCAATAAGGCAAATTTGGGACATCTTTGACGGTCGTTGCAGAGAAAACTACAAGTCTGATAGGTACGGCTAGAAGTTGGTCACTATGCGTGATGCTAAAACTTTTTACAGTGTTCAGCGGAACCATATATAGGGAAAGAAGAAAGGAATAGCCAATATTATATCCCTACGCAATATGTCTTATCTTTGACAGAAGCTATACAGGGTACAAATCGTAATTGTACAATGGATAATTCAGCTCATATGAAGTAGCAGAAACATTATTAGAGACAAAACTAACCATGCTCGGGTCAATGCGTAAAAGCAAGAGAGAAATACTAACGCAGTTACTGGAAACAAAAGGGAAGGCTAATAAAATAAGTAAAGGCTTGAATGAAAAAAGTACAATGTTAAAAGTTACAATGAAAAAAGTACATATGTTCCGAAAAAAAATAAAACGGTCCTTTTACTGTTAACCATACACAAACAAGCTGATATTGACTAAATATCTAAGAACCCAGAAAGTATTCTAGGTTATAATAGCACAAAATGTGAAGTAGATACCTTCGATCAGCTTTGCCATTACACCACAGTATCTAAGACAACTCGCCGATAGCCCCTTAGAATATTCTATGACATCATCGATATTGCAGGTATCATCGTTTTTATTATTTATAAATGTAATATTTCTGGTAATAAAAGGCCAAAGCGCTCAGATTTTCTGAAAAAAATTGCATTTTCACTATTGGAGCAGCAGTTAAAGGAAATAATGTTCAACGATCGACTCCCAAAGAAAATAAGGAATACTATTCCGATTATTCTAAAATGTGAAGTACCACAAGCAGTACAAATAGTTTATAGACCTTTAGGTCGTTGTATCTATTGGGCGCGAAAAAAAATTGAAAGGCCCGGATTTATGCAAATATTTTTATTCTTTCTTTTCCTTTAAGTTAATGATACAAAATGTAATTTTTGTATATTTTTCGTTTGAACAGTATTCACCGCTTGTGATATTCCTTTAGAAATATTTTGTTTATTTTTATTGTCGTACTTAATAATTTTTATTTTTATTGATAATCTTTGACCAAAAAATCTTTGTAATAATAAATAAAAGCTGACTAAACAGAAACAAGTAGTAATTATTACTCTAATAAGAGAAACGTAGCGTTTTAAGCATGTGTCATATAAGACGCCGTCGACGCTGCGAATAGTGTAAAATAATTTCACGTTGTAGTTCTAGAATTAATATTAAACTGGGATTTTCACTAATCACAACTCCATTCCTTTCCGCATCCTAAGTAGTATGTGGGAGATAGCCCTTCAGGCGTTGGAATCAGTGCCAAATGATCTGTTTCGGTTAAAAATCAGTTAACATTCCAAAATACCTTGTTCGCTCTGTATGCAACAATTCTATGATGGTAGTTCTAACATTCTATAAATCTAACTTAAAGTCCTGTACACCTAGCATGGTTTTATTTACTTTTTCAAAATTAAAATCGACAATACTTTGATAACGTATATGAGGTGCTACCGATCCTACTCGCAATTCTGAGTTCTCATTACTTAGGCTCTCTCAAACTTTCCAATCTGCGTAAAATGTAGAACTGTAAACAAACAATTGTTGGCTGCAAATGTCGCTACTCAGTCATTTCTGGGATATTTAACTGGGATATGTGCAAGAAAATTTAAGCACATTCATTGCCAGTATCAATTATAATTAAGTAAGCACTGTAAGTTGATTAAAAGTTATCTATTTATGATTTATCACAAGTATTTTTGTTTTAATCCGAAATGTGAAACTACGGGCTAATTGTGTATTAACTACTGATAAACTCTTAGAAAATTGCAATTTAAATGTTCGATCAGTTTATTTATGGAACCGCAAAATTGCAAGATTTCAAATACTAAATCTATAATTAGTCTATAGAAAGGCGATTTTAATGTGTGGAAATACACCATGAAAAACAGCGAATCTACTAATACTGCAGTTTAGCGTTTAACATATATGATAATAATTGTTTTGCTGCAATATCGACAAATAGAGCGGTTAAAATATGAATAAATGCAAGGGAAATAAAAAATCATTAAATCTATCCTGTAATCCATCAACAAAAACTCAGATGCAATTTAGTAATTAAATCGAGAGATCGGTTTATAATCTCTTGAATATTTTGTAATTGAATGCAGGTTTTATGACACTACCGTCGGATTTTTCTATTGTACCTTTAAGAATATTGCCAATTACCACCTTAGCCAGAATTCGCAAAAGTTGAATTTTCTCTTATAACAACTATTGCAATGAATCGTTCTTTATGTTATAAGTAATGCTTAATTTTCTAAACGTTTGGTATACCGGAGAACTACAAAATCCAATACTATTAAAAATATATATGGTTAGATTTTGTCATTTGTGTACGTCATGCCAGTATTATATGATAATAAAGAAATTCTGGTTATATTTGATACAAAAAAAATTATAATGAGTAGGTCCAGTAGTCCACAACCTACGAGGAATGGACCAAATTAGATGAGCTTTATTCGTTTTCTTTTGGCAGGGTATCCAATGCTTATTTTAAACATACTTCAAGCTTATTGAAATTTGATGGCGTCTCAAGAGTTAGACTATGCTATCCCAAAAAATATTTTATCGAAGATAACTCTGGTGATATCGCCAGCCAGACCAAGGTCGCTACGGCAGATTCTTCTAAAAATGCACTGTACGACGAGCTGTATGGATTCTGGAGTAATCTTGCTGGAAGGTGAGATTTGGACGAATTTGCAGATATGGCTAAACATGACCAGCAGGATGACCCTCATCTCCAACATATTGCTCCCCATACTATAATTTATGTAGTGATAGGTTTATGCAATGTTAATCCGAAACTTAAATTTGGACTTAGGACCATCTAAACAAAATATAGATCTATCATTAAAGAATATAAAGTTCAATTCTAGATTTCATTGAATTCTAGCTCGGCTCCATGCTAAGCGTCGCGAGTTGTTGTACACTGTACGAGGAAGTGCCCTATAAAGACGAAAATAATGCATTCCAATCATAATTAGCCCACATCGATTAAGAGTTATCCTCAAAACAGTCCTATATACAGTGCAACAAAAGCATGGCACATTTACGGGATATTTTCATGTCGATTTTGTATAGAAAGACGTTTGATATGTCGATTACGTCTTTAGATACTGCTGCCCTTGAAACCTGTTTGTTTTATAATGATAGCTCGTACCTTTTCGAATTACGATAATTGTCTAAAACGACATAGCGCAGGAATTCGTGCCATATTACAATACACACAATACACTTTTAAGAATTCACAAGAATTATGTTAAACGTAGCATGCAAAATATATCTCAACGTGAATGAAACAATTTTTGTTAAGGATTTACTTTGATATATTTTTTACGGAAACCTAAAGGTAAACAAGCAAAATATGTATCAGGTTTTGCGTTGAAGATATACTATTCCGCAATTAAATTTTCAGTTTGATTCAACTATGTACACTGGATGTGGCATTTTCTTTGTTTAATTTCCCTTATTCCATTGGACATGGAACTATCAGAGTATACCAGTGATCAATTTGAGCTTCAAAACTTTTTATTCTTCAAATTCCTATTCTTCAAATTGTTATATGACTTCAATTCACTTTTTGAAATAACAGGCATAAGTTTTTCGAAAAGGTTCGTGTACCTTTTTCATTAATTTACATATTTAGATGTTTTATGCATATGGATGCTTAGTCTTCTTAAAAAAGTAATCATGTCTTAACTCAATGTAATGACTATATGTCCGGATTCAATCTTTCTTCACATATTCCCAAATATTAGCGTTTTACGTTTTAAGGTAGTTCCAGCGTCAAACCTCTTCTCGACAGAGAAGTCTCGGCAATCAGATGTTCATGCATACTAACAAATATTTTTGGTTATGATGATCTGGGATCTCGTTATTTATAAAAATTGTTAATGTTAGTTTAAAAAAAGTCAAAGCAATTGCATCATAAAGGACAATTTATAAAAGGAAAAATTTATCTAAAAAATTAAATTATATTTCTGCCATGCAGAAAGCAAAAGTAAAAAAGCTAAATCAATAAAAAAAAAAGGGTCAATTCTAAACTCGGAGTTGAAACAAACAAAAATGAAAACAAGTCAAATTTAGAAAATTTAGAAAAATAAAGAAATTTGGGCAAAATTCCAAACTATGGGTTAGATGTAAAAATTGTTCTTGTGTTACTCAAGTTATGACGGATAAAGTACATGAAGGAGATAAAAAATCACGGATTTCAGATGTAAATTCTAAAGCTGTTCTCGGTAAGTTTATATTAATATTAATTTCTCTTTACTCTAATCTCTTAATTAACTTAATCTCTCTTTACTCTATACTACTCGAGACAGCTGTACGCACAGCATTGCCAGATCACTGTTAACCATAAAAATAACGGATTGAAATTGTAAAATTACTCATTTTTTAAATTGTTATATCTCGTAAACAAAACGGCAAAGTGCTACTTTTTTCTGTATATTTCAAAAACATTTCTCTTTACTTAACCATTTTTTTTTAATTCTATCGAGAGATTTTTTTAATACAACAGAAAATAGTTGGGTGCAAAGAAAGTTTGACATGCTTTAAATGGAGAATGACCGTGAAAATTGCAAACTTTGATATGAAATATCTCGCATCCTAAACGGCCAAAAAATCTTTAACTTTAGGATTTATTAGTAACCGTTAGTCTTAATCTGTGACGAAAAAATGGGAAAAATCTGTCGAAAAGGCGTTTCACGCTGGAACTACCTTAAAGCTTACGTTTTAAAGCTCAAAACTGATCACAGATATACCTTTATAGTTCCATGTCTAATGGAATAAAGAAAGTAGAGCAAAGAAAGTGTCACTTCCAGTGTCATAACTAAAGCTGTGTTGATATGTTATAAAATAGAAATCCTCTTTTTTCTTTGGGACATATCTTAATTTTTTAGCTAGTATCCACCTTTTAGATTCTCAGAATTTCTACCTATCTAATACATTTGTTTGGGTATAATTTATGTGGTTTCATAAATTTTCTGCACTTTGAATCTAATATGAATCTTCAAAAAAAAATTTAGATTAATATTTTCATATATTTATACATCAAGTATTAACATTTTTATATATATTTTGCATTAAAGGTAAAACGTCCGAATAGGGACAACTAATAATTGCATGTCCAGATGCTGGAGAAATATTTTCAGCAATGACCGACCCTATTTTCTACCTAATACCAATCTTCTTTTGAAAACTTTAAAGAAAGGTTTTTCTTAAGTTTGGAGAGTTATGAAACATCAAAGGATCTGATCATCAAATGACTCTTAACTCTTTAAATTTTCCATAGCTTGAGTAAATGTAAGTAAATGTTTAAAAATTACTTCCGGTATTATTTCGAGTTACTGTTGCTCCATTTTCAGCTTATATTCACAACAAGCTAGTATGTTATACCTCGTTTTGAAACTGAAAGATACGACAGGAATCAGTCGATGAAACGTAAAGGCCAAGAATTAAGTTAAAATTTAATAATACAAATCAAAAAACATAATATATAACTATAATGATTACTTATAAAATCAACTAAAAGTAGAGGTTACTTATGGTTAGAGTTTCAGTATTATTGCCCACTGAGTGGTATATTGTATCATCTACAAATTAACTTTAGAAGTAATCTTGTTGGTCTTATTTGTCTGTTTTGATTTGGTGTAAGCACATTATCATCACGTGAATTATTATAAAAGTTTAAAATCATTACATCATTATATTACATATCTACGGTATCTACGTACAAAGTGTGTACATAAAGTAATGAGACTGGTGACGTAGCATTCGATCTAGCCACACTGTTTTCTTACAGTTTAGAGGGGAGACACACCGTTGTTTCACAGTGTGACGGAAACTTTTGTAAAACTTAAACAGGGTTATGGAAACAGTATTTTCCTCAGAACCCAGGTTTTCAGACAGTTTCAAATATTCTCAGAAAGCCGATTAGAGAAGGCTTCGCAGTGGAAAGCTTTAAACTTAAAGAAGTGATGAAAATGTTCACATAATACGGGATCAATGTTCGTTCTGGTCATCGGCTGACGGTAAAAATGATCGAGGAAGAATTGAGTTTGACTGAAATGAATTTAATTAATTGGATATGAGGAAGATCTGCGTAAAAATGGTTCCGAAAAAGCTTTCGCAGGATGAAACGGACAATAGGAGGGATATAAGTGTTCACTTTTTGGGATGGATTGAAAATGAGCCTTATTTTCTGGAACGTGTCATTAATGGTGACGAGTCTTGGGTGTTGAATTTGACCCGGAAACGAAGCGTCAGAGCCAGCAATTGCACATTTAATTTCGCCACCACTAAAAACTCAAGGATATCAAAGATGAAACACATGATGATTTTCTTTTTTAATAACCAGTGGATCAGCCATAAGAAATTTGTACCTCAAGGCTAAATGGTTAACCAGCATTCTTACCAAGACGATCTTGAAGGACTTCGAAAAAGAGTTATTCATGTAAGATCGAACATCAAGAACACCTCAGTGCTGTATCACGACAATGTGCTTTAGCATACATCAATTTCGATTAACGAGTTTTTGGCAAGTAAAAGCATCACTGTGGCTCCGCAGTCCCCTTATTTACCAGACTTAAATCCTTATAACAGATATGATTCCTTTTCTCAATATTAAAAATTCGCCTGAGAATTTGTTGAAGTATAATTTAACTCTGAAGTATAGATATACTGAAACTACTGGCAGTTCCACACAGTTGAATTCCGTAAGTCCAGATAGGTTTTAGAATGGTTTTGTAGAGTAATATCTTGTTGTCTAGAGAGAGCTTCGATTTGCTTATGAGCCAATATATTGATTAAGTTTTAGACTGAGTTGTTTTCGTTTAGTGAATATATGTTTCTGCCACGTTAATCGGCGATTAAGGTGTATACCAAGATATTTGTCATCCTTGGCTTGTGGAATATGTCTGTTGTTAATCTTCATTGGTGGGCAGGTATCTCTATGCAAGGTGAATGTTACGTGCGTTGACTTGGAATCAAAATCCACTTTTGGATCATTTTAAGGGTCGTTTGTAAATCTCTCGAGGTCTGCGATGGGTCAACATGTGATGCTAGCACCGCTGTGTCGTCGGAAATGTCGCAACATCGGTTGACCTTGTTGGTAGATCTGCGATATAAAGCAGATATAAGATGGATCCTAGGACACTTTCCTATGGTCTGCCGGATTGTATACGTTTTAGCTCAGTCTATTCGCTAGCTTGTTTGACGAACAATTGCCTTTCTGTCAAATAGGATTTCAATAATAGCAAGCGTTGGTATGAGAGAAGCGATTTTAATTTGACTAGCAGACCAGTATGCCAAACCTTGTTAAAGGCATGAGACACGTCAAGGGAAGCAGCCGAATAATATATCTTGCTGTTTAGATTTCTATTGATTTTGTTAACCAGTCTGTGTACTTGTTCTATTGTACCGTGCTTATTGCGAAAATCAAATTAGTGGTCTGGACAGGACCGCGCCACCCCTGTGTGCGAAGTGTGCGGCGCACAAAGTCGCCAAGGCAATAGGTGCGCCGGATGAAATACCAGCGCCAATTATTGAAATTATTTTTATTACACAATAACATATTCCTTATAGTTGAGTATCAATAAGTAGGTACAAGTCTTCCAAGACAATATTCACGTCTATGGTTTAATTTTACACTATTTTAATTGACCCAATGTTTACGTTTCGGATTTTAGTTTACGTTATGTTCGTTCCAACTTCATTGTCAGAAACAGTTTCTGACAATCAGGATTCGACGCAGTAACTAAAAACCGTTTCAACAATCGTTACTGTGCCGAATCTTGACTGTTAGAAACTGTTTTTGGCGCTACTTGGAACAGGGCTATTAGGTTTGTTTCAGCGAGATGTTGGAAACATGTTGCTAACATCTGCCAAACAAGCAAACTTGTTCGTAACAGTTGTATTAATGTTGGTAACAAATTTCTGCTGGAACAAAAAAATAACATTTTCTCTTCTTATAGGCTGATGTGGCAATTCGACACAATTCTAAAGTGAGGTTATCGTTATTTTAGCAATTTGATTACCCTATGCTCTAGTGTCCTTTGTTGTTTCATAAATTTCAGATAAGTAGTTTTTATATATTTCAATGCACATACATTCAACAGATCTTTTGTTGTAAATAGCAGTAGGCATTAATACAACAAGCTATTTATTATAATTAACAGGGTTAACATGTGCATTTTATATGTTTAAATTCCGTTTTATTTTTAGATATGCAAGAATTTATTATTTTGCCGAGAGGATATACCTCATGGTCAGTAAATACGACAAAATACTTGATTTCGCCATACAAGTCCCAACACACCCAGATAGGGATAACGATAAAAAACAAAAAAAGTTATGGGAAATCATAGCAAATATATTAAATGAAGAATTTCAGTTACATTTAACAGAGTCCCAAGTGGAAAATAAATGGAGGACTCGGGTACGGGCATATAAGAAAGTTGTCGATAAAAACCAAAAGACAGGCAGAGGCAGAAAGGTTTTTGATTTTGAAGAAGACATGGATAATATTTTCTCTAAAAAAATATAAACCCTGAAATGCTTTTATGCGATGAAACAATTGTTATTCCACCTAAAAGCATTAGTGATATGGAGAAATATATAGCTGATGACAGTGATTTACTGCCAACACCGTCGACTTCCAGAACAGAAAGAGTTTTAGAAACACTGAGTTGAAGGCAGAGAATTTTAGGTAGGAACGACATTCTGGAAAAGATACGTATTGACAGACAGAAATACCATGAAGCAGTTATAAAAAAAATGGAGGCACGGGAAAAGATTGAAAACCAAAAATTAATTGAATGGAGTAGGCAGAATGACATACAAGAAAAAAGTAATGCAATTCTTGAAGCCTATTTGAATAGGAATATCATTTTACCTAATAATTAGTTGTTTAGTCTATTAGTTAAGTCTAAAACTATTAGTTAAGTCTTAAGTTAAGTTTACCTAATATTAGTGAGCTCTGCTAGTCACTAAAGTCTCTATTAGTCACTAAAGATTATTGTATGAAATAAATAATTTGTTTAATTTTGCATAAGTTCTTATTTGTTATAGAAAAATTACAATCTTTCTTGAAAGAAAATATTTGGTCCAAAGTTGAAATTCAGAGAAAGATTACGTGGCATTTATTTTTCGGAATAATAAACAATTTTACATATTTAATGTTCGAAGTAAATGGTTTCTATAAATAATGCCTTCCGGGATATCTCTCTCCAAATCTTCATCATCTATTTCAAGGTTAATAAGTACTGGTTGATTTTCATCCACTTCCAAATTGAAAACTAATTAATCCTCTAGAGGCATGTTATGTAATACGCAGCAAGCTCTAATAAAATTTATAATATCACTAATACTTCTGTTTTAATATACCAAACCAGTGTTCAACAACATATCGGCAACTTGATAATCTTTGATTAAAAAGTCTTTATTGACATATCAGACTTCAATGGTTTTTAAATGGAGTAATCAAATAACGTGAACAACTATAGACACTATCTCCTAAAATGAAATAATCACCACATTTGTTGTGTAGTTCATTGGATAGAAGAGATGTTTTAAAAACTCTAGAATCGTAAACCGACCCCGGAAAGCCAACAAAAAGACTTCGGATTTATGTTCTATGATCACAAACCACTTGTAGCTGAAACAAAAATAACAATTAAAATTGGTATAACTACATAATTGAAATTAAGAGCAAATTCTTAACCTGAATTGATTTTTTTTGCGATTGTAATATGAATCAGGATTCCTCAGCATTGTTCTGTTTTTCTTAAAAATCTGACCATTTTATTGTTTGAGGGACTAAATTACTTAAAACAATAAACACGTTTTCTATTAATTCTAAATAAACTACTTATAGAGATGGAAAATCGGTCAGACACATATCTAAAAGAAGCAGCCTCGTGTCCTGAGAGCCACAAAAATAAGTACACTTGGTGTTTAGCGCTGATTTTACCATTTCCTCCTGACTGTGGATTAAATAAACTACTTTTTTTATACTGTTCCGCAATAGTGTTTGCAACGTGTGGACTCATTCGAAAATGTTCCATAAACTCATTTACACTGAAATTCTTCACAGTGATTTCAATGTAATTTTCACTTTTCGGCCGCTTTCAGCCTTCAAACATTTCGAGCTACAGATCATCATCAAAACTTACATAACTACTGTCAGATGAAATTTCAAATGATTTTAATTCAAACACATCCATTGTGAACGTTTCTTAACTAAACAGAAAAAGTATAAACTTCAAATACACAAGCTACATAAAGTTAGGTTGGAATTCAAGACGTGCTAGAAATGTTGGAAGAAAATCCGCAATTTTTTTAAGTAGCTGCCAACACGTTTTTAATGTTACCAACATCTGCTGGAACAGCTAACACAAAATGTCACTAACATTTCTTTGCTAGAACACAATTTTGACACTGCGCATGCTCCAAGCTGCTTCCAACATTTCTGACAGCCTGCTGGAACAAACCTATTAATAACGAGCTCTGCGTTAAAATCAAAAGAACCGCCGCGAGCGGGTGGAGTCACCGGGGATTACCCGATTTTAACGGGCGAGAGAGCCAAAACAATTGAATAAACATTTTACCGAAAATGGGTGCAAGGTGCACATTGAATTTTTCACGATATCTGTTCTAATAAAAATAAGTATACCTTCTAGCTCTAATAACAATACTTAGTTTGTGTTACTGATTCTTTTAACGTGTTTTCATGATGAGTGATAGTGATCAAGATAAAAAAAGGAATTATTTGGTTACCAGAATCTAATAAGGAAAAGAAAACGAGAAGAACGTGATAAAAAATATTACTAAAATAAGTAAATATTTTACGGCTCTACCATCCACTTCCATGGAATCATTTGAGTATTTCGAGGCAGAAACCAGTCAATTTATCGATGAAGGTGTTAAAACTGATTTAAAAAACTTTATGCAGTGGTATGTGCTTTTTATGTAATTTCCTATACAAATAAATAAAAGTGTCTGTTTATAATGTCAAAATAGCAGCTTTTCACTAAATGCATTATGAAGAAATATGCGGTACTTAGGTATAACAATTTTTTTTTTTAATTTTTGTCTGTTTCTTACACGCCTGCACCGATTTTGACGGGGCTTACACTGGCGGATAGCCGATGTGATAAAGAGTAACCTAGGGTACGTTTATTTTATACAAGTAACAGCTGGTATTATAAATAGCAACCTGTATTATATATAATTATACATACTATTATATGAGCAATATTTAAGTATTTGTTTGTCTATTTGTAATTTAAGATGATGCCGCTGAAGTTACGTCTGTGCCTGTGCCGACACGCCATTGTCACACGCCGACACACCATTGTCACCGCAAAGACATTTATCGTCACCAATACCAACTTTTTCCAAAGATAACCCTGGACTCTGGCCAGAAGTTTTAAACGCTACTTTGATACATAATAAACAGCTACTAAACAACATAATTTTCGGCGTGATTTTTCGCGACAAAAATTGTCCGAGTATTATTATGAAAGGCATTTAGGAAATGGTGAAAAGTATCAAAGAGAGTGGCTACTGTATTCAGTGTCCAAAAATGCCGTTTATTGCTTCTGTTGCAAGCTATTTGAATCAAGACATAAAAATAAATTTTGCGAGGGAATTAGTGATTGGCAACATTTAGCTTTGTATTGCAGCAGACATGAGAAAAGTTTCGCTCATTTCAATAATTATAAAAAATGTCTCTCAGTCTGTTAGAAATAAAACCACTGTTGATACTATTCAGCAAAAACTTTTAGAAGTTGAAAAGCAGCGCTGGTACGATGTAATTAAAAAAAAGAATATATGTGGTCCAATTTCAAAGTACACAAAATATGGCTTTTCGTGGCCAAAGCCAAAAAATATAAGACCGTAACAATGGTAATTTTGAAAAATGTATCGAAATGCTGGGAAAAATCGATCCTTCAATGACTGAACATATACGGCGCGTATCGAATGATTCAGATTTCAAGAATAGGCCGACTTATCTTGGAGATAAAATTTAATCGAATTAATAAATATTTCTCAATAATACTGGATTGTACTGCGGACGTTTCACATATAGAGCAAATTAGTATCATTATAAGATTTGTCAATTTTGACACAGAAACTAGAAAGTTAGAAATAAGAAAGCATTTTCAAGCTTTCTGTCCAGTTATCGATACAGCTGGCGTTGGCGTAACTTTATTTATAATAGAAGAACTAGACAAAATTAATTTGGACATAAACAATTTAAGGGGGCAGGGCTATGATAATGATTCAAATATGCGTGGTAAGAACAATTGTCTTCAAAAAAGATTGCTGGATCTAAATCCTCGCGCTTTCTATGCGCACGGTCTAGCCATAGTTTAAATTTAATAGTAAATGACGCCACCAACCTCAATTATCACACGACTGGATTTTTTAGTATTGTGCAAGAATTATATAAATATTTTTCGTCCTCTACCAAAAGATGAGATTTATTTAAAAAATGTATCATAAATTTAACCTTAAAACCATTGCCCGAAACAAGATGGTCAAGCAGAATAGATGCTATAAAACCATTGTTTGCAAATTTACCATAAATTTAGAATGCCTTATATGAGATATCAAATAATACATCATTCGATCAAAAGGCAAAATATGATGCAAAATGTCCAGCAGAAAAAATATGTACCTTTTCATTTATTTGTTCACTAAATGTGTGGCATCTAGTATTGACAAAAATAAATTTTGTGAGCAAAATTCTATAGTCCATCGATATGAATATGTAAGTAGCTCTAGATGCTTTAACGGAATTAAAGAAGTTTCTGATAGAAATTATTATGAACGAAAATTTTGAGAAAATTGTAAATGATACCATGAAAATTGTCGAAAAATTAGATATGGAGGCTGAATTTGAAACTTCCAGATCCAGACCCCTATAACGTCGTAAAACTCCAAAGAGTTTAGATTATAAACAAGAAGACCACACTATAAATGATCCAAAAACCTCTTTTAATATTAATGTATTTTTTTTATATATTGGATCAAGCGTTATCCTCCGTAGACGAAAGATTTAATTTGTTGAATAATCACAACGACGCGTTTAATTTTTTATTTAAAGTGAGTGATACCAAAATCAAAGTCGATTAAGAACTAGCTGTAATCGTTTGCAGGAAAAACTTTCAGCAAATGATTCATTGAATATTAACGCCGATGATTTGTGTGAAGAAATTATGTCATGTGAGTCTTTAAATGAGTGAGTCAAAAAATGAAATAATGATGTGGTGAAAATTCTCGAATTTATATATTTGAACAATTTGACAGCCGTATGTTCTAACATCGTCATAGCATTCCGAATTTTGCTGACTATGCCAGTTAAAGTAGCAAGCGCAGAAAGGTCGTTTGCTAAATTAAAACTTACCTGGGCTCAACAATGAGCCAGGAAAGGTTAACAAATTTAGCAACAATATCTATAGAGGAGGCCATATTGGACCATATAGATATACACGAAACTATTAAGGATTTCGCAAACAGAAAAGCGAAAAGAGTAGAAATAAGATGTTCTTCCACATTTTCGACACTTGTTGCTTGTTTTGGAAAAATATAGCTTACGTATTAGTGAAAATTAGTATTATTAGAAAAAAAGTCAGCTATTTTGTTAATATCTATATAATTAATATGTATCTCAAATAAAATAGGTAAAAATTTATTTCGCGTTTTATTTTTCGAAGGTAATTGCAAAGCGGAACCGAACCGCTTGGAAACCGTTTTAGGAAAATACTATTTAAAACTGGAGAACATATTTCAGTCAAAATTTGAAAAATAAAAAAAATATCCATGTCGAAACACGACGACAAAAAAAAAGACGCGCTTCGTAGGTTTCACACACAGGCGCTGCCGGGGGTCGGCGCGGTCCTGGATCCGGAATTAGTTTTTCTTCTATTAGCGACTTCAATCTTTTGCTGTACATTTTTTCAAAAACCTTGGAGAGCACCGGTAGCAATCTTATGTCTAAATGAAGCCGTTTCCTATGTTTTTTTTTCACGCTTTGAGATCATAATAATTTCTGCAACTTTCCTGCCTCTTGAAAGATTTATGTATAGTATTGCATTAAATATGCATATTATTAATTTTATGCATTTGTGAAAGTTCTTGTAGAATCTTCCCAGTTATTAGATCGAATCCGGGTGCCTTCTTGATGTTAATTTCTTTCTTAATGACTTTTTTATTTCTTTTGCTTTGATTTTCGGATATAAAAATCCATTTGGAAAGGTGCCTCTATGACTGCGTTGTTTGTTGCCTTTTTCTATCAATATTTGTTTAATTAAGCAAAATTATTAAGTAAAAATTGTTATATTCCAGAATTTCTTTTACAGCAATATTCTTCAAATCGCTGAATAAGCTTATGTTTCTTGTTACGCGGTTAGTTGTTTTCAATAGTGCATTATACACGCTGCAGGCAATATTCAATAGTCTTTAGTGTAATACTTTTAAATGGAACATAATTACTAAAGAAAGGGAAAACCCAAATCAGAAAATATTGACCATTACTATAAAGGAATGGATATTGTTATCATATTTTTTAGTATTGAAAACTAGGAAATATTGAATATAGTTGTAAAAAAAATATAGAATTATCAATGAGTTAATCAGGCATTATCATGCCTATCACATGAAGTTTTAATTTAAACATGATATATACTAGCAACGCAATTTATAAGACGTATTTCGTTTTTTCAACAACAACCAAGATATCTAAGAGACATCAGTAATCAGTCAATCAGTATATGTTAGAATTTTCTGTAAGTAGAAAAAATCTAGACTTCCACAGTGAAAGTAACAGCCAAGTAAAAAAAATATATAGTTAAGAAATTCTTTTTACGCATATATTTTACTACAAACAAGATCAACATGTATTCAAAAAATCTATGTAGGTGTTAATAATGCATTTATGCAAATATTTTGCCTCCGCATCTTGTTTCATACTAAGTACTATTTATATTACTGAAAATAATGCAAATACGCTAGTCGGTGTCAACGATACACTTTTAAAGCACTTAAATAAGGTTTTTAATATCATTGGTTTTGAATAGTTTGTATAGGAGATAACCTTGTTCGTCCATAGAGTACAGTGTTGCGTTAAAATCTATATAGTAGTTCGGTATTATCTACAAGTATAAAGAATCAATACTGGCACCCTAACACTTATTAGAAGACCGTGTAACTATTTATTATAAAGCTATTTTAATCACATTGTGGGTACCTATAAGCTTTTAGACTATACAGAAGATATATCGTTTATTTAATTTTAAGCGATCTGCAATAATGGCCTCTTAGCTCCAGAGATTCAAAAAACCAAATAGCTATTTTCACAGCATAACTATTTTCGATGAATATGGAACCAGTTAATTCTGAATTCTGAAATTCGGAATTTCCAGGAACACCAGTTAATTCCCTTTTTTGACTGAGACGAAATTTTCAAGTCCCTAAATAATACAAATCGAGTCCGTATGATAAAACTTTCTGAGTACGTATACAGTCAAAAATGTCAAACTTTACGATTCATATGTCAGATGGGGCCTAGCAACTACATTGTGGCCTATTCTGGATATATAACTAGCAACCTTCTTATACATACATACGTACATGTATATATATATATATATATATATATATATATATATATATATATATATATATATATATATATATATATATATATAGTTATGGCCAAAAAAATCATCAAAACAGTTTATATATATATATATAAACCAAATAAAGTCATGATATAATAAATAAAATATGTCAACTAAATTTCAGAAAAATACATAACTTTCAATAAATAAGAACTTGGTCACAAAAATAAAGTGTTTAGAAATAACGCACAAAAACAAAGAAAAAAATACTATAAGAAGGGCAAACTAGCCAAAATCAACTTATTAATTAGTATTTTGTTGTATAGCCTATATTTTCCGTCACATCGATGCGTCACATCGTCTAGACGTGGAGTCTATAAGATTGAAGCAAATTTCAACCGGAAGGAAATACCAGATTTCTTGAACAGTCTTCCATAAATTTTTGGTATTTCATATTCAAAGTATTCAAAATTTTCCATAGGATTTTACAGGATTCAAGCCCGGTGACTGAAATGGCTAGGGTAAATAGACAATATTGTGCGTATCCAACCGAGTTTTCACAGTTTTGACGGTGTGTTTGGGATCATTGTCGTACGGGAAGTTCTACCGTAATGGCATATGTTCTTCGGCATAAGGCAATATACTATTCTGTAAGACGTTTAAGTAAATTTCTTTGGTCATGTTTTGTTTTATCCAGTGAATTGGACCAAATTCGGCATGTGAAAATGAACCCCAAATTTTAATATTGCTATCACTATGTTTAACGCAACCAATAGTATTTTTGGGATTCAAATGTTCATTCCCTCGATGCCCAACAGGTACTCTTCCTTCCGAAAGTTTTGTCGGAAAAAAGAAATGTCCAATGTTCTCTATTTTAATTATTTCGTTGTTTTAAGTGCTTTTTGTTCAAGTAGGGAACTTTCCTTGCAATTCTGCCATTATAGCCAAATTGATACAAACGACCCCTAATACCTCTCGTACTGACTGGCAACTGTAATTCTCTTTTGGCAATCGTCTGGCAAATTTCATCTCGACTAGAAATTTTTCGTTTCCGGCCTCGGAACATTGGTTTTTGCTCCATGTTTTTTTCTTTCAATATTTTTTAAATAACGCAAGGCGACCTTTTCAAAGTTCAAAGTTTGACAAATAAATTTATAACATTTTTTTGTTCTTACAATTGCAAAATTAGGCGACGTTGTTCATCAGTACAATGTTTAGTACGAAGTATTATTTTTAAAATGTTTGTATATGTTACCGGCCAAACTAGATGCTTTCCTCCGAAACCAGTTCCTCCTAGGCCAAACCTCTATATCCGAAACACGATAGGATGAACTACTTTCTCGTAGTTCAAACTAGTTTGTCCTAAAAGTGATAAATTAGTACAGTACATTGGGTCAGTTAAATATGTAAATGTACACGATATACGAGTTGGATTCTAGAGCAGTTGGAAGACCACCTCTACTTTAGGGAAGTTTTTTTCCGACAAAGCGAATTTCTGGGTTAATGGGTTTGTGAATAAACATAACTGCAAGATTTTGGCCTTCGTCTTCAGTTTGGTGCGATGAGATTTGATGCGTTTGGTGCGTACTCTCTCTTGGGTGTGATTTTTTAGACTGAAGAAGGGATAGGACCTTATTTTTTTTGAAGACGGTGATGGAAATCATATTTCTGTTAATGGTGAAAGCTATAGGAAAATACTAACAGGATATATTTAGCCGGAACTGATAAACGTGGATATAAAATGTATTTTGTTTTAACAAGACTTGTCACACATCTCTCCAGACAATCGATTTATTCGATTACTGCTAGAAAAGTTTCCTGGGTATGTGATTTCGTGAAGTGGTAACGTTATCAGGCTCATCTCATTTTCGTAGACTTATGTTAAATCTCTAGTTTACAGAAATAAACCTCGAACAACTAGTGACCTTAAAGGAAACCTACAGGCCACCATTGAAAATATACCACGCGATATGTGTGAGAGAGTAATCGAAAATGGGGAATCTAGATAGCTTCCATTAAATTAAGCCGAGGGGGATATTTGAATGGCATTACTTTTAGAATATTCTTTCTTTTTCACGATAAAATAAAAAATATCGAATTAACACTTGTAGTTAACATTAAGCCTCATTTAAATGTTTTGACACTTTTATGGAAAACCCCTTAGTTCCACATTTGTTACTAGATTACTTCTATAACAATAATAATGCTAATACTGCAATCCTAAAGCAGATTATTTAAATAAAAAGAGGAATCTACATAGGAAATTGTAGTAACTTTTACCATGTCTTAAGTAAACAGACAAAAGTAGTGAAGATACAAATCCTCTAATTAGCAGCCAAATTATTGGATTCTGGGTATATATATATATATATATATATATATATATATATATATATATATATATATATATATATATATATATATATATATCAACTCAACCCCAGTATATTATATATACAAAGTTAAAAGCATACAATGTATCATAAAAGCAATATCAGGAGTTCAACCCACATATCTTCAGTGCCATAAACAAGCCAAGGTTAAAGCCACGTCAACAGAATCGCTTTTCTAGGCCATTTCCCATGGTTCCTGTAAACAAGTCCAAGGTTGCAGCATCAGCAAAACCCTACAACAACGCAGTTTCCCATGGCGATATGTCCCCACGAGGCCCTGATCCCAAGTCAGCATGCCTGAACGTTTAAGAACCAGGACCACCGTCCAGCCATCATCAGTACTATATTTTTTCTATATCATTATTAACTTTTAAAGGCACTATAGTATTTTGATCATATTTAAAGTATTTCTATTTTTCAAGATTCTACTGTATAATAGTAATTTTTTATTTTATTATATTCATATTTGAAACCAGAAAGTAACAAATTGTAAACTCCCAAATAAATATTTTTAAAAAAGTAAAGTTAAGTGATAATTATTTAACATATATATATATATATATATATATATATATATATATATATATATATATATATATATATATATATATATATATAAGGCATATAGCATAAGGCATACTACGAACAGTAGACTCGGTTGAAAACATCTAACGTGTAAGGGAAAGTGTGCGGGAAGCTCTAAGACCATCAATCTGGCGATACCCTGCTCATATGGAAATAAATCGACGGTCCTTACAGCGTATTTTAATACAGAATTCACTGACGTCTGAATCTTGCTGATACACAAGACCATTTTTTCAAAATTCTGGAAATTATGGATGTCCGAACAGCCCAATGGATTTGTAAATATACAAAATTCACGTTACTGATGCATACAAAATCCTCAAATGATTAAACAAAGATCTCTCCGTTGCGAGCAAGTCAGATTGTGGTGTGAATATTTTGCATAAAGAATTATTGGACCTTTCGTTTTTGAAAATGAAGAAGGACGAGAAAAAAATGTATATGGTAAGCGTCATAGGCATATGGTTGAAAACCTGGTTAAATAGGAGACGCTGAGATCTCTTGGTTTCAGTAGGATGGTGCTACAACCCATACTGTAAGGCTTAAAATAGAACTATTGAAGGCACATTTCCATAATAAGTTTAATCTCCAAAAACGGAGTTGTTTAATCTCAAAAAATGAGATGGCCCCGACGATCTCTGGATCGCAATGTTCTTGATTTCTTTCTTTGAGGTTACTGTAAATAAACAATTATTACATTCATTTTATTAACTCGAGGCATTATTCTTTTAATTGATGTTTCTATACTTGAAACTCAAGAGGTTAAAATTAAAAATGACTCAACCATAACAAAAGTTGATCGACTTATGAGCTTCTACTGTAACCTCCTATAGACTCATTTTCAAATATTTTGAGAGATTCTTTCTCGCTTCGAACAATAATGAAGAAGGATCTGTTATTGATCTTTTCAATAATTCCCAGCTATATAATTGTTCCATTAAGGCTCTATAAATGATTTTAGTGGCAATCTTCTCGAAAGAAGGCTTCTGTCTGGTGACGACAAAGTAACTATCAAAGGAAACAACTCTCTTTTATGTTATGACAGGGGCGCTATGCGGTGTCTTTGAGGTTCATGAATAGAGGGAAGCTGAGGATATAGATCTGTATGATTCTAACAAGTAACTTAGGAAGTATTTTTCTATTATGAAAAAGCCTGAATATCGCACTAAGGTTAACTATATACAGAGAGCGCTTGGTATTTGAAAGACACCATTTATTCTAGCAGACGGGTAGTCATTCATTCCTTAATACTGGTACATATCTTGGTAATGGTACATATCTTGGATTAATTCATTTATTGGAACCTTCTTGTGAAACAGTAAACTTGAAGAACTTGAACTTGAAGAACTTTTTTTAACTTCTCAATGGGTGTTTCACTAATCATATCAGCATCAGCAGGAGATGATTCAATAAATATCTTGGATTGCCGATTTAAAAAAGGGTTATTTCAAGCTGACTCGGGTAACGAGTCTAGGGTCGTCAAACTCGCAGCTTGGAGGACTCAAGCCTCTCGAAGGGCTTCAGAAATAAGAATATAAAAATAGGAAACAGTATTGACGTACTTAGAATAGCAGTCCGGCTTCTGTAATAAAAATCGAGGAGAGTCATTGAAATAATAAGCTATGAAATGAGTAATCAGTCGTCTTTTCTTGAGTTAAATTTATTATAAGGAAATTAAAATCTGATATAATTGATCGTGGCACTTAAAGGTGATTGTAGTCTGCAAATTACTAATAATTTCTAAAACCACTAATCGACATTGAAAGTAATTTTTTTCCTTTAAAAAAGTCTCAAGCATTTGCTACCACTATGCAACCGCAACGATTGGTCAACATCCATTTCGTGTCTCGTCTCATAATGTTTCATTTCTATTCCTAGTTGGTGTTAAATTACCACTTTTTACGATTCAGTACTTATTAAAAACCTTAAATATATAATGCATTACAATTTGTTAAATGCTAGTTAAGTGTTAATCGAGAAACATGTTCATTATATATACTTGTATATTGAATAAACATATTCTGTATTAAATTATGTAGATTGAATGGAAAAAAAGGCGAAGAGATTATTTCATATAATTTTAAAATTTAATTTTAAATATAAGAAATTTCTAATCAATTTCGTTTCGATGGCCTAAAATAAAAAAAAGTTTTAATACAACTAAACCAAGATAGAGAAAATGACTGAAAGTATAATCTAAATATATTTTTAGAATTTTACAACTATTTTATATACTTGTCAGGATTAAGTTCAGCTATTGGATGTTTTAAACTTTTATTTAAAAAACATAGTGAAATATTTGACCTACGATATCGACGGTTGGCTCCGAGCGGGTTCGAATTCTGCTATTTCAGTTTAGATGTTTGTGTTTGTAAGTCTACCCAATTTTAATGGGGCATTGTGAAATACTGGGAAAGATAGATAGACGTTAAATGGCCTTAGTAGTTGATGCGCCTATAATCTTAATTTAAGAAAAAGGTTTGATAAACCTCTCTCAAGATTTTGAATAAAGCGCAGCAAAATTTAAAATTGAAAAGATTTGTCGTTATAAACACCAAATATTTTTGTTTAATTTCTCGACGCGCGTTTCGCTAACTATAACCATTAGAAAATGAATTGATCTAATCAATGATTAGATTGAACCGTCTTTTTATGATGCTAATATGGTTAGCGAAACGCGCACCGACAACTTAAATAAAGTGATTTGGTGTTTAGTTGCAAATCTCTTCGAGTTTAGTGTTTCACACAGAAGGTTCCATATAAGAAGTGATCGCTGAGAAATGTATTTGTTATTTTTTAAAAGTATTTAGTTAACTACATTGGTGTGAAAAAGTCCAGTATCATTAGTATTTTGTTATCTTTTATTGTCTATTTTTAATAACACTCAAATTTTTGTTGATATATTTGAGAATTTTATGAACGCACCTCTAGATTGGCAAAAAGATTACAAAAAGTATTGAAAAAAACAATATATACAAAATGCGATACCAAAATTGGGCCAATATTTTTTTTATAAAATTTTATTGAAGGAAAATTACAAATTCGAAAAAAATGTTTTGGATGTCTTTAGAAGAAACTCTGAGTATATTTTCAATATAATCTCCTTCAGCCTGAATCACTGAAGGTCCTTTGTAACACCTTCTTAAATAATAAATTAACAAATGCTATTGAGATGGCGATCTGCAGATATGTTACGTAGGAATGTCTCGACTTATTGGCGATTTTTTCAATAACGCTTTATGCGCAATAGTTCATCGGATTCAAATTTGGACAATCACGAGGTAAAAGAGCACGAGGTCTTTGAACCAAAACATGTCTACGTTATCCTATAGCTAGTCCTGGGCCAAATGGCCCAAGTGTAACCCAACGACATGCTGCATTTTTATACAGAAAGATGTCACAATTGCATGAGGTTCACTACAGAACCCGTACTGTTACCTCGTTTGTTGCCACTGTAAGAAATACGGCATGACTTCACCCTTGCGGCAACTCTAAAGACATAAATACTTACCGCAAATATGGCACCCAGAATAATGCAGATATCTTCGAAATCTTGAGGAAGTCAAAATTTAATTATTGCAGCCGGTCTGATCCCTTTTTTTTTGAAAATGTTAATGAATGATGATCTCTAAAATCTTTTGATACCATCTTCTGCACCAAAATAATGTTTAAATTGGAGTATTAAAGTGGTCATCTTCAAGCGTTTGATATACTTCTGCGGATATTCCGTCCATACTGCCCGCCTTCTTATCCGGGGCTATTATATATATAGTGATTGCTACTATTTCATCGCATGTAATGGGGTAGCTTGTATCATCAGCACAGTTATATTATGGTAACATGTCAAATGCTTCCATATTAAACTCGCTTCATTTATTTAAAGCCCAGAGTATATTTACTGAATAAGATGAACTCCTTGAATAAGTTGGAAGTACTTTTTCTGGATGTTGAGATTTGGGTGAGTCACAGAATGCTGGAATATTCCAGGTTGCAAGGACGAAGTATATCAGAGTCTTTCTATGAATCATCCCGCAGACACCCTACCCCGGAAATCCGAATGGAATGTTAGTTTACCTCATGACCATTTTGTCCCGAACGATTAATCTATCATAAATGTTAAGGCTACGTAGTTGGAAGCGAAGGCAGGTACGTATTTTGTTTGACCATGATGTAGCAGACCGGTAAATTTCTGATGACACAGTGGGTCTGAGATGATCGGGCTAGACCGACGTATCTGATCATTGCCATGAGGTTGCAATATTTTTCGCGGCCAGATGTTGTAGTTTACAGCGACAGAATGAGGACTAGGATAATAGTAAAGACGGGAGGGTTTGTAGTGAAAGAATTCCTCCTAGATGATTATAGGAGGAATTAAGAACTTACAAGGATAAGATTGCCAATTTCCTGAAGAGCTCTGTTTTTGGCCGAGATCGTGAAAATAATCTCCTGCTACCCAAAATTTCATGGTTCAACATGTACACAAACATCAGGAAATGTTTGCCACTTTTTGGGTACATTTTAATTTTTTTTCTTGTCACATATTTGAAATCCAAGACTAACTTGATTTTGTTTCAATGATAGCAATACTTGAATTTGGCATCTTTGGAAAGATCTTTTTTTCGGAATTCAACGATTTAATATTGTATGTTTTTTTTCTTCAAAATATATTTAAAAAAATGCTAAAAGGTGTTTTGGTCTATTTTAGGGTAAATATATTTTTCATTCAGTAAGCTATAAAACTATGAATAACAGATGAAATATTTGATTACACTTGACAACTGTTAACGTCAATGTCTGAATTTCAAATTTCTTTCAATTTTTATATGGATATAAATATTATAAATATTATATTTTATATGGAATTATTATGCATTTAACGGAAACGTGACAGAATTTAGACATTTAACTACGGTGACAGAAAAAGCAACTTATGTGTGTTTGTTGGGTATTTGTTGGGTATTTAATGAAGTACATTCGAATAAAAACATCCTGCGTCAATAGTTTCAAAAATTGTGAAAATATTAAATGATACAGGAAGCGTTAAAATTCGTCCAACATTATGAAGACAAAAACAAAAACTAATGACGAACATTCGTTAAATGTTTTAAATGATGTAGTAGACAATGGTAAGGTTTCCATGCAACAATTAGTTTTATAATCAACTAATTAGCTTTATCAATCATAACATGTGTACACGCTCAGTCCAAAAGATAATTAAAAAAAGAAATTATCCTTACGAAATACAATTACTACAAGAATTAAGTGAATGATGATTTTTATTGAAGAGTAAAGTTTTGGGAAGTTATAACGGAAAAAATGAATACCTATCCAAATTTTGTTTTAAATATTATTTTCGTGGTTGAAGCAACATTCTGTTTAAATGATCACGTTATTAGAGAAAACTGTAGATATTGGGTTAACACTAATCCGCATTGCATGGAGCAGGTTTATACACATTATCCTCGAAAGTTAAATACTCTACTGATTCTAAAATTTTTACTGATGCAGTCCTTGATACAGTCTACTGATGCAGTCTTTTTTAGGTGCTGAGATTTGGCTGAGTGACAGAGTGTTAGAACATTCCAGGTAACAATAAAACGATACTTTCGATAATTTGTCCATCCAGGCTCTCTCCCCCGGAGATTCGCATAAAAGGGTATTTCACTTCCGGACCATTTTGTCCCGCACGATTAATTCATCATGAATATTAAGACATCATCTTGTAAGTCAATTGAGATAACGCTGTCTGCTTGACTGTTGCATGGCACACAGACTTATTCAATAGCACACAGGGTCTGAGATGATCGAGCTAGTCCGACTGGTGATGGTTTCCGAGTGGTTTTCAGCAACCTTTTCAGTTGCCAGATGTTGTAGCTCGCGGGGACAGGATGAGGACTAGGATAATAGTAGAGAAGAGTAGGGTTGACGGTCTAGACCAGAATTCCTTCTGGATAAGTAAAGAAGGAATTAAGGTCTAGCAAGGGCAGGGTCACTAATTCCGCGAAGAGCTCTGTCTTTCATCGGAATTGTGAAATAGTGAAAGGGTATTATCTGGTATTGCTCTATCAAAAGATTATTCTTAAAACAAGAAAATCAAACTTGATTTTATGTAAGCTATTTTAGTTTCCTAGAAATGAAATTATGTTGAATGAGCAGCCATTTTTGTGTAAAAAACAGACAGCAAATACAATAGCAATTTTATATAAAAAAGTGGACTCGTTATGTATACATAACACATTGGTCAATAAGTCCTCGGTTTCACAAATAAAACACACGTTTTTTGCAAATTTAGACTTTATTTAGACTTAATGCTTTTCTAACATTTCTACACATTTTTTATAGAACGATTTCTCTGTGACATCTAAAATATCCTTCAATTTCGGCAATTACCTCTTCATTGGAGCAAAATTTTTTTCCAGCGAGCATTTATTCCGAGATACAGATTTTATCCGAGAACAGAAAATAATCGCTGGGGGGCAGATCTGGAGAATACGATGGATGAAGAAGAAAATTGAATTGCAATTTATGCAATTTCGCCATCATTGTCAAAGATTTGTGACACGATGCATTGTCTTGGTAAAACAAAACGTTTTTTTCTTCGTTTGGAATATCTCTTCTTTTTGTTCAGTTTCAATCTCTTTTTTTTTGTAAAATCGCCTTTCAAACGCACTAATAACGCTATGTAATATTCGCTATTGATGATTTTATCTTTCTCGAGATAATCGATGAACAATATTTTGTGCGCATCCCAAAATACAGAGGCCATAAACTTGCCTGCTGAGTGTTACGTTTTTGGTCACTTGTCCACTGTCCACTCAGCTGACTGCCGATTTGACTCTGGAGTGTAGTGAAGGATCCAGTTTCGTTCATTGTCACATACCGCATAAAAAATAATTTTTATTTTGATTAAACAGCTCCAAACATTGTTCAGAATCAACAATACGTTGTTTTTGATCCGCTTTGAGCAAACGGCTGTTTCGATAGCAATTTACGCATTCCCAAATATTTGTTCAAAATTGATTCATTCAGCTTTACTTTACGGTTTTGCGAATTTTTCTGATGTTCTGGTGCAACTACCTGAGTCGGACGTCCAGAGCGTTCAGTATCACCGGTGCTTGTACGGCTACATATAAATTCAGCTTACCAACCAATTACGGTTGATTTTCCTGGGGCAGAGTCCGTGTAAAGTTTATGAAGCTAATATATTGCTTGAACAGTATTTTCCTTCATCAAAAACTTCATTAATAACACAAGAAATTCTTTTTTTTTTTCATTGTTTTGAAAATAACAAAAGTAGCGTCCATTAAAAATTACAATAAATCAGAAACTAGTAGATAGATTGTCATAAAATTTTGACACTTGACGTTTGAAGGTTGGCACAATCGACTACTGTTAAGGATTTTTAGTAAGAAACGCTATCTATGCCAGGCCTTGGACTTAT
>JARFXV010000155.1:0-362500 GCA_031761425.1 Cosmopolites sordidus | reverse complement strand
CGTGAAGGTTGGAAGCATGCTGAAGAGGCCTTCATCCTGCAGTGGATCGATACGGGCTGATGATGATGATGATGATGATGGATATATATATATATATATATATATATATATATATATATATATATATATATATATATATATATATATATATATATATGTATATATATATATATATATATATATATATATATATATATATATATATATATATATATATATATATACATATATATATATATATATATATATATATATATATATATATATATATATATATATATATATATATATATATCACCTCCCCAGGCCTCCAAAGCTCGTCGCCTCGCTATATGGCCTGCCCATCTCCATTTCAACTGTTTTACTCTTCCAATAATGTCACAGACTTTTGTTTGTTCCCTGATCCATGCGCAGGACTTTCTGTCTCGTCTTGCAATGCCAAGCATACATCTTTCCATTCCCTTCTGTGCCACCCGAAGTTTTTGAATTGATTTCGATGTGAGTGTCCAGGTTTCACTTCCGTATGTCATAACGGGTAGAACGCACCGATCGAATACTTTTATTTTCAGGCATAGTGGGAGTCTGCTCTTAAACACTATGTTGAGCCTACCAAATGCCTGCCAGCCACATTTAACACGCCGTTCCACCTCCCGGGCGGTATTCCCCTCCATGGAAATCCTCTGCCCAAGATATACAAAGCTGTCCACAATCTCCAAATCCCTTCCTAAAACTGAAATTCTTCTGTCCTGAGCGAAGTTATTGAACATAACCTGACTCTTTTTCAGGTTTATTTTCAAGCCAAATGGTTCGCCAGCCCTTTGCAGTTCTTGTATGCGTCTTTGCAGCTCCTCTGGGTCTTGTGAAATGAGAATAATATCATCTGCAAATCTAAGATGGTTTAAGTTTGCACCATTGATCTTTACCCCATCCTGTTCCCAATCCAGTTTACGGAATACTTCTTCAAGGCCAGCCGAGAAAAGAATAGGCGATATTGCGTCACCCTGCCGTACACCTCGTTCTATATTAATTCCCACTTCAAGATCATCAAGGTGAATTGTGGCTGTAGCTCCATCATATATCGATTCTAATAGGTTTACATAGGCTCTCTCTACACCTTGACTAAGCAGTGCATCCATTATCGCATGCTTTGAGATGGAATCCAATGCTTTTTTGTAGTCGATAAAAGCCAAGCACAGTGGCATGGTGTATTCGTTGTGCCTTTCTATGACCTGCTGTACAAACTGGATGTGATCCATTGTACTGAATCCACTTCTGAATCCTGCTTGTTCTCTTGGTTGTGCGTCATTCAGTTTTTTTAATATTCTTTTAGAAATTATCTTAGTGAAAACTTTGTACATCACTGATAGGAGGCTTATTGGACGGTAGTTCTTTAAATCTTCCTGTGCTCCTTTTTTATGTAAAAGGATCACTTCTGCATTTTTCCATAAGTCAGGTACTTTTTGTTCTTTGAGGCATTTTGAGTATAATTTTGCCAGTGTTTTATGTAACGTCCGACCACCAGCTTTTAGCATTTCGACAGTTACACTATCCTTTCCTGGAGCCTTGCCGTTCTTCATCAATTCTATAGCATTTGTTACTTCCTCCACTAGGATATCTGGTATTATATATTGTTCTTCCGTGGGTATTGCTGTCCCTGACTGGCTCTGATCTTCATATAACAGGGAATAAAACCTTCTGACAATCTCTAACATTTGGGTACGCGTCCTGCACACTGTGCCATCCTCACGCTTTAAAGCATATATTTGCGTTCTTTTGTTTCTCAGCTTCTGTTTAGCTTTGTTAATTCCTTTGTTTTCTTCCAGGGTTTTTTGCACTAGCTGCATATTGAATCGGCGCGTGTCCTCTCTGATACGTTTTCTTATAGTTTTGCAGAGCTCAGTGTACTCGACCCTGCCAAAAGGGCTACCTGCATTTCTCATTGCTCGCCGTTTCTTCATTAAATCAATGGTCTCACTGGAGATTTTTGTTTGTTTGAGACATTTTTCCTCTGGTGCTATTGAAGCAGCCGTTTGAAGTACATTGTTGGCGATTTCTTCATATTGAACTGATATTTCCACCTCCTCTGGATCTTGTAACGCAGCAAACCGGTTTGACAAAGCAATCTCAAAATCGCTTCCTCTCTCCAGCAGTTTTCCAGAATCCACCTTGCCCTTCTTTGATCTTACCATTTTTTCGCGCTCTTTTCGACAGTCAATCCGAACCCTTGCTCGTACAATTCGGTGGTCACTTCCAACATTAAAATTGTTAAGGACAGTACAATTGGTAAATATTGTTTTATCGTTGGTCATGATGTAGTCAATTTCGCTTGTGAGCCCAGATGGACTTTTCCATGTCCATTTTCTGCTGATATTTTTCTTATAGAATGAATTCATAATATATAGTTCTTGTCCTTCAGCAAAATCAACTAATCTGTCACCTCTATTGTCTCGCTCACCAGTTCCATATGGGCCAGTTGCATTTTCGTCTGTTCTTGTTGTTCCAATTCTGGCATTAAAATCACCCATCAAGATTTTGTACCTACATTTCTCCTTGTATAAAAGCTGGGCCACATCATCATAAAATTCCTCAATTTCCTCATCTTTATGGCCTATAGTTGGTGCATAAGCTTGGACGATTTGAAGCCTAAACTTTTTATTCAGCTGAATGACGCATTGGGCTAATCAGTCGGATGTACTTTCAAATTTTACCACACTGTCCTTCAGCTTTCGATTGATGAGGAATCCTATTCCGCCACATCGGCCATTTTCCGTACCTCGAGTGTAGAGTACGTGTCCAGTTGGTTCCAGTTTGATTAACTCTTCACGCTTCCTTCGTGTTTCACAGAGCCCAATAATATCCCAATGTATGTTGTCAAGTTCGATTAACAGTTTTTACAATCGGGCCTCTGTTTTCATAGTCCGTATATTTAACGTTGCAATGTCAAAAGTCCAATGGCAGCCTGATCTAATCCGGTGATTCTTAGCACCCTCTGCCTTGGGGCAGGTCTTCCCGCTGCCGTAGGTAGTTGCCCCTTGGCCTCCGGGGAATGAGGACCGTGTTTGAGGTTGTACTGTCATATTTCAACATACTGAAATACCATGTTGAAGGTATGGACCGTAATCTGCCACGCTGGTCCAATGCGGGTTGGCAGATTTTGGATCATGTTAGTCTGAGGCCTCCGCTTTGACCTGTCCGCCAGGGGTGACCCTCCCAAGAGCATAGACTCCAGACGGCATAGCTCAAAGCTTCATTGCCCTACTCAAACCCCTTTACCACGTCAAGGTCTGATCCACAAAGGGGATATATATATATATATATATATATATATATATATATATATATATATATATATATATATATATATATATATATATATATATGTATATATATTTGTAAGCATTCTATCGTAAGAGTCTTAGCATTATTAGCATTGTAGCCAGTGACTGATTATTGTATTTGCACAGTTTACGAAAGTACCGGGCCTGATTCAATAAAATGCAAACTCTGATTATATGCTATTTGATAAATTTGTTTTTGGAACCTTTGTGTTAAATAGAAATTATCCAATGATTCTCCACTTCTCCACCAAATCTCAATGAACTCATTCAACGTGCGTTTTGCTAACCAATTTAGCATTATCGGGAGATGATTAAAACTGATAGTTTTAAACTAAAAAAAAACTGTTATAATCATCTCCTGATAATGTTAACTTGGTGTTAGTAGAAGACTCATAATTTTTATGACTGTATCTATTCAAATTAAATGTGTTTCATTCAGAATAACTATAATCGTTTTCGAAAGTTTATAATATTCTGGTGAGTCATTTCAAAAGGTTATATCAAATAACCACAATCAGCAGCGAAGTGAATTTTGTTAATCTCGATTGAAATTGTTAATAACGACAACGTAATATATATCAACGGAGCGTGCAAGGGTAAATAATACCTATCTGGTGGTTAAGTTATGGTTGTTTTTACCAACTGTTATACGCAAAGTAAAAAGTTATATCAAAAGAAAAAGTTATATTAAAAGAAAAAGTTATATCAAAGGAAGAATTTCTTGATAATATAATAGGAAGATAATAAAAATAAGGAACACTATAAAAACAAACTTCGAGCAAGTTTAACGGCTCACCTTCAGCAAACCACTCTTTATGTTTAGATCTAATTTTCAGAGCTAGTATTTACAAATCGCACAATAACTTGTCTAATGATTTCTTTAATATATTCTTTTTTAGCATGAATTCTTTTTTTAATATCCCATACAGCCGGCGCCACCCATTAGCGCACATGACCAGGCCAATGTTTAATCCAACGTTGGCTGTATTTTCACATATTACAAGTAGGTACCTGTACACTGAACTCGAAGAAATTTACCACTAAACACCAAATCACTTTTTCAACTTCTCGACACACGTTTCGATATACATGTTAGCATCATCATCAGGAGATGATTTAATCTAATTCTAAAACTAAACTGTTCTATTTATATTATAACTCTATCTAATGAAGCTTGTAAAACTCATGAACCGTGAAGTTTACTGACCCTTACATAAATAATTGAAAAAGTTGACTGAACGGAATAGGTCCTTTATCCCGGTTCATGATTTTCTTAATTTTTTCAATTTAAATGCATCCAAAGCTCTATGGTTATTTACACTTTTAACTAGTCTTAAATTACTAAAGGAAAATTGATTAATTTATTTACCATAAAATATAAACCAGCCATCGTATTTTGGAAGCTACGATTCGAATCGTTAGGAATGTATCTCGAAGTGCACCATGCACATATTGGGCAAGTGATGCTTGCCATATCATATGTTATCTCAGGCCTAATATAACGATGGGATTTAACTAAACTAAATCTCAGTATCGTCTATATTAGTAAATATAAACAATGTTTTCTTTTAACACATTTAGACAGATAATCGATTTATTGAAAGAAAAGTTTCCTGGATGCGTTATTTTGCGGTAATGTCAAATGTCCACCAATATTATGCGATCTCATGTCCTTGAATTATTTTTTGTGGGATTATGTTAAATTTTTGGTTTATAGAAAAAAATCCGAATAATTCGTAACTTTAAATGAAATATTCAGGCCATCATTGAAAATATACCACGATATGTGTGAAAAAGTAATTGAAAATTGTGTTTCCAGAATGCATTCCACCAGATGAAGGCGAGAGCGACTATTGAACAAAAATATTTTCAATACAAAATGTTATTATTTGTTCTTCAGAATAAAATAGAAATTACCGGATTATCAGTTGTAGTTACCATTGTGCTTCATTCTAACATTCAAGTTCTAACACTCTTATTGGATAACCCTTCAAAATATTTAAAATGAAACATACTAAGTTTGTTTTGTTACTTTAATAATTTGATATATTTAAATAACAAAACAATTTATATCTTAGCTATGAAAACAACATTTTGATTTACTTTTTTTGTTGATTTTTAAATGACATTTGCTTAGGAAAATTAATAAATACAATGATTGATCGTCTTTGTTTTACTAATATTCTACAATCTAAATTAAATGTAACCCAACATTTCTAGTATATAAACGGTATTTCTTAAATATTTTTTTCATAAATTTAATAAAATGTCATTGCTGTTGCTCAATATACAATGCTAATATTAAAAAAATAATAAAGATGTGTAGGCATTACAAATTGCAATAACCAAATCATCATTGTTACAACCCGAAAGGTTTAAAACAATATGTAGCTATTTAAAGAATGTAAAAATCTATTCAAATACAATTAGGATGTAGTTGGATAACCACGCAAATTAATACTATGCAAATTTCAATTGTCTTCAATATTGATTCAATAGCATCAATTGAAATGAATAATTAAATTCTGTGACAAGACATCTAGTGGATACTACCAAATTGTTTTGAAAATATCTTAAAGAGGTAGTAACATCTCATTGATAATTGATGTAACAACAATAATGACTTAAAAATACATTATGCAAATAATTATAATTTAAGCCCAAATCTCACAAAATCTAAGAACTTAGTTTTTGCTCGAAGAAAAACTAGAGTTACTCTAAAATGATGTTTGGATTGAACATCAAAATAATCTAAGGGGCTATATAATTAAAAAAAAAAAATACTAAACAAAATCGTCACGTATTAAACACCACATTATGCCTGATCTACTACCCCCACTGATCTACCTGACATGTCCCATAAATGTTCAATAGAGTTTAAATCTGATGATTGCGCCGCTCACAGCAAAACTTCTTCTTGATCTTCGAGGTACATACCACCCTAGCCCTATGAGGTCACGCATTATCATGGATCAGTCGAAATGGGGAGACAAGCTCGTTGTTCTAATGGTACTACAATGGGAATGATATGGGGATAGTCAGTTAATTTTAAAAATCTGTCCATCCGTTTTTCCACCAGAGGTGGTTTCATTTCAAACCATTATAATCCCATCATGCGATAGATAAACTTCCTAAACTTTTGCCAAGCGTTGTGGGTTTACAGATCATCTCCACACTCTTGTTCTACGTGCATCCAGAGCCAATTCAAATCCAGACTCGTCACAGCACAAAATAGAAATAGGTCTTAGTTGTACCTATGCCAGTGTTCGTGTTCTTCAGCTCACTGAAGTCTATTACATCGATTTCCTCTGAATAACAGAGACAGTCTCACTGATCATCGACTAGCACTTGATGTGTGGTACGAAGCTGATTTGTGCGCAGCTGAATTTCGATGGTGTAATATTGCGTACCGTAAGCTACTTATCGGAGAGAACGGTCTTGAAACTGATTAGGGCCTCGTCTTCAGCCTTTATATCGTTTAGCCAGATCAGCTATTTCTTCAAACCTATCCATAAACGATCAATTACCCTTTTCTGTACGTTCAGGAACAGAATTTTGTCTCATTCTCGTTAAATCATTCCAAATGTATGTAAATGAGTGTCACGATATAAGTGATGTTTATCCATTACCAACAAATACAAGACTAAACAAAAAATCCATGAACATACCGAAAATAATCAAAAACGTATCAGTATCGCTTTTAATAAAAAATGTATGTTTTTTGCATTTCTTAATTTTTATGAGTATTTCTTATTAGCAAAATATAAAATTATTCTCTAAACTAAAAGCTGAAAATGAAATACACAAGAATCAATATACTCTATAGTGTTTCCTAACATTATTTTAAAAATCTTTATTTAGTATTCCCTTAGATTATTTCGATATATGTATATATAATTAGGACTATTTGAAATAACGCCCACATATGACGCTATTTGACAATAAATCATGGCAATTAGACAATATAGATTTGCATACATAATTAATTTAATATTTGCTCCTTTAACAAATGTATTTAACAAAAAATATAATTTGGAAATTAATTTATTAATTTCACTATTGTAAACCTAATATTTTTTTATCAAGAGTTAATGTATATCGTACGATAAAACATGGGCAACATTTCTCATTTCTGCCAACAGTAATCTATTTAATGGATATATTATAACAATAATAGGCCTCATACGGCGTTTTCGGACATTCACCGGTGTCATATTTCAACATTTAAATTTATTTGATGCAACTTGTGTTATCAATTTTGTTGTATATTAGTCCTACTATTATGTCACTGAGATAAGATCTTCTGTAATTTTGTAACGGATGAATAACTATAAGAATTTAAAATACTAATTCATATTCATTAACTAGATATATTTTTAAACTAACTTAAAATGCCCAGTCTTAATTACAAAAGACAATGATGAATAAAATAAGGCTGTACAAATGAATATAATTGTTAATATCATTAAATCTTTAAATAATAAAAAAAAAGACTTATCCTTAAATTTCCACTGTATTAGAAAACAGTATAATTATTTCGATTTAAAGTGCCTTCTTCACATACTAAAGTACAAAAGTACATTGTATTATTGTCATTGCGAATATGATTTTCTATCAAGTATTAGCTATCTCAGTTAAATTTATTAGATTTTTGTTTGCTATGCATTATATCGTACATATCTAAAATAAAGGTTTTGTTAATTAGCTGCTTCCATAGTTTCAAGTGTGTGTTCTATATACACATTATTCATTTCTTCATTACTACCGTAGGAGTATATATGAGCATAGAGCGAACAGATTTTTCTGAAAGATGGCAGTGCATTCATTTTTCTAAAAAGTAGTTTCCTCTATAGTATCGATCCACAAATCTCAAATCAATATGGCATTTAGTTTTGTTTTGACAGTCTTCGAAAGCCGATAAGTTTGATATTTTTGTGCTCAAGGAAAATTTTTTGTGCTGATTAAACGTTGCCTTTTACGAAGAAAACCTATCGTACAAATCGAAGAAGAATTGAGAAAATATTATGGAAACTCTGCTACCTTACATTTGTGTGGATCAATGCCATACTTGCCTAACCAACAAATTTTTATATTTCCCTCTTTTGTGCTCTTTTAGCTCAAAACCATCATATCGGTTTATGCCGAAGTTGCCTTTCCCATTATTTATAGTGAAGAACAGGGCTGACATCTATGATTAAATTTAGCAATCAAAACTTTCCGTGACATAATTTCAGCCAGTCCTGCCTAAATAAGAAAACATGGCGGCAGCAAACGTCGAGGTTTTTTGATTGTCTGAATCAGGTGATGCTAGCGATAACGACAAAACTATGTGCCAGATGACGAAACTATAGGTAAGAAGGATATTTTCTGCATATGATGTTTTATTTTTGATTTACGTTTGTTGTTTTATAGTTTATAAACAAAATGAGGGTTAGGTATATTATGCTCTTACTGAGAACAAAAACAGACATGCGAAATTAGGCATCACATTTTTGACAAAAAAATGTAGAAAAATTATAGTTAGAACAAAGAAAATATAAGATAATTTTTCAATTTGTAGGTTGGAGTAGTTTTTGTTAGATACTACATAAATATCTTATTTATTAGGGCCATATAAGCCCATTTTGTTGGATGGGCATATATGTCCATAAATAACCTGCGAGAAATTCATCAGGCATTTTTGTTTTCATAATTTCTATTTTTTTTTAATTAAATGAAACTCAAAGTGAGGATGATGCGACTAGAAACCTGGCTAATGTGCAGAAAGGAAAAGAGCGAATTAGAAAACCGCAATATTAGAAATCCGAATTAGAAATCCACACAAGAAATTTATAAGAAAACGGAAACGTGCACGGGGTAAAGAATTTGTTTCCACAATGGGAAAAGTCATCCCAAAAAAGAGCTACGATATGACTGATTATGGATACCAACCTTCGTCTTTTATACAAAATATCTCAAGCTAGAAGAAAGCAAATTTTTGAAATATTCTATAATATGAAGCAAGCATTTCTCGCTGGTCAAATGTAGGTTTCAAATATTACCAAGAAATACACTAAAACGAAATTAGCCGCAGAATACATATTCTCCAAGATAATAGGGGCGAAAATGAAGTAGTTTCTAAAAGATTCTTCAAAAGAACTCTAGCAGTCTGTGTTCGGCAGCATGTTTCGGCACGTATTCAACATCAAATTTAACTTACATTTTCACCACACACAAAAAGACACCTGCCAAATATTTGACGCGTTTAAGGCGAAAATTAACACACTTAAACAGTACAGAAAACGAAAAAACTGATGCTAAAATTCAACTCAACCTCATTAGCGACAAATAGATGCAGTACGAGATATGAAAAAAAGGCATACAGATTTGCGCTAAATCCAGCAATAGAATAGCTTTCTGTTTTTAACTAAAAAAACTTGACCTACTCCTGTTTTGACCACTAGTGTGGTATATTACAAGCGATAACTCTAGGTGTACAATCTCGGTATCCACGACGAGGCCAATAATGTTGCGCAGATGTATGTTTTGGGTGAACATACAGCTTTAAGAAGAGCCCAGGAAGTGTCGTCTTGTCTTATTTACCACACTCAAAACTGCTTACCATCAACAGCAAAGGAAATAACTTTTTACAGCGATAGTTACTTAGGACAAAATCGCAACATTAAACTTGTGTTGGCACTGAGTTATATTTTGTAAATCACAGAAATTGAAAAAATAAATTTGAAATGTTTTATACTAGGTCATAGATTCTCTAGCTGCGACCAAGATTTTGATATATGAGAAAGAGAAAAATGTTTGTTTTCTTAGAAGTTTGAAAGAGTTCATAACTAACCGAAAAATCACTGTAGAGAAAGACAAAGTGGAGTGGCTCAAAATCAGATGGATACAGCTACGTAAACAGGAGCCCAAAAAAATGTATTACAATACAATTACACCGAAAATGATGTTCTCTTCAGTACAGTTGATTTGACAAAAAGGGCGTGGTCGGCCTGAACTTCATTAACTCTTTGAACTAACTCTGTTGTATCCCCGTTGGCGACTTATGACAAAAAAAAAAGAAGGCTTTAACTTGAACCCCCCAAATATGTACTTCCAGAACATTACAACTTTTATAGGTCGCTTCAAACGGGAACCATTGATGAACCAATTGAATCGGACATTGAAAATAATGAATAAAATAATGTTGTCCTTCTGTTTTTATTGTTGCCTAACTTATACACCTATATTACTTATTAAAAGTTTGTATTAAGCAGCAATTCTTCATCGACGATTTGCAAAAGGGAAAAATGACCACACAAGAAAATTATGCTGTATTATTGGTCAAATTTCACACAGAGCTGATAAAGCTCTCATTGGGCGAAGAAAATAATGGTGTGTGTTTCACCACGACATTAAACATTAGTCAGTCAAGAGTCAAACCAAATATGCAAAATCGATCAATTTGCGCTTTGAATTGATGCCGTATCCACCCTATTCCTCTCCGAATCATTTTTCTTTCCAAACATAAAGAAATGATTGAGTGGAAAGAAATTCACATCAAATGAATAGATTGTCACCGAAACAGACCACTTTTTTTCAGAGTTCTACTTATTTCTATAAAAATTCATACTTTTTATTGAGCTTAAAGGAGAAAATAAATTGATTTTCAATTAAAAAAAACATTATTTTATTTAAAAAGTATCTGCCTTTTCATTCTATCGTCGTATAGTTAGTCGTTAATTAGTATTATAAATAATTAGAAAGAAACAAATTTAATTGTTTATTTTGTTAATGTTTGTTCATGTCGAATCATGAAACTGCTTGAGATGTTTACCACATCTAGGGAATTTCATGATTCCACATTCAAAATAATTTGATGGTTTTCTGCACCTTCCTAAATGCTATTTTATTCGGTTAAATCATATACTTCAAAGGGAGTTTTGGTAATGCATGTGTTAATGTCGATTTGGCTAAGAGATGGCGCTACTAATACATTTTTTAATATCAATGCCAGCAAAAGCCAGCATGTTATTAATTGTGTAAAGACATAGTTTTTCATAGCTTTGAATATGTCGAATTATGTACCAGAAAAAGACGTTTTTCGGGGAAGTGAATGACCTCCTTTCATTTAAAGAAAGCAGCTCTTGAAATGTATCGATTGTTGGTTGAAGCTTATGGTGAACATGCTCTAACCCAAAAAACTTGTGAACGATGATTTAAACACTTTAAAAGTGACGATTATGATATAAAAGACAAGGAGCGTCCAGGACAGTCAAAAAGTTTGAAGATGCAGATTTGCAAGCCTCAAAAAAACAAAGGTTCTTTTGGCGCGCAATCTATTCTTTGACATAAAAATGGGAAATAGAAATAGCTAACGATGACCAGTATTTTGATTATTAAGGTAATTTATTTTGTTATGGAAATAAAAGCTCAGATTTGGCGAGAAAATCGATATTATCGACATATTAGTTACAATCTGAATGAAACCATCGTTTTGATCATGTGATTGGCAAAAGCTGAACATATTTCATTGAATTATTACAATAAACAATATAACAAGTTATATAATAATTAAATTTTATATATTAAAAATTAAATAATCGATTATCTTATTACCGTACCAAATTGATAGCATATATAATGAATGCTTCTATATATAATATATTTTTCATAACACTTATACATCGTTCAAAAAATGATATAATTATTTAAAAACAAATACCATATCCGTTTCGGAATGGTAAATTTCTTTTTTTGTAGAAAAGTTATGATTCAAAAGTAGAGGAGGTGCCATCTACTTATAAGAGGCCTCTACCAATCGAAATTACTTTCTTATGGTTGTGATAATATTTATGGTTCCTGTAACCATAAATATTTAATAGTCCTTATCTAAAGTGCTGGCATTAAGATAGAGTAAAAAAGTATTGGCTTGATGCCAAAGTTAATTCCTTTTTTGACGGTGATGTGTTATCTACTACACTTCAGCTTCATCACTTATCTACTACCTTCAGTTTAGTTGTGTTTTTAATTTTGTTAAGCATCAAAGATGACAGAAAATAAAGAGCACTTTCGATATTTCCGAAAAAGTAAGAATAATGTTAAGCGTAAGAGATCATAGGGTAAGCGCGAAATTACCCCCTCAACCAGAGCAAAGGCAGTTTACATCCGGAGAAGGTTATGCTATGCATTTAATGGGACTGGAAGGGAATCCTTTATTATGAATCGGTACCTGAAAACCAGATCATTAATTGGGAGGAATAGTAATATATAATATGTTTTGGTCCATCCACCAAACCTTCCCGGTTTTACTCCCTCCGACTGTTATTTTTTAGATCGCTTCAAAGCAGCTTAGATGGAAAAAACTTTACATCCTGGCATAACCTGGATCAGTTCTTTAACCAGAAACATTAGAACTTCTATGGCTACGGGCTAATGCAGCTACCGGAGAGATGAAGAAAGGTCATCGAACACAGCGGCACATACTATACTGATGAAATGCAATTTTTAGAATTTAAAGTTGTTTTTTAAATTTTTTAAAAAAAATTAGAAAAAAAGATTAAGTTATGTCTAACTTAATCAACTCGCCTATTTCCCTCTTCAACTTAACTAAAATTGTATGCCTTCTTGTTTATGAAACAAGTACAACGTACAAAGACCTGTATAATTCTAAGCGTCTTTTATACATACATATTAATTAGCGTAGTGGCGTGGCTGCGTAGCACCTAGTATATAGCATAGCGTAGCTATGTAATATTTAGTATATTTTTTACCTTTAAAAATTATCTGATTTAAAATGACTTTCTTAATACGTTCATTACTAACATTTTCCGCAAACCCTTTTATATCACTTTGTCAAGTACCCTGTCTTTCTTCACGTTGATCTATTACTAAGGTGGTGTATTATGGATTGCGAAACACTGCCCTATCTTTTACTGTTGCATAAGTAAGATTCCTTAACAGTTGTTGATGTATTACAAGGTGTAGCTATTAAATAATGAGACTAATGCTGCTACAGAAGAAATACGCATGCGCCAAATGTCAGCGACCAACAACTGTTTAGCTTGAAGCCTTCTCTTTTGTAAACAAATCCGTATAACCGTAACTTTCGTTCGCATTAAATTGTTTCGAAATTTCATTTGAAACTTGGAAAAACCGCTACTGAAACTTATAATTTATTGAAGAAGTGTATGGCAATGAATGTTTGCACGTGCACGTGTTTTGAGTGGTTTAAGCGTTTTCAAGATGACCAAGAAGACGTTGAAGATGATCTACTTCTGGGTCGCTCCTACACGTCAAAAACGGATGACAGTATCGAAATATATCGATCGATATATCGAATATCGATCTGACCGTCAGTTAAGTATTCGTGCAGTTACTAAAACTATAGGAATTGACAAAGAATGTGTACGGCAAATATTATATAGTAATTTTAACATGCAGAAAGTCTCTACCAAAATGGTGCCTAAAACTCTCACATTTGAACAAGAAGCTGGCAAAAATGTTTGTTCTGACACTTTGAACGCCATTGAAATGCCATGTGACAAATCGTCGTTTTAACTTATGATCCTGAAACGAAGCGCCAACCCATGCACTGGAAAAACCCAAATTCGCCGAGAGTCAAAAAAGCTCGAATGAGCAAATACAGATTCAAAACAATGATGATTGTTTTTTTCGATATTCATGGGATTGTGTACCTTCACTGGGTTCCTGAAGATCAAACAATTAATCAACATTACTACCTTCACGTTCTTGTTGAACTCCGTGAAAGAATAAGGAAAAATGACCCGAATTGTGGAAGGACAAGCCATGTGTTCTCCACCAAGACAATGCGCCGGCTCATTCCGCATTGCTTGTTAAGAGGTTTCTAGCCAAGTATAGCATCCCAGCGTTAGACTATCCGTCTTATCACCGGATCTTGCGTTGTGCGATTTCTATCTGTTTTCTAAGGTGAAATCTGCATTAAAAGGAACAATATTTGAGTCCGTTGAAGCTGTGGAAGAGAAACCGGCACGCGTGCTGAAGGATCTGACAGAAGAAGACTTTCAGCACTGTTTCGAACAATGGAAGATTCGCATGGAGCGTTGTAGGGATAGAGGACGGGTGTATATTGAAGGTGATAATAAATAAATATGTACGAAATGAAAATAAAATGTTTTACAGCGCCAGTCTCGTCATTTAATAGTCACACCTTGTATATGAATTTTCTTTAACTACTGTAATGGTAAGATTTGATTTTTTGCTCGGGTTTAGAACTGACAAATAATTATGTGATCAATATCAATCAGTACTGTTAATTGGATATCATCAAATTAGTTTCATGAATCAGACGCATGATACTAAACAAAAATTTAAACAGAACGAACTTTTGTAAACCGATTATAAGATCCTGTGTATTCGATAAACATTATCATCATACAGATCACATATCTGTGTATATCAACAGCTTTTTGTCATTATGGGAACAAAGAAAATTACAAAGAGTTAAGATAACTAAGTATTAAATATCAAATATTAAAATTGTTTTGTGTTTCGAAAACGTGTGCTTATATAAAAATACAGACTAGTCTCCGGAAAACTTCAATACAGAAAGCTCTTTATTTTATTATATTCTCTTTACATTTCGTTAGTGAAAGTAAAGTTAGAGAAAAATTAAATATGTTGTAATCCCATTTTTAGTTTAATTTCTAATGGAAAAAATATCACTTAGTAATGTAAATTTACCAGTGAGAGACCTCTTCGGCTTGACTAGCATGAAAAATACAAAATCATTAGCGTGAACTTCAATTTAAAACTCCAAGCCACAAGTCGTAACGGGGCAATAACCGTATCGGGTACCACCCACGCCTCGAGATTGCATTATAACATATAACAGTATGTGCATGCAACTGACCAGCACAATGTTTATTTCAGGCCAAATATGGGAGATCAAGTGAAACGGCAACTGTACGAAATCTGTCCGAAGCGAGAATCAATCCCATATCCATGGCAATTGATTGCGAAAATGTCTAGTACAAGATATCGTAGATAAAAGAACATTTTTGAAATAGATGAAAACAATATACTATTCTCAAATCAGAAATTTTTAAAGTCATTCAAGCGTTAACTAATGGAAGTGCATTCCATTTCCCTTAAACCATAAAATTAATGAGTATATTCTTAAATGGAATATGAAGTTATACAAACATTGTATTCCGAGAGAGTCTGCTTTCATTAAATTTGTGCTTTCAGATATTTACTCATTCGAGAAAAATATATAAATACAGTTAAAATATCCAGTATGAAAATATGTTTAATTAAACCATGATGAATGATTGATGAAAAGTTTTAATGATGAAAATGTACTTGAAATGTTGGTACGGATCTGTATCGTCTTATATATGAGGTGAAGTTTCAATATTAGAAAAAGGAAAAAGTAAAAAGGACTGGAGAACTGTAGGGAAGTCTGGGGAATAAGAGGGTTTCGGCAAGGCGCATTATTGTGATGCAGACCGAGGTGCTTTTGATGTTTGGTATCATACGAATGACCATTTTTCGATGTCTCTTATAAATCTCTCCGTAAAATGCTGGTTCACCGTCGCTTCACAGCTGACATCTTTCTTATAGTTGATCTCTTGACTTTGAAACAAGCAAATCAGCATTATTTCGATCTTTTATTTTCTCATTTTGGTTTTTTTTGGCCGTAGTGAGGTTTGAGTGTGCCATTCCTGGCTCTAGCGCCTCGTCTTAGTGTCGTATACAAAA
The DNA here is from genome assembly GCA_031761425.1 of Cosmopolites sordidus. Taxonomy (NCBI): domain Eukaryota; kingdom Metazoa; phylum Arthropoda; class Insecta; order Coleoptera; family Curculionidae; genus Cosmopolites; species Cosmopolites sordidus. The sequence continues at coordinate 346,442 of JARFXV010000155.1, read as the reverse complement.
ATGCAACTCATCACCACTAATGATACTCAGAAAATGAGGCCAATTTTCAATCGGCCCTAAAAGGTCAAGAAACCTTTCGTTTTGTTCGCATTTTCGCGCAGACTTTCTTAATGCCCAGTTCATTGGCCAAACTCTGATGAACGGTTGTGCGAGTCAAATTGAACTCGTTCCCCATCATTCTCACCCTCAAGCGACGATCAAAATGCACAAGATCCCAGATTCTGTAAATATTTTAATTATATGAGCTGTGGTTGAATACCTACTGCCGCAAGGTTCATCTTCAATCGAGTCTTAGCCTTTAAGAATGGCTTAAACCACCTGAAAACCAAAATACTGCTTTCGTAGGTTTATTGAAGTTTTCCAAAGGTTTTCATCCCACTGCACCTAAATTTAAAACAAAACTTAATAACGTATCGATTCTTGAAATCGTTGTCACTCATATTCAGAATGCACCAGAAAAATTCAATTCACGAGAAAAATTGCCACTGAACCAAGTGACTGTAGGGAGTTCAAAATTGCACTGAAGACGCATCAGATGGTAGTTTGCCCATAGTGTTGCCAGATCGAACGCTACTATCAATCTTATTACTTTATTTATATTCGTCGTTTGATAAACAAAATAGGGTGATCTGCAAATAGACCATTAAACTAACAATGATAATAATTAAAACCCTTGGTATTTGTTTCACAATATATTCAAAATATTTTCTGGCACAGTTTCGGCCACACGACCATTCTCAAAAAGAGTTATATATAAATTAAACAAAAGTTTCAAAGTGCTGTTAATGGAGGTCGGCTTTTTTTTGTCTCCTTAAATTTATGACACTTTCAATAATTTGGGTGTCTCCGAAGTCTAGCTCGGTGTTTGTAAGGTTTTTACCGTCGTATATGACCTTATTAATTTCGGAAATATCCAAATAATTTAACAGCCTGCTTTTATTGCAACTATGGATTAATTTCATATAATTTGTGTTCAAAAAATAGTTCTGTTCTATATAGATATATATCTATATCTATATATATATATATATATATATATATATATATATATATATATATATATATATATATATATATATATATATATATAGATAGATATTCTATATATATATATATATATATATATATATATATATATATATATATATATATATATATATATATATATAGATAGATATTCTATATATATATATATATATATATATATATATATATATATATATATATATATATATATATATATATATATATATAGCATCACACAATACATTTTATTTCATATACTCCAGCTTTGTCACAAAATTTTGCTTTTTCTTTGTTATTATTTAGCATCAATGCAAGTTTATTCTTATTAATAGATATAATATTAATGTTTTCTTTCTTTAAATGATTTGTGATTCTGGAACTTATTTTATGAATATAGTTTATAGCATGCCATTTTTTGGAATATTTTTCGGGTGTTGCTACAAAGTGTTTGTTATTGTTTTTCTTAACTTTGTTTTTTATCATTTTATCTATAATGCTAAATTTGTCATGTAAATTTCTGCCAGAAGGGGGTTTAGGGGGCTCCCCATTGGTAATCCGTTCGTTTGTTCGTAAAATTTTGAATTGAACAGAAAATAAATTTGTTAAAAAAATGCAGCTATGAAAAAGAACTTAATATTATCAAAAATATCGCAAAGAATAATGGATGGAACCCAGGATTATACATAAAATGATAAAAATAAGGTTAAGAAAAATAATATCAAACACTTTTTAGCAGCAACACCCGAAAAATATTCCAAAAATGGCATGCCATAAACTATATATCTGTTAATAAGAATAATGTTGCATCGATGCTAAACAATAACAAAAAAAGAGCAAAGTTTTGTGACAAAGCTGGGGTATATGAAATAAAATGTAATATGTGTGATGCTATACATATATATATATATATATATATATATATATATATATATATATATATATATATATATATATATATATATATATATATATATATATATATATATATATATACAGCCATTGTCGATCCACTGCACGACGAAGGCCTCTCAAGCATGCTTCCAACTTGCGCAGTGGGAGTTTATTCTTAAACACCAGGCATCTGCCAAATACCAGCCAGCCACACTTAACGCTCCGTTCCACTTCCTGGGCGATATCACCCTCCATTGAAATTATTTGCCCAATATATATGTAGCGGTCCACCACCTCTAAATCGCTTCCTAAAATTGATATTCTTCTGTTTTCAATAAATTTGTTGAACATAACCTGATTCTTTTTCAGGTTTATTTTAAAACCAGATGGTTCTCCCTTCTTGTATGTGTTTTTGAAGTTCATCTGGGTTTTGTGACAAGAGAACGATATCATCTGCAAATCTAAGGTGGCTTAAGTATGCACCATTTATTTTTATTCCATCTTGTTCCCAATCCCCGGGATATTGAGTCACCCTGCCGTACACCTAGTTCTATATTGATTTAAACTTCAAGTTCATCAAGATGAACTGTCGCTGTAGCTCCATCATACATGGATCTCAGTAGGTTTATGTAGGCTCTGTCTATCCCTTCCTTAAGCAATGCATCCATTATGGCTTACTTTGATATTGAGTCACATGCCTTTTCATAGTCAATAAAAGCTAAGCACAGTAGTATGGTGTATTCATTGTGCCTTTCTATGGCCTGTTGGACAACCTGGATATGATCCGTTGTACTGAATACACTTCTGAATCCTGCCTGTTCTCGTGATTGTGCGTCATTCGAGTTGTGCGAGTTCTCAGTATTCTTTTAGATATTATTTTAGTGAAAACTTTCTACAATACTGACAGGAGGCTTATTGTGCGGTATTTTTTCAAGTCCTCCTGTGTAGTTTTTTATAAAGAATAATCACTTCAACACTTTTCCATAGGTTGGGTATTTTTGTTCCCTGAGGCATTTTGAGTACAATTTTGCTAGTGTTTTATGTAAAGTGCGACCGCCGGCTTTCAACATATCAACTGTTACACTGTTCTTTCCTGGAACCTTTTCATTCTTCATCGCTTCTATAGCATTTGACACTTCATCCTACAGGATATCTGGAATTTTCTCTCCCGTGGGTTTTGCTCTCTTTAACTGGTTCTGATCTTAATATAACTTAGAATAAAATCTTCTTATAACCTCTAACATTTCCGTACGTTCCCTGCAAACTGTGCCATCCGCACGCATTAATGCATTCATTTGTGTCCTTTTATTTTTCAGTCTGTGTGTTGCTTTGTTTATTCCCTTGTTTTCCTCTAGTGTTTTTTGCACTAGCTGCATGTTGAACCGACGCGTTTCTGCTCGAATACGTTTTCTTATAGTTTTGCAAAGTTCAACGTACTCGACTCTGTCAAAAGGACTCCCTGCATTCCTTTTTTTATACTGCTCTGTTATTTCCATCTCCTCTGGGTCTTGCAACACATCAAAGCGGTTCGACAAAGCAATCTCAAAATCGCTGTCCCTCTGAAGCAGCTTTCCAGAGTCTACTTTACCTTTCTTTGATCTTACTATTCTTGTACGTTCTCTTCAACAGTTTATCCTAATCATTGCTCGTACCATTCTATGGTCACTTCCGACATTAAAAATCCGGTTAAGTACAGTACAATTTCAAAATATTGTTATATTGTTTGACATGATGCAGTCAATTTTACTTGTAAGACCAATAGGACTTCTCCATGTCCATTTTCTGCTGATTTTTTTGTTATGAAAGTTATGAAACGAGTTCATAATATACAGTTCCTGTCCTTCCGCAAAATCAACCAATCTGTTAACTTGATTGTACGGCTCACCACTTCCATTTGGGCCAGTTGCATTTTCACCTGTTCTTGTTTTTCCAATTCTAGCATTAAAGTCACCCATCAGATTTTTGTACTTGCACTTCTCGTTGTCTAGAAGCTGTGCAACATCATCATAAAAATATCTCAATTTCCTTATCACGATAGCTTATAGTTGGTGCATAAGCTTGGACGATTTGAAGCTTAAACTTTTTATCCGCTTGAATGACGCATTGGGCTCGTCGGTCAGATATATATACTTTGAAATTTTACTAGACTGTCCTTCAACTTTCGGTTAACGAGGAATCCAATTCCACCACATCGTGCATTCTCTGTACCCCTAGTGTAAAGTATGTGACCAGTTGTTTTCAGTTTGATTAACTCTTTACCCTTTCTTCGTGTTTCACATAGCCCTATGATGTCCCAATGTATGTTGTCGAGCTCGATCAACAGTTCTTGCTGTCGTTCATCCGTTTTTATTTTCCGAATATTAAGCGTTGTAATGTCCAAAGTCTGCTGGCAACCTGATCTAATCCGATGGTTCTTAACCCCCTCTGCCTTGGGGCAGGTCTTCCCACTGCCGAAGGTGGTTGCTCCTTGGCCTCCGGAGAATGAGGGCCGTGTTTGAAATTGTAAAGCCATGTTGGACCGTAATCTGCCACGCTGGTCCAATGCGGGTTGGCATATTTTGGATCATGTTAGTCTGAGGTCTCTGCCTTGACCTGTCCGCAATGGGTTACCCTTCCAGGAGCGTACGCTCCGGACGGCATAGCTCAAAACTTCATTGACTTACTGAAGCCCTTTTACCACGCCAAGGTCTGATCCACAAAGAGGCAAAATCCAAAGAGTCCACAAATATATATATATATATATATATATATATATATATATATATATATATATATATATATATATATATATATATATATATATATATATATTTATAGGCTAAACGGGCAGATCTCATAATTACATTACATAATCAAAGAAGGACGGGCTTTGCCGAACATTGTATAGAACAGAACCATTTTTTGAACACAAATTATGTGAAATTAATCCATAGTTGCAATAAAAGCAGACTGTTGAATTATTTGGAAATTTCCGAAATTAAAAAGGCCATATACGACGGTAAAATCCTTAATAACACCCAGCTAGACTTCGGAAATACCCCAATTATTGAAAGTGTCATAAATTTAACGAGACAAAAAAACCGACCTCCATTAACAGCACTTTGAAACTTTAGTTTAGTTTATATATAACTCTCTTTGAGAATGGTCGTGAGGCCCAAACATATTTTGAATATATTGTGAAACAAATACCAAGTGTATTAATTATTATCGTTGTTACTTTGTTTCACCAAGTGCCAACCGCGCAATCAATCGAAACTATTATTAAACTAACATGAAATTTACAGTACAAAAAGAAATTGATGATCTTAAACTTACAAGTAAACATGCACAAATTCAAGCATTAGCGCACGCGTAAATTGAGCAACATAGCGCAATACTTAAATCAGAGAAATCCAATTATTCAGATATAACAAAAACAAAAGGGTTTTTAGATCTCTATAAAATACTGTTTTCACAATATGTAATGATCGATTATTATTCGAGAGAAAGTTAGAAATCTTTAGGGGTTTCAAGCAAAACCGTTACAGAATTACAAAAAGTAATCCAAACATTTTAGAAATGTTGTAAATTATTATGCGATACAGGAAAATAGTAAGTGATTGATGAGTGACAAGATGAGAGGCATCTTGACACAAAAAAAAAAACAGATCGAAAATGTAAGTCACTAGTATTTATATCTAATATTTCTTTAAATTATAAAGATTAGAAGATAAGACTGTTTACAGGTAAGAAAATTTAAGATCTTATTATATTTCTTTGTTAAAATACTTATTGGGATTAATTATTTTATTACAAAATAAACGTTTTGTTGTAATTTAAAATATTTAAAAAGGCTACACTGGGAATTTATGCGAAAATACTTTAACTAATTTAAAACAACCAGTCTATATACCTCAAGTAATTAACATGTCACTACAAAGAACATCTTAGGCAAATACTTTTTTATACATTGTATATCTGGATACCTCTTTCTCTCAACCACAAATTAGTACTTACATTCAGGTTAGATTTTTCCTTTCATGTTCACTTGCTAGAATATACAGCATTATAATAGGATCTATTTAGCACACGTTTCAATATTAAAATACACTGAAGACACGTTTAAAAAACACTAAAAATCTTTGAAAATAAAACTAACAGGAAGGAACCTTGCCTATATTAATGCACGTATAAATGGAGACAGAAACGGTCATGTTGAAACACCACAGATGACTCATTGTTTTGGAATTTCGGTAGTTGGCGTCAACTACTTAGATGTTTATTAGTAGGTTTGTGCAATTTTAGCGTGTTTTAATCAATAATATGTGCCGAATAAGAGTACTGGTATACTCTTTTTGTGTGTTCTAGTGTACATATTAATACTTATTACATTGACAATAAAAGCAATAATATCGGAAGTAAGGTAATGACATAAAATATGGTTAGTTGTGCGTCTTGTGGTTGTTCCCTGATATGAAAAAATCAAAATTCAGGAGTAACATTAGATAGGTAGGCTTTTAATTGTAAATTTGTCAATTATTTAGAAATAAAAAAGTATTTTGTTTCAATCAAATTTTAAGGTTATGAAGTAAACATTGCCTGGAATGCATAGGCGTAGTCAAATTGATTTAGGTAAAATAATATAATTATGATTAAAAATTCAGATAATTTTTTAGTTTTCTTTTGGTACATATAAAACATGTTACTTTATTCATATAATCTATAAAATATAACTAATCATACAGAGTGCATCCTTATTTTTTATAATCATTTTCAGAATTTATTATACTAGTAAATGTAAATGTTACTTCCATTGTGATTTGGATTTCATGTTATTAAACCAATTCATTTTTTTTTAAGATTCTTCAAAGATTCCAAATAGAAGAAAACAGTGGATTAATTTTATTAAAAAGCCTGACTTTATTCCAAACCGCAGTAGGTTTTTATGTTCCCATCATTTTGTCGAGGATTGTTTTAATCGATCATCTAAGGCAAAGTGGGACTATTATCAAATGCTGTTCCAACAATAGTCCTTTTCATAGCCGAAAAACTTTCGACATTTTTATGGGGCACTTTATGCGTGTATAAGTTGTATAATATTATGTTATCAATGAAAGTAACAAAAACAACTTTAATTATTAATTCACTATCAATAGTACAATTTTAATTAACGTTGGGGCCGCCATGACATTTTAACCATCGTTGTAATTGAATACAATTATATGCTTCTATTGTGGGGAGCACTAATAAAGCACCATCAATTAATTTTTCATTTAATTACACTGATACCAAGGGTAATGATCCTTGTTATCCAGCCATATTTATAAAAAGTGCCCGAAACTTTCATATTAACGCCTCATTAACATGGCGGACGCGCTTGCGCGCAACTAATCCTGAAAAGGTCTATTAAGGTGGGCTATTTAAAATATATATATGTTTTATTTTATTTTGATAAACATCTTCTTTTTGGTTGTTGTAAAAATTTTTGTTGTATAGAGTTTATTCTTGAGTTTATATCTAACATTTTAGTTTATTTATTGACTATTTACATTACAAGAACTAATTATATTTGCAAAAACGGTGTAGTAGATGAAAAAAATTGTAGAACATATACGTTAATGTTCATGATGTTCTTAGTGTTAACGGGAAGTTTTCGAACATATTCGAGTGTCAAATTGAAAAGCATTGGTGCCAGACCATCGCCATTTCAATTTTAAAGCTGGAAGTCCGATTATTTTCAATTTTGACTAGTGACAGAAATAGGTCATTGATATTTTTGTTAACCGAATCAGTTTCGGTGGAATGTCAAACTTCAACATAATTTTATACAGTACGCACCTGTCAATACTGTCGTATGCCAGTTTGAAGTTAACAAATACCTGGTGCACATTAATGTTATATTCCCAGCATTTTTGCAGCACTTATTTAACTGCGAATATCTAGTCCATGGTCGGTCGTCCAGCTCTAAATCCGCTTTGGTATTCACCAACTACTTTTTCAGCAAAGGGCTCAATTCTCTTTTCTAGAATTTTCGTAAGAATAATTTATGACATCAGAGCAAGGATATTCCCCGGTAGTTTTCGCAGCAGAGTTTGTCACCTTTTTTATAAACTGGATATATGATACTCCTGCGCCAATCTTCAGGATGTGTTTTCTGTATCCATATGTCCCTACCACCAGTTTGGTTTTTGTAATAAACATGCAACACTCGATCAAATGTACCGAATAACAGATACCATAGAAAAATGCTTGGAAGAACTGAAAATAAGCTCAGCTATTTTTCAGGACGTGGCATCTCGATGCCACATTCAGAAAGATCCATTCAAGATGTATGGCATCGATAATTAATTATGAAATTAAAAACATTTTTACTACTGTAGTATGAGCAGCTTTATCTGTTATATACATGCGACATTCCAGTTGCAATAAACATCAAACTAGCCACATTTGCTGATGATACTGCAGTCTTGGCAGTTGGAAATACCATAGAAGAAACAACTTTCAATCTCCAAGGCACAATAAATGACATACACGCTTGAACGAGACAATATCTTATCAAAATAAACAAAAATAAATCTGTTCATATTAATTTCACGAACAGAAAAATAAATTACCACCTATTGGAATTGAATAATAATTCTCCATGCAAAAAAAACAACCATATACTGGTGTCTTAATGTGGATGCCAAACTAAAATGGAAAGAACATGTTAAAATGAAAACAGAACAACTAAAACTCAAATATAAAAATATGTATTGGCTGTTTGAAAGCAATTCCCAGCTGTCTATCAAAAATAAAGTACTGGTCTACAAGCAAGTGCTTAAACAGGTATGGGCATACGACCTTCAGTCATGGGTTGTACCAAAGAAAGCCATTACAATTGCCTTCAAATATTCCAGAACTGAGTGCTAAGGAGTATTGTCAATGTTGGTATGTTCAGAAAAAATATCTTCATCGTAAACTACGGGTGAGGACAGTTGAAGAAGAAATTAAGAAAATTGCCAGGAGTCATGAGGAGAGGCTCCACAAACATCCAAACGTTGTAGTACTTCAACTGTTAAACATTCAAGACTTAGTGCGACGGCTTAAAAGAACCAAACCTTTTGAGCTTGCGTAAGAGTCCAGTGATCAGTGAAAAGTAGAGCAAAGTGCAGTATACAAGATATGTCAACAACAAGGATGAACCGATGGGAATATCTAGACTCAAGTAACTGTAGTAATTTAAGTTATATTTAAAATGCTTATTAATCTTAAGACTAGATTAGGTGCATTGTTCATTTTCAGTATTTGATCAGTACCCGGTGCTTTGTTGTTTGGGTGGTTTCTCAAGGCAGCTTTGCTATTTATTTCTTTGAGTATGGACGAACTCAAATAGGATTCTTAATCAGCTGTTATATCGGTTGTACCTGCTATAATATCTGCTGCTGCTGTTCGTGCGGATGATGGGTTCGAATTGAGGAGGTGTTCAAAATATCTCGCCCATCTTTGTTTTATCTTCCGCATTACTTATAATCTTGCTTTTTGCATCTTTACAGAGGGTCGTCTTCAGTTGGTATCCTTCTTTCATCCTTTTAACTAGGGAATAAGCAGCTCTTGTGTAATTTTAAATGTTCGTCCATATTCCACTTCCGTTTTTTCTGTCTGCAGATTTTGTTTAGCAGGATTGGTCCTGTTTGGCTCATGTCGGCCGTTCTGTTAATACTTTGTGATCATTATATATTATATTGGCTTTAAATTCTGTTTCACTTTTAGCTTTAGAATATTTTTTTATTATATTTTCACTCTTTATTGCAATTTTTTTATTTTAGAAGTTTTTTATTGTGAATATTAAATGTAACTATAACGTAAATGCCTGAAGAAGTACAGTACTTATTCAGTCTACGTGATAAATTTAATTTGCCTTAAAAAATTACCACAAGGAAAATCTTAATTACATTAAAAACATGCTATACAAAAATAACTTTCCATTAACTTTATTAACAAAAAATCTTAAATAGCACAAATACGAGAAAAAACTAATTGCAATTCTTAAATCTATTGAAACATACCGTATGTAAGTCACATTAGAGAAAATTTAAAAAATGTTCACAAACCGTGTACATTTTTTTTGTTGGAAATTATGTTAATTGTTGTTTTATATATCTATCGTAGGATGTTTTTCTAATTTTTGGTTCGAATTTTTATTGTCTTTCAGACAAACTTGAAGTTTGTTTAGCTGTTTTTAATATTTGCTTCCTTGAATCCTCTATAATTTTTGAATAATTCATATAATTCAGCTATATTAATATATTTATTTCTACTTTGACTTTTCTCACTATCATTTGACATGATGTCTATGATATATTCTAGACCGATAATTAAATTTTGAATTGGTGTGTTTTTCTTTCAAGTCAAATTAAATTTATCACCAAGTACTGCATTTCTTCAGGCATTTCTGTTGTACTTAAATTTAATATTCAAATATTATTTACATCAACTGAATGTGTAACTTTGAATGCGTCACTTGTTATAATTTTTAAAACTTTTTAGATTGTTTATTTTTGAAAAGTTTTTGTACAAAAAAGAAATGTCTTTCAGAACATAATAATAATTAATATATATATATATAAAATAATTTTTGGCATTGAGTGGGCATTGCTGTTCTTTCCTGATTCTGGTCCTGATATAACTTTGAATAATATGTTCGGACAACCTCTAATATTTCCGTCCGTTCCCTGCACATTGTACTATCCTCACGCATTAAGGAAAATATTTGTGTTCTTTTCTTTCTTAGCTTCTACTTAGCTTTGTTAATACCGCTGTTTTCTTCCAGAGTTTTTTGCACCAGCATGTTGATTCGGCGTGTTTCCTCTCGAATACGTTTCCTTATAGTTCTGCAAAGCTCAACGTAATCGACCATGCCAAAAGGACTGTCTGCATTCTTCATTGTTCAGACTTTTTTTATTAAATTAATTGCCTCATTGGAAATTTTTGACTCTTTGAAAGATTTATCTTCTGGTGCTATTGAAGCCGCCATTTTAAGCACATTGTTGACGATTTCATCATATTGGTCTGTAATTTCCATCTCCTCCGGGTCTTGTAACACAGCAAAGCGATTCGACAAAGTAATTTCAAAATCTCTGTCCCTCTCCAGCAGCTTCCCAGAATCCACTTTGCCCCTTTTTGATGTTATCTTTCTTTTGCGCTCTTTTCGCCAGTTTATCCTAATCTTTGCTCGTACCATTCGGTGATCACTTCCCCCCTTCAAATGGTTAATGACAGTACAATTGCAAGATATTGCTTTATCGTTTGATATGATGTAATCAATTTTACTTGTGAGTCCAGATTGACTTTTCCATGTCCATTTTCTGTTGATCTTTTTCTTATAAAACAAATTCACAATATAGAGTTCTTGTCCTTCAGCAAGGTCAAGCAGCCTGTCACCTCTATTGTCGCGCTAACCATTTCCATATGGGCTAGTTGCATTTTCAGCAGTTCTCGCTTTCCCGATTCTGGTACACAATTTGGCATAAATGATATTTGACATGTCACTGTCAAAAAACCGAGAAATGACGGTGTCTCAACTTACCTGACGTTTCAACTTAACCGACAACACACTATATATATATATATATATATATATATATATATATATATATATATATATATATATATATATATATATATATATAGATGTTGCTAACTAACTCTTAGCTCCAGCCACTGAAAACCAAGCTGTCTGAATTTCTTGCCATAAGGTATTCTTGTTTGTTTTTTTTTCTTATCAGCAAGACGTCGTTATAACTCTTTCCAAAGATTCCCGGTTTAGATCCGGATACTGTGCAGCCCAATCTAATACTTTAGGCCACTTTAATACGTTTCCTCTCGAATCACTACTTCATCACATGTGCCGAATATTTGGGATCATTGTCTTGTTGGTAGACCCATTTAAAGGCATATTCTATAAAGCGTAAGGTAACATAATCGTATCTAAGATTCTTAAGTAAATTTCTTTTGTCATTTTTTTTTTATTCAAAATATTGGATCTACTCAGGTATATGAAAAGCACCCCCATGCTTTGATGTTATCACCACCCAAAGTGTTACGTGAATGGAATTCTTCATTAGCACGTATATAAATATATATACAAATTGCCATCAGAACCAAATAAACCATTTTTTGCTTCATCGCTAAAAATAATGTTTTTTTTGCAGTTACGTTGAAAATCTTCATTGCCTTCTCTTTCTGCAAATTCCATCTGCTGATTTATATGCTGTTTACTTAAGCACAGTACAATTATCCAGTTTTTATCGTTTATTCTAGATATCCTCTCTTTTCTGATTCTTTTTGGATCAAATATGATTCTTTCAAAACTTTAACAGTTACATTTACCCGTTTGGTTGCATTCGTAGTATATGCATAAAAGTTGTTTTTGTTTCCCAATTGCAAAATGAAAGGCCTTTCTTCAGCAGTACAGTGTCTAACGTTTACTTTTGTTTACTTTACCTATGTTTAGTTTTATATAGTAGGAAACGGACTATCTTTTGCTGTATCAAGAAAATAAATACATATTTTATCAGAATTGTTACGCGTTAATGTATATAAAATTATTACACTATAATTTTTTCATCACTGAAGTACGAACCATCAGGAGGAAATAAATTCTTTAAGAAGATTAGCAGCAATATAATGTGTTATATTGTAAACAAATTGTTTAAAGCTTAATTAATATTAGCATGTACGTTAAATAGACAGTTATTTAAAGTTTTTTCTACTACACTTTCTAACACGACGTATTTATAATTTATCTAAATTTATTTGTGTTATTCAAAGTAATCCCCTCTCACTTTAATTCACTTATTCCAATGTTTTTTCCAGCCAGCGAACTCCCTTGAAGGCTTCTATGGACTCATAATGACATCCACGAAGTTGTATATTTATTCCAGGGAACAGGAAAAACTCACATGGTGCAATATCTGCTATATTTCGCTTGTGGAACTTCTCGATGTAGACATTATGAATTGTTTGCTACAAATCTGGACGGATTTTTGAGATGTAATACTATATTGACAATTACTCAGTACAGAACCCTTGATTTTAATGGGGTTTTCTTCCTTGGTTGACTTGGAAGGTCTACGAGGTTTACAAGGTCTACAAGGTTCATCTTAAAGTGCTTCCCTACCATCACTAATGTTTTTATATCACTAGTAAACAGTTTTTTAATATAGCTTCATCACCGTCACACTTTCTTAACATTTTAAATTATAAATTTTAATGCAAATCAATTTTTAAAATTAACCCTCAAAAAAAAATTAACAACTACAAAAAAACGCTATAATTTCTAACTTATGAGCTAAATGATATAACATTTCTGTTAGATGGCAAGGATAGCAAAGATATGAAGGAAAGTAAAGCTTTAGGAAAGACCGAAGGGGCAAACTATCTCGAACAATCAAGAACATATTATAGATAAATTGCCAAAATTGAGAGAAAATATGGAAAGAGACAAGTCAGTTAGTAGATTAAAAATTGAACTTTTCTATTGTTATATTTCTAATAGTAAAAAGCAGGAACGTATGTATGAAGAATAATTTCATTTTTTGGGTGTATTGCTATGCTCAAATGTAATGTAAGGTCAGGCGTCGCTGCAACCTGTAAGCTACAACCGTGTAAGCTACAACCGAAAAAAAAGGCCATAATCGCCGAAGATCCAGACTACAGTCCGTGAGATGATAAATAAGTTAAACATTGGCAAATTAATTTTTTTGACCATCTGAAAAATATCTTCTGCTGAAAATTCTGAGGTTCCACAGAAGCGGATGGTAACTGGTAATAAAAAGTTGAATGAGTACAATAATAACGTTAGTTGTTAGTGTCAGCGGTTTTAAATACGGTTATAAAAGGCTGATAAAAAAATTCTCCTTGCATCATTTATGTGATTTGTGTTATTGGAAGGTACCCATACACTATCAGCTTCTTCTACGCAACCAAACCATCAACACTGACCTTTACTGTTTACAATTAAATCGATTGAAGGCAGCAATTGAAGAAAACCAGTCAGAATCTCACGTTTCAATCAGGACCTGGCAACAATTGTTGAACTTCACTTGGGAAGTTTTGCCCCATTCACCTTACTCACCGGATATCGTACCTTGGGACAAAAAGTGACTAAATGGAAAATCATTTGAAAACGGAAGATGAGGTGAAAAACGACCTGTTGACATGTTTAATAAATATAAATAAATATTTAAATATTACAACTCTTTATTCTCTCTCTCTCTTAAAAAATACCTACGAACTTTCCAGAAAAACTGATATATAATGGTTTAAATCATATAGAATACTAAACTATAAAAAACATTGTCAAATAAAGTGTAAATGTGCAAAACTTTATAATTTAAGTGTGAATATCTCCAATACATGTGTATTATATACAGGTGCTTAATAGTTATGCGTACAATATCAAGCTATCAGAGCTTATTATGACTATTAAGAACTAGCAATTATATAAGACATAGATAAATCCTGATTCGAGGGCTACAACTGTAATTCGATTACACACGACTATATTGGTATGTGTATTTGATATGTAAATTAATATCCATTATAAAAATTAAATTAATAGTAGCGAAATTGTTATATAAATCAATAATTATTATTTAAGATAGCATTAATTTGGCGGTATTTAATATGAAAAAAGAATATAAGAAGCCATATTCGAAACTTCTGTACTGCAGAGTAATTATATTTGAAAATAAAATTGGTGTAATATATCATTCTGATTTACGAGTTTCGACATAAATATTTATTTTCAACCTAAAAAGAACATAATTAATATCAAACCAGATTTTATCTGAAAATTTGAATTGTAACTATAAAAATAAGAAACTTCATTGGCAGATAATAATTATATGTGATTTAATTTTTATTGCATTGTCCAGTTTAACAGTGCTTTTGTTTATTTCTTTTAACAAATCCTTTAAAAGTATGAATTACTAGCGTAGCTTGACATAATTTTAGTATGGGAATAAAACCGTTAGATTAGTAACTACTTCATTATCATTTTAAGCTTAATTAACATTCAAAGGGGGCGGGCGGTTATTCGATACGGCAGCGCTCGCGCGTAACCTTAAAGATCTATTAAAGATTTTTGGGATTTAGAAGACAACTTAAAAAAAAACTTGTTTATCTATCACACTGTATTTATTTAAACAAATTAAATTAGGAAACAATTTGGTAACAAAAATTTTTGCGAGATCAAGTAATAAAAAGCACAGCAGTTTATATTATTTATCTGTATGTCCTACTAAAAAGCAGGATGTAATTTTCACTAATTAGTCTCCGCCTGCGAGCTATTTTTAATAATAGAAAATACGAACTTTGTTAAACGATATTGGAAAAAAAACTATCGCGAAGAGCAACGGACGTAATTTTTTCGACGTCAGGCGCACGTAAACTATTCGACGATTGCTATGCGACTAAAACAAATGTTATCTGTGGATTATGGACCGCGTGCAGAAAGTAGGCACATAGTCTTTTTTCTACGTGGTAAGGTTTCAATTTTCTATTAAAAATAGAAAATACTTGTAAAATAGATGCAAGATTTTATGACGCGCGCCCCCTTGAAGGTCAACATATTAAAGAGGGTAGAGAGTACATTCAGATACATATTCGATTGATGGCAGTGCGATTGCAAAGGTAATTACATTTTTAAAATAGCTTCTTTTCTACTAACGCTCCATACATTTCAAGCCGATGTGATGTTTAGATTTGTTTTGACAGTTTTCGAAAGCAGAAAAGTTTAATATTTTTGCTATCATAAAAAAAAGCGAATTTTTGTGTGTTAATTAAACCGAAAAAAAGTTGAAAAAGCATTATGAGGACTCTGCTCCTTTAGATTTCATGGTTCATAAGTGGTTTATTGAGTTTTGATGTGGTCGAACCAACACAAACGACGCTTCATTATCAGAAGGTTTCGCTGGAGTCAATACCAAGGAAATGTTTAACAAAACCAATGATATCGCATTGGCTGAACGTAGAGTGAAGGTGAGGGATATTGTGAGATGATAAACATCTTGAACAAATGCGTACGGAATATTCTACATGAAAATGTGTGCATAAGTAAACCAGTGCCATGGATGTCGAGTTTGCTCACTGCTTTCCTAATAACCAGTTCACAGCGATATTTAGACATATGTACAAGAATAATCAGAAGTGTCTGTGGTGATTCATGACTGTTGATAAAATTTGGATTCAAGCCAAACCAAAAATGAAAGAACAGTCAACATAGTAGATTTTAAACAGCGAATATGCTATGAAGAAAGCGACGACGTTTCCTTCGCCTGGAATTTGGCGACTCTTTCTGCGATTTCCAAGTCATTATCTTCATCGAGTATTTGGAAAAAAAAGATGATCATAGGAGCGTATTATGCTGCATTATTGCTCAAATTTCACGAAGATTGAAAAAAATAACCGACCCCATTTGACGAAGAGAAACATGCTGTTTCACCACGACATTGCACCCTGCAGCCTATTTTGTAGTGTTTTTGGTTCCTCCCGCTTCTTTTCCTTCTCAAACATAAAGAAATGGCTGACTGGAAAGAAATTCACATCAAATGAAGAGTTTATTGCAGAAACAGAGGACTATTTTAAAGAGTTCTGTACTTTTTGGAGGACATAAGATTTTAAGGGAATCGTTGGGCAAAGTTTACCGAACTACAAGAGATTACATTGGAAAATAAATGGATATCCGATCAAAATAACAATATTTTATATAAAAAGTATTTGACTTTGGACTATTTTAGACTGACGCTCTAAAAACCTATTTTAGTCTATGAAACAGGTATTTCAAAGAATACATTAATTACATTAAAAATTACAAAGAATACATTTATACAAAGAATTTATTCATTCATTATATTTAAATAGGAAATGGAGTAGTTAATAATGATTTGAATTTTTTTTTGTTTTTTATAAAGCCGCGTTACCAACTTCATCTGATAAAAAATTTCAATTAATTATTATTCGGGATCGTAAATGATTAGATGCAACGTTTTTAGGATTTAAATCAATTCGATAATATTCAAACTTCTGGTTTTTTTTAACTATCAAATCTATTTATTCGGGATAATATTGGGATTATATATGTTTTTATAATAGGGTTTACATGCCGTTCAGTTTTTGTCACTATTATAAAAGTTGACGATATCGTTTATCCAACGCTTAAAAAAAATAAAAAAATATTGCGTGACCATTTTTGTGATATGATTTTAAATGATTTTAAATGTGCTCAAACAAAAACGCATTCTTCACTTGGTTTTTGGTGAAGTGTCTAAAACATCGTATTAGATAAAATATAAAAAAAATATTGTGCAGATACAATGATTAAAATTATTAAGATTTCAATACCAGTTATCAGGTTATCAGAAATATTTCCGAGGCGTTTTTAAGAGTTGGATATAAGAGTATGGAATGTTTTAGTTTTATTTTATCAAAAATTCAAATATTTATTAGAAAGCAATTCAAAAATAATAGGCGTAACCATAATTAATCTCGTTTTTCTTGATGCTGTACAACATTTTATTTTATTTAAGAATTAATACAGTTTTAATCTACAATCTCTGATAGAACGATCTCTTACAACTTACTATTCCGTTTTTGTAAAATGAGGATGATTTTGAAGGAACATATTCATCGACAGCAGTGTTGATAGCTGGCGCTGTAGGATTTTTTTTAACGAAAAAAATGACTTATAGTTTCATAGGATTCAGAACTTTACAGTGAATAATTCCAGTAGAATCCCACCATAATAACGGTAACATTTTTTTGAGGTGAGTACCTGATTTTGAAGTAAACTAAAGGTGGTTATCCTGATGTTAACCATAGTTTTGTATTAAGCAATTTGTTTTATATACTCTACTTTTCATCTCCAGTAACATCCTGGATAAAAGTGCAATACACGTTCAATTTTATTTTCAAGTGGAAGTTGATATCCTACACTCACAACTATTAAAATTATTACGATTTTTATTCCAAGTTATCAGGCCATCAGAAATATTTCCTAGAAGTTTTCAAGAGTTGGATATGAGTATGGAATGTTTTAGTTTTATTTCGTCAAAAATTGAAATATTTATTTGAAAGGAATTCAAAAATAATAGGTGTAACCATAAGTAATCTCGTTTTTTGATACTGTACGTTTTATTTTATTTAAGAATTAATACAGTTTTAATCTACAATATAATCTATGATAGAGAGATCTCTTACAAACTTACTATACCGTTTTTGTAAAATGAGAATGATTTTCAAGGAACATATTCATCGTGTGCAGTTTTGATAGTTGGGTGGTTTTCTATTCATACAGCGTTCAACTATTTTTTTTCCAAATTTAATAATAGGCACACTAAATAGCAATACATTGAATTAGAATATAGATTATGTTATATTAAATCAAATTATTGCCAGTAGATGGCAATATTTTTAAAATTTGAAAAAAAGGGAATTACTATAGGTACACCTAATATATAAAATATTTAACCTTTTACTAGCGGAATATTTACTTATTGATTTAACTGATTTACTTTAATAAACTTTTTGTTTTTGGATTACATTTTATAGGATAATAATTTGATTACTATGCTATCTGCGATATTTAAGAGTAGACAATGTAATTTGTATGTTTGAATCATGTGAGTAGCAGGCTGTATTATATTATGTAATGTCATGTAATTACGACCTTACAAGAAAAGCAATATTGTTATTCATAAAAGAACAGGTGTAATGTTTCACTATCTTTCAAACTGAAAAAAAGAAAAGTAACAAATAGAACCCGTCAATTAGAGTTAACAAACCCGGAGAATATAACGTCTAATTATTCTACCATAATTACTTGAAGCAAGACAACTTAAGAGGATTAACAGGACATTAGCAGGATTAGTCATTTAAATGGTCAAGAATACTTGCAACATACGAGGGTTGTTCAGGAATAATTGGTAATTGACGGTTTCAGCTTTTACTTGATTTGAAAAATTAAAAAAATAGGATTCTCATTTATTGCTATTATTGTACACAAAGTTTCAAGTGTAGTTCACGTATCTGCTTTGTTTCGTTCAAGGATTATTTTTTATTTTGATATGTAATTGTGCTTGCATTTATTTAAAGGACAAAATTGAAAAGAGAAATGTCAATAAACATCACTCAGAAAAACCTTTAGGGCCGCACCAAATTTATAATAATATAACCGATGTATTAGGTAATTCGGCCCCTTCAGTCAAGTAATGTAAAACTAGACTCCAGTTATTACATTTGGAGGAGAATCTAGTAACACACATTGGTGTAACCTGGAGAGGAGACCACCGAAAACTGTCCTGATTACAGAAAATGTTGATTTGCTTTATGCTATGGTACACATTAATCTATTAATTAAAGTATTGTTTATAATAGAAACATTTAGCATTTAGTAGGTAACACCGTTATTTAGTAAGCACTATTGATAAGCAAACTTTCCACCATTAACTGGATGTTTCTGCTCGTACCTAAAGGCCTTCCGAGAAAACCACCGCTTAGTCAAATTGGGTGATAGCTAATACAACTTCGGAAAAGATAATAGAAATATTTCTGATTTTGTTTGAAATACGAGTCCATCGCTTTAAACCACAAACAAACCAAGTATGAAATGATATTACGAAAGCTGACTGTATATAGCAGCATTTCCGATCACCACTGAATTGAATTAAATGATTTTTTGGAACTTTGAAGGAGTTTGTTTATTCACTCTTTTACAATGTAAATCCACCATCATGAGCAGAGTAATAAGTAAATAATAATAGTGCTGAGGTCATTTGTTTCACGAGGATAACTCCTCAGCTCCAAGTTGTGTGTTTCAATAGCTGCCATCTACAACGCTGATTTCGAAATATAGAAACAGCGTTGCTACCCTCCAAATGCGGCCCCCAGGGATTATTTTTACTCTTTGAGTTCCAGGAGGATTTATGGAAAATTCATGTTTTTGAATATCTATCTTTGACGAATATCGATCTGTTGCTGTGAATGAGCGGTTGGCAGGACAAGGAAAATATTTTTTCCAAAGACATTAATGTTTTAGAACATTATGTTGAAAAGTAAAATAGTGTTAAGTATACCAGAAGTTCGTGGATGGCACTCGTACGTATAAGCAATTGGATCAAATACTAGTACCAGGTGGATCTTATTCTTTAAATAGTTATAGAATTTCGGATGGCAGAGTGTGATTGAGAATAATTCATGGAAAGGAAATTTATTAAATAGTGGCTCGAATTAATAGTGTGATTGAGAATAATTCATGAAAAGGAAATTTATTAAATACTGGCTCGAATTGATCAAATTCTTAATAATTGCTTGTCTATCAAGCTCTTCAATGAGCTCTCTGAGATTCAAGTAGGAATTGATCACACCAAGTGAAACAGAATGGCCTTTGCTACGTGATAATTCATATATAATACGAATAATATAATGGTATTTGACAATTCCAAGTATTCATCTGACATGGTCTGACTGTTTCAATGACTACTGATTACATTTCCATGGATTATTATTTCATGAAGAAAATTATAATTGATCTCTCAGTAACTTGACTATATTTTATCTATCTTGTAAATTGAAACGATTATAATGCAAAATCAGATGTTCGCTCATTTAGCTTTATCCAGGGTGCACCACGAGGAGGCGAGCTAACATTGCACCTCATCAGATGAATATTGTAGATATAATAGCAGATTTCAAGTAACTTGAATTATTTTTTAGTGAGTCTTAACTCTTTTTTCTTTTTTATAATGATTAGACGTATTCAAATAATGTAAGGTTCCAAGCAGTCGTTTGATTAAGGTTGTGGTATATTTCCACTTCCTTAAGGAAGGCCGAACCAACGAAAGTTTTTCTGATGGTCTGATGATTTTTATGCGGAAACGTTTCTGCGGGACAGTTGTTATTATTTGGTAATAATTTATAATTAACAATTACAATTACTAGTTTATTCAAATGGATATCAGGTTTTAAATTGATTTAAGCTGACTTATCAGGCCTGGTAATTAAGGACTTTATAAATAGCGAAATCAAAAATAATAATATAATAATAATTAAATATGTTTCAAATCATTTGGTTCTCCTAGAGAACGTACAAATAAAATATGTATTTTCTGCAATAATTAAACCATTATTTCGATCGTAACATCTGTACGTAACAACTGCATGTGTTCATGAACTACTGACCATAAGATCTAGGGGAACATCTTGGATGGAGGCTTGGAACCTTTTTATTTTTCACCGTAATCTCCTGAAAAGTTACGAAAGGCTTCGATGCTTTTGGAAAAATCCTATTTCATTCCCGCTCACGGGGTTGGGGTCTTAATTAGGTTATTTTTGTGAGTTGGAGTATTCTCCTAGTAATATAAAAATACTCAATTTTTCTAATCATGTTTTTTATTGTTTCATAAACCTTCGGTATAGTTCGGATCGGTTCGGTATTTATGGATTTTTTATGATGCTGACACTAGTTGGTGAATTAACCACAAGAAAATCCCCTCCAAACTTTCATATTTTGTACTTTTGACTCTGAAGAGACTGAGTAACAAATCATATTCATAAATATTTTCAATTGTTTATTCGAATCTAAAAAAAATTCTTATACTTCTTGCAGAGGCAATTGATGACGGCTTACATATAAATTTAATAAATTTTTAATAAATAAAAACACCACTGCTTGAAAAAAATAACATGGATATATGAATCTTTGTGTGCAGTAATGTCAATAAATGACAAATAAACTTTTTATATTTTACGCTCAAAAACAATTATGTTAGGCGACAATATTTAGCAAATGACCCTCTTAGTTTGATAGAAATTCAGAAATTATTTAAAAAGTTTGTTAAACTGTCTATGCCACAGAAAAAAAAATCTGGTTTTCTCTCACTTAAAAATATGTATGTCTATATTCAAGATTTCGAAGGTTACCAACCATATATTTTTTCTTCATACAAGGATGAGGATACCTGAAATGGAGCAACGATTGTCTGTCTGATTGCAAAAACCCAGTATGTTAATTAATGTAGTGATCATTCCCCGCATTAATCACTTGTGTGAAAAACTCGAACAATGAGACACTGTGCGCCAGTGCAATTTAAACGTTTCTATCATTATCGTAGCGAACGATATATTAATTGTGTTGTCAAGAAACGGAATAGCGTTAAGTAAAGTTGCGATAGCACGAGCGGCCAAGCCGTTGCCCAACTGCCCAATTTTTACTTTGGTAAAACGGCGGACAACAATAAGGCAACAAAGCGCGATAACTCGGTTGCCGCTTTATTGCAACACAGATTCTTGTGGATATTACAATCGGTGCCAAGGATTGAAGATTTGTCATCTCTGTGGAATTCTAGTTCAGTAGGAAAAAGGACTGCTTTATTTTTGCGGTTCTTTGCAATTAACTTGTAAAAAAGTAGGATCGACGCAAATTCAATTTCGTTTGCATAATTTTTGAGTAGAGTGGCGTGGTGTACAAAAAAAACTGATGACTTTGCAGAAATAATTATTTGTTAAATTCCGGGAGCTTTACCGTTCGATGAAATGATGTTAATAATTTATATAGTTGTGATTTAGCAATAAATTTATTACTATATGCCTTGTATAAGCACCTAATAATATATATATATATATATATATATATATATATATATATATATATATATATATATATATATATATATATATATATATATATATTATTAGGTGCTTATAGACTCGGTTGAATCACGCAAAGCATTCTGACTCATTTTCGATTGTTATTTCTGATCCTACACACCTCTCTCACCCTTTCTCCGTGGCTTCTTTCTCTCCTACTTCCACTTTGTTCCTGATCTCCTCCAAACTTCGCTCTCTGATGCAACGTTCCACATATGTATTTTGTGTCTGTACGTTCTTCTATCCTCAATCTCTGTCGGACCCATTTGTGCCTTTCCCAGATCAGCTCTGACTTGTGCGATCCATGGTAGTGTTGACTTGAATCCTTGTATGTACGTAAGAATTTTGTTGGTGAGTCTTGTCGGTGGGAGTCTACTGATATGTCCATAGAATTTCAACCTTCTTTTTCTTATGTCCGCCGCTACCTTGGACATTCTCTTTGTAGTCTTTCTAGAATGTAGTCTGTATCCTTCCTCTGTTAGTTTTGGGCCGAGAATTTTTCTCATAATTTTGCGTTCTTCCTATTCCTATGCCGCTTTTTGTATGGATTGTAAGTGTCTCGCTATATATATATATATATATATATATATATATATATATATATATATATATATATATATATATATATATATATATATATATATACTTCTCTGTGGATCAGACCTTGACGTGGTAAAGAGGTTTGAGTAGGACAATGAAGCTCTGTGCTATGCCGTCCGAGGCGTAAATTTCTAGGAAGGTCACCTCTGGCGGACAGATCAAGGCAGAGGCCTCAAACTAACACAATCCAAAATCTGCCAATCCGCATTGGACCAGCCTGGCAGATTACGGCCCATGCCTTCAACATGACAGTACAACTTCAAACACAGCCCTCATTCCCCGGAGGCCAAGGGGCAACTACCTACCGCAGCGGGAAGACATTCCCCAAGGCAGAGGGTACTAAGAATCACCGGGTTAGATCAGGCTGCCATTGGACTTTTGATATTGCTACGCTTAATATACGGACTATGTAAAGGGAGACTCGGCTGTAAGAACTGTTAATCGAATTTGACAACATTCTTTGGGATATTATTGGGCTCTGTGAAACACGAAGAAAGGGCGAAGAGTTAATGAAACTAGAACCAACTAGTCACGTACTCTACAACCGAGGTACAGAGAATGGACGATGTGGTCGAATTTAATTCCTCACCTCATCGAAAGCTGAAAGCCAGTGTAGTCAAATATGAAAGTATATCTGGCCGATTAGCTCAATGCGTCATTCAGCTGAATAAAAAGCTTAAGCTTTAAATCGTCCAAGTTTATGCACCAACTATAAGACATAAGGATGAGGAAATTGAGGAATTTTATGATAATGTGGCCCAACTTTTAGACAGAAAGAAGTATGGGTATAAAATTCTGATGGGCGACATTAATGCCAGAAACGGAAAAGCAAGAACTGGTGAGAATGCAATTGGCCCATATGGAAATGGAGCGCGATAATAGAGGTGGCAGTCTGGTTGACTTTGCTGAAGGACCAGAACTCTCTATTATGAATTAGTTTTATAAGGGAAAGCTCAATAGAACATTAATGTGGAAAAGTCCATCTGGACTTACAAGTGAAATTAATTACATCATGTCAAAGGATAAAGCAGTACTTTGCAATTGTACTGTCCTTGACTTTGACTTTGTCGAACCGCTTTGATGTGTTATAAGACCCGGAGGAGATGTAAATTACAGACCAATATGAAAAAATCGCTAACAATGTGCTTAAAACGGCGGCTTTAATAGCACCAGAAGATAAATGTTTCAAATAGTCAAACATTTCCAATGAAACCATTAATTTAATGAAAAAACGCCGCACAATGAAGAATGCAGACAGTCCTTTTGGCAGGGTCTAGTACGCTGACCTTTACAAAACTATAAGAAAACTTATTCGAGAGGAAACGTGCCGATTCAACATGCAGCTAGTGCAAAAACTCTGGAAGAAAGCAGGGGAATTAACAAAGCTAAGCAGAAGCTGAGAAAGAAAAGGACACAAATATTTTCCTTAATGTGTGACGATGGTACAATTTGCAGAGAACGGACAGAAATGTTAGCGGTTGTCCGAAGATTTTATTTATAAGTTGTATGAGGATTAGAATCAGACAATAACAGCAATGCCAACTGAAGAACAAGTGCCGCATATCCTGGTGGAAGAATTGTCAAAGGCTGTAGACTCGATGAAAAATGGCCACGTTCCAGGAAGGCATAATATAACTGTGGAGATGTTAAAAGCTGGTGGTCGGACTTTACATAAAACACTAGCAAAATTATACACAAAATGCCTCAAAGAACAAAAAGTACCTGACTTACGGAAAAATGCAGAAGTGATCCTTTTACATACAAAAGGCGCAGAGGAAGATTTAAAACTACCGTCCCATACGCCTCCTATCAGTAATATACAAAGTTTATGTGCAGTTTATGGAAAAATGAAGAAGTCATTCTATTACATAAGAAAGGAGCACGGGATGATTTAAAGAACTACTGTCCAATAAACCTGGTGTATAAAGTTTTCACCAAGATAATATCCAAAAGAATACTAAGAGAACTTAATGACGTACAACCAAGGGAGAAAACAGGATTCAGTACAATGGATCCCATCCAGGTTCTACAGCAGGTCATAGAAAGACACAACGAATACACTATGCCACTGTACTTGCCTTTTATCCAATATTGAAAAGCATTTGATTCAATCTCAAAGCGGACCATAATGGATACATTGCTTAATCAAGGTGTAGAGAAAGCCTATGTAAACCTACTAGGATCGATATATGATGAAGCTAAAGCGACAGTCTACCTTGATGATCTTGAGGTTGGAATAAATGTAGAGTGGAGCGTACGGCAGGATGACGCAATATCGTCTCTTCGTTACTCAGCCTGCCTGGAAGAAGTGTTCCGTAATCTGGACTGTGAACACGATGGAATAAGGATTAATGGTGCCATCTTAGATTTTCAGATGATATCGTTGTCCTTTCACAAGACCCAGAGGAGGTGCAAAGGCAATACAAGAACTGCAAGGGGTTGGGGAACCATTTGGCTTGAAAATAAACCAGAAAAAGAGTCAGGTCATGTTCAATAAATTTGCTGAGGACAAAAGGATTTCTATTTTAGGAACGGATTTGGAAGTTGTGTATCAATCTTGGGCAGAGGGTTTCGATGGAAGGGGATACCGTCCGGGAGGTGGAACGACGCGTTAAATGTGGCTGGCAGGCATTTGCCAGGCTCAACATAGTGTTTAAGAGCAAACTACCACTTTGCCTGAAAAGAAAACTCTTTGATCAGTGTGTCCTGCCCGTTATGACATACGGAAGTGAGACCTGGACACTCACATCATAGTCTGTTCAAAAACTTCGAGTAACACAGAGGGAAATGGAAAGATGTATGCTTGGCATTACTAGACGGGATAGAAAAACTTGCACATAGATCAGAGAACAAACGAAAGTGAGTGACATCTTTGGAAGAATAAAGCAATTGAAATGGAAGTGGGCAGGCCATGTAGCGAGGCGATGGGACGAAATATAGACCAGGGCAGTCCTGGACTGGATACTACTTGATCGCAAACGTTCACGGAGAAGACCGAAAACACGATGGGCTGATGATATTATTAAGTATATTGGATCTGAATGGCAGAGGAATGCTCAGGACCGCGAGAGTTGGAAGCATGCTGAAGAGGCCTCCATCCTGCAGTGGATTGATACGGGTTGATGGTTATATATATATATATATATATATATATATATATATATATATATATATATATATATATATATATATATATATATATATATATATTTATATATAAACATTTCTGTTGGTTGCTTGACCGGGAAGGAGCCCCACCTATTCCTTCAATTGGATGACATATGTTTCGTCTCTCGAGGTTCAGACTCATCAGGGCACAGACATATACCATACCATCAAAAATAGGGAGACCCTATCTACAACCAGTACAGTACAGTTAAATTAATTAAAATTATTTAACAGAGTGTTGTATTAATAATATATAGTGTTTCATAGTACAATGAAAATGAGACTAAAAGAGAACAGTAGTTACAAAATGCTCAAACAAAAATGTCTAAAATTAACGACGTATAGAAAGAAAATATTATCAAAGAACAAAAGAATATCGACGTCGATTACAATTTGACGATATAACGAACGTCACTTTTCCCAATAATAAATTATTTGTTCTAAAATTAATATTATGTTGAGATTATCTATGAGGTGAATAAGTAAAGCAATGAGACAATTGAAATTAGAACTCCACAGGAGACTCCTTCGATGTAATGGTTTTGGAAAGTCACGCAGCGCTGGAGACGGTTTATCTAGCCTTCATAGCAGTGCCAGAACTCAGGTACTGGAACAGACTTCACTTGGCCGGTTACGACCTTTTCAGTATTCTCCAGTTTCCAAAATTGTATCCTTTGAGGTGAATTTTCAATCTTGTGAGAAGAAAAAAGCCGCAAGGACTCAAGTTTGGTAAAGAAAGGGGCTGGTTTACCATGGCTTTGAGGCACAAATTCCTTTAATTTGCTCAGTCTGGCTTTTTTGGCTCTGGTGAGGTTGGCGTATGCAATTCCTGGCTCTGGCCCTTCGTTTCCAGTTCGTATTTAAAAATTCAAGGCTCTTCACCAGTTCCAGAAAGTTCCAGAAAATGAGGATCATTTCCCTCCTGTTGCGAAAGTTTTTCGAAAGGTTTTTCGGAACCATCTCGCAGATTTTCTTCATTCCCAATTCCTTGGTCAAAATATAATGAACGGTTGTGTGAGTCAAAGTCAACTCTTCCCTGTAATTTTGACCGTCGACCGACGATCAGAACGCACAAGATCAATCCATTATCGGTCTTTTACGAATGCCTTAAACCACCTAAAAACCTGACTCCTTAACCAAACACGATTTCTGTACGCCTGTTGAACTTTTACAAAAGTTTTTGTCGCACTGTGCTCAAGGCTCAAACAAAACTTGATAGCGCACCGTTGCTCTAATTATTACAGACCAAGTGGCCTTACTGTGCTTTACTCACTGTCTGCAAAGGGAAAGCCAACAGTGTTGTCAGATCGAAAGCTACGCCACCAGTCTCATTATTTTATTTACACACCTCGTATACTATGTTAGGGTTATAACAGTTTCTAAGTTTAATGCTGAGTCCACACCTATAAAATTTTGCGTGTGTGTTGAATCTACTGGAACAATTTATTTGAATTATCTGGTGGACAATAGATGGTTCGTGTGCGTGTTGTGCGGCGACAATATTTGTGTGTGACCTTGTGTGTCAGAGCGTCGTCACATACAACACATACAGCGCGCATAACACACATTTTTATTGATGTGGACCTAACTTAAGAAGAATATTGTGAACGATTTAAGACGTTGTTTGCTGATATACATTCAAATAAATATATAAACGAAGCCTATTAAATTATTTTTTACTCGATATGAACTAGTAAAAACAAAATACATAGTTGGAAGGGAAGAAGAGAGATCTTTGAAGTGCAAAAAACATGAACATGCAAAAAAAACTATTCCATTGACCTATAAACCAACTATTACGAACTAGCAAAATCATAATCTGATTTGACTATACATGTAACTTGAAATTTTATGGTTATCAAATGACCTATGCGATAGATCCGGTACAGTGGAATGGCTCTGGTCTGCCTAACTCGACCAGTGTTACTTCCAATTAATTAGATGCAAGATAACAATAAAAGAAGGTTTCTCATTGCCACCTTTAGAAACAATATACTCCTGTTGATTTTGAAGCCTACTCGTCGAAACAAAAATGACAGGAATATTATATTCAGCTCTATTTTAATTTCTTGTTTTATCCAGGGTGTTATGAAGGCGAAATACATTAAGCTAAATATGCCTTATTACAAAGTTTTACGGTTTTCGAGTTATTTGCGATTTTCGATTTTTCTTGAAACTATCCAAATTTTCATATTTACATTCATTCATTTCATTTAAACCATAAATGGAAAGATACACCATTGCTTATATTTTTTTCTTATTCTTAAATCATGTATCTGCTTTGTTAATGTCATTAACAACCCTATACCGTGACATAACGTTGGATAACGCGGTTTAAGTTAGGCAAAAATAGTCATCTAGAGGTAAATCGTGGATTTTACATTTCATTTTTTAAATAAAGTAGTCGCAGATGTTCAAATAATTAAAACAATATCTCTATTTCATGCCATTTGAAATGATTACACTTGGAACCAAATAGTACATTCTTGTAATTACAATGTAAAAACTAGTAACACGTTTTTAAGTAAACAAAAGATTGACGACCGCCATTTATGAAATCGGCATCTTTATACATGGTACGGTTAATTAAATATCTTCCTATTACACCCGCCCCACCGTTAAACGAAAATTTGCGCTGGAAAGATATTTGTCTGCCAGATGATGAAAATTGTGAAAGTTCATGACTTCTTTCTTGCAGAATTTCTTTCTTTATTTTTTTTGCAGAGTCTTCAAGACCTTATACACCTGTTCCACGAAAAGGACATTTTCGTACAGTATGCTTCTGTTTGCTCCTTCAAAAACTATGGTTTGTAAGTGGGCAGGTGAGTTTCAACGTGGTCGTATAAGCCTGGATGTTGATCCTCGTTCTGGACGCCCGATAAGTGAAACTACTGATCAAATGATTCTATACATGATATGATTATGGATGACAGACAATTCACTTTGCGTGAAATTGCTAAAGTTGGATCTTTTTCGAAAAAATAAAATTGATTTTAAATTATGGATGAGACTTGGGCTTACCACTATGATATGAAACTGCGAGAACAAACCGCATAGTTGACAGAGCTCGGTTGTTCAGCTTCGAAGCAGCCAAAGTGTCAAAATTGACCAAAAAAGTTATGGGATCAATTTTTCAGGGTGCAAAAGGCATATTGTTAATTGATTATCTTCAAACCGGTAAAACAACAATAGGACAGTATTACTCGAACCCTTTGGACCAATTTGATGCAAAAATCCGCTAGAAAAGACCTGGTTTAGCAAAGAAAAATATTTTTGTGAAGCCATTACACCGCATCGAACACAGGTGTTATTACAATGACCAAATTGAAGGAGCTACACTAGCAATTGTTGGAGCCTCCATGATATTCACCAGATATGGCCCCATCTGACTTTCATCTGTTCTCAAACCTTAAAAAAATCCTACGCGGCATGCGTTTCTCATCAAATGAAGAAGTTATAGCAGCCGTAGATGAGTATTTTGAAGGACTTCAAACCACAAAATCACTTCAGAGATGGAATAAATGAAGTGGAGAAACGCTGGAAAAAATGTATTGAGCTTAAAGGAGGATATACGAAAGAATAGTTATTTTTGCAGCAATAAACTTGTTTTATCATTTCCGCTTTGCGAACTTTTCAATTAGTCTAGTAAAAACCACAATTTGCTGCTGGATGAATATTTTTTCCTAATTGAAACAGCATTATTCAACATGTATGTCACTGTAGACGTTTGTAAATTACTTTAACAAAGCAGATATATATTTCAAGAATAATGGCGTAACTTTCCATTTGTGAGTTAATAGGGTTTAAATATGAAAAATTTGATATTATCAAGAAAAATCGCAAATAACTCGAAAACGGTAAAAATTTTTACTAAGGCATATTTAGCTTAATGCATTTCAAATGACCTCTCCTGCCAATACTGCATGACTTTGCATCGACCTCCATGATGCCCTGTATAATACACTTTAACGTATAAACTTTATCAAAACATCTTTCATAAGGTACCAAACTATCAAAACAAACTATTATAAATTAAATTTATCGTATCTCCAAAGTTTTTTTATTAATTTGACTTAAAGCTTAAGAATGTTGATTCCGAACCAGGTTCATTAGGGAGCCATTAACTCTGATCAACTTCCTCATTCGGGCATCAGCTATTGTTTTGTTCATACGTTTTAGTTCTTCTAAAATCCTGGTACCGGAGTCGGGAGTGATGACCTATTAAAAGGCCATCCATCCTTACCTAGCTTGGTAACTGGAATTATTCTTTGTCGAATTTTACTATTCTCTGAAGAGCAAATAATAGGTGTACCAATAAGTAATATCGTTTTTTGATACTATACAAAATATATTTTATTTAAGGATTAATACAGCTTTAATGTTATCTCCATCGTAATCGATAACCTTCGATGATTTCTCTGACAAACTTTCTATTACTTTTAGGAAAATGTTTTAGAAATCTAAAAAGATGGTAATCTGACAGTGTAGCATCAGGCGCAGACTGTGGATGAGGAAGTACTTACTAGCCTAACTCTTTTTTTTCTGGGTGATTTTTGCACCATGAGGCCTTATATTGTCATGATGTTGTATAACACCTTTCGATTAATCAAACTCTGATGCTTTTGAATTAACGACATATTTAGTCTATCAAGCTGAGTACAATAAGATTCAGTACTTATGGTGTCATTAAGATTCAGAACCACATAATAAATAATTCATATAAAATCCCACCATACTGCCAGTAACACTTTCTTAGGGTAAAGATCGAATTTTTGAGCAGGCAAAGGTGGTTATACTGGTGTTAACCAATGTTTTGTCTCATGTGGATTACTGTATATAATCCACTTTTCGTCGACAGTAACAATTTGTTAAAGACAATGATATCTGCCTAATCTGGACAAAAGGGCATTGCAGATGGTTACACGTTGAAATTTGTTGTCAAATTTAGGTTGATATGACACTCACGTTAGTTCTCTTTGCACTTTGTCCAGTTGTTTTAAACACTGTTGTATTGTGAATCATAAAGTTTTAACTTTATGGCTAATTCCTGGATGTTCTATTAGGGATCACCTTCAATTCCAGCGAACAACAGATACTTATAAAAAACAATTGGACTTGGAATTTTATACCACCAAAAGTATTGAAATCACCATTCATATTTTTTTTAAAATCAACGTCTAATATGAAACTTATCTACACTCAAACACATTTTTCAGAATTTAGCAATAAGCACGCTAAATATCAATAAACCAAATATAATATATCGAACTAGAATATAAATTATGTTGTATCTGGTTAAAATATTGTCAGTACATGGTAATGTTTTTAAATTTGAAAAAACGAAATTAGTTGTGGAGATACTTGATGCAAATAAACAAAAATATTTGCTTTTATCTACGAGTTTAGCATCTTTTAGTTAACTATCGCTAGTTGAAATGCGAGTTTTTGTGGACATATCAATATCATATATGTTATTTTAAATCAGCAAAAGATGACAGAATCAGTTCCGCAGCCCATTATTTAGTACTAAATAACTCAACAATTAATTTAAACTCCAATTCCGGTAGACAATTTTATGTCAGCCGATAATTTTTGTCCGTCAAATCATTTTAAATCTTTTTGTAATTTATCCATCCACATATTTTTGTGTCGATTGTATCGCTGGCCAGTTAACGGCTCCACCCATGTGACTCGTTCATCTGTCACCGTCCTCCCTGTCAGGGCTAACTAGATCGGGAATTAGGCGTACAAGGCAGCTTTCAGATGTTTCTGCCGTTGCGAGGCTAGACTTTATCTGATGTATTAGCACCATACTCATATTTCGTAGGTTTTAATTAGCATCTTATTTCGCTTTATAAAATAGCATGGAACGGTTTTATAAGTCAGTATAAAATGTTAGACACAATTAAATAGAAAATGTAGTTTTTATTAATTGAAAGTGTATCGGGGATTCTTTTTCTATTGATTTGACCACACCTTAGTATAAATTAAATAATGTGAGTCGAAAGTATTATCAAGAAATATATTTTAAAATTGGCTTTATTATTGAATAGCG
Organism: Cosmopolites sordidus; assembly: GCA_031761425.1. Classification (NCBI taxonomy): domain Eukaryota; kingdom Metazoa; phylum Arthropoda; class Insecta; order Coleoptera; family Curculionidae; genus Cosmopolites; species Cosmopolites sordidus. The sequence continues at coordinate 314,035 of JARFXV010000155.1, read as the reverse complement.
TGATGGTAATTTTTGTATTGACATTTATTTATTTGTATGTCTCGTGGGTCTTTTGTCATAAAAAGAACAATAACAACTCAATTAGGAATTACACATCTATTATAAAGAAGGCTAATAATATATTATGTCTATATGATTAATGTTATATTATGTAATATTTAGGTCTACAAATAGATTTTCACTCTTATTATACGAAATCATTATTATATTTATTTATACAAAACTAACAAACATAGCAGTTTTGAAAATAATCTCCATCACTTTCGATACATTTCTCCATTTCTCCGTTTCTCCATTTCTCGGGCAGTTGGCGAATCGCTGCCGGGAAAAAAACGAGTGTGTTTTTGATTCCGTAAGTTCCACAATTTTGAACATCTTCGATTGTGCGAAAGTGCGTATCAACAAGATGGTGTTGCAGAGGTGGAACGAAAGAGGTGGAAGTTTGAAGGGGCCATATCTAGAGAATAGGCCGCATAAAGGAGAATTTTCCAGCTCAAAGTATGATAAGTTGTGGCCGCTGCCGCCACATGGGGTCGTGCGTTATCGTCCAACAGTATCATCTGCCGAGTTCCCTTGCCAGTATATAGTCGTTTTCGTTCGATTTCGTCACTTAAACCCATCAAATGTTGTTGATAACGTTCCGAAGTTACACTTTCCCGGGTTTCAGCAACTCAAAGTATAGCACACCTTTCATATCCCACCAAACACATAGCAATACTTTTTTCGCGTGAATATTCTGCTTTTGAATTTGACGTTGATTGTTCCCGGGATGAACCCACCCTTTTCTCTTTTTAGGGTTGTCGTATAGAACCCACTTTTCATTACCTGTCACGATTTTAAACAGAAAATTCTTCTGTTTAAAACTTGACAGCAGGCAAACTGTTGTGTCGTAGCGTTTCGCTTTATTTTCGCATGCGAGGTCCAACGACCAGTCTTTTGAATTTTTCCCAGCTTCTGCAACCGATGGGAAATCGCTTGTTAAGTGATACCCAATTGTTCAGCAAGCTCCTTTTGGGTTTGACAAGGATGTTCTTGCAACAGCTGATCCAATTGCTCTTCTTCAAATTTTTTTGGTGCTCCCGAACTATGTTGATCGAAAAGATCGAAATTACCCTTCTGAAACTTTCGGTACTATCTTTTGTGCAAAGCAGAGCAAATCATTTCTTTCGCCTTGAGAACACTTATTTTAGTTGAAACGGGAACAGAATACACTGCCTCACGTGGCTGTCGGACGACATCGTGCTCACTTGTGACTTTTGTGAGGTTATGTCGTATAGCAAAGCTTTCATATGCGGGTTTTTTATATTAATGTTTGGTCTTATGAATTCCCAAAAGCAACGGAAAAAAGATTTTATTCGGTCTTATTCGGTCAACTTATTTGTACACCTAATATATATATATATATATATATATATATATATATATATATATATATATATATATATATATATATATGTATATATATATATATATATATATATATATATATATATATATATATATATATATATATATATATATATATATATATATATATATATATGGACGCTCTATACACATTCCATGTAAAAATTTGTATGGTGGTTATAACAGCCAACCAACCATAGTGTAAACATTAACATTGGACAACAAAACATGACGCCCTATTTGGGAACAAATATACGGTTTTTGAATATACAATATACGATTTATTCGTGGAGGTTTCTTCACAATTTCTACATTCTACATTAATACTACATTCTCTTTTTTTTTTAATTATTATTAATTTAATACCAATAATATCTGGAAAATACCATAGATCATTTTTGTTATTATATAATATCTTTACAATGTGGCTGTGTTTGTAATATGTACACATACATTTTGAAGCATTTTTAAAGCCGTGATTTGTTTGTATGAAGAATATGAAATATATCGGGTTGTCCGAAAAGTTACTAGGGATTTTTTTTAAGAAAAAGAGAAACGCAAATGGTTTATGTATATATTTATTTTGTGTATGTAATGTTTTTGTCGGATCCTATACATTTATAGGACCGGATTTCAATGAAATAAACGTGTCGATTTCTGCCCAGTTTTCTTCAATAGCTGCCTTCAGCCGATCCAATTTTAAATAGTAGAAGTCGGTGTTGATGGTTTGATTGCGTGAAAGAAGCTCAAAGTGTTTGGGTCTCTTCCAGCCCCACCAAATGGTAAGCATAGTTTTCTTCGGATGAAGGTCATCTTTCACCGTACCTAAAACGTGCTAACCCGGGTAACCACCATGATTTTTGTCATTCTACGTTCTTGTACATAATCTACTTTTCATCACCAGTTACTACCTGCTTCAGAAATGTAGCCACAGACTTTCTTTTAACCAGAAGATTGTACGAAGAGATTCGGTCCACAAAATTTTACTCACTAAGTTCGTGAAGGACCCATACATCCTATCGACAGACTACTCATCACAGTTAATTTCCAACATTTAACTTATATGCTATATAATGGACCGTGGTGCGTGAATTTTTAGTTATTATAGACTTTATTTCCTCGGCATCAGTGAATGCTTGACGGACGACCAGTCCTGCTTCCAGGTCAAAATATTCGCCCCTGAACCGACCAAATGGTTTTAGCACCATGGTCTTCACAACAGAACTCTCTCTGTGAACGGCACAAAGCTTTTTTAAAACAACAACAACAATTGAAACAACAACAATTTATCAACCGACATTTTCAATTTGAATTAACTAGACTGTAAATACAACAATAATATGTAACTAACATTGCAAATCCAACAGTAATTTTTATTTACAAGCGTTAAAAGAGCAACTAATGGAGAATACTTACGATACTTACGAAAATACTTACGATACTTTAAAAATAATTTAATTTGAGCGGTATTATCGAGCAATATGTTATTTTTATCTATCGTGATAAGCCGGCATTACGCATTGGCCAAGCGATATGGCAAGCGTCACTTGGCCAACGTGTGGATGGTAAAGTTGGTGTTTGTGAAGACGCTGGCCGATGTTGGCGCTTGGGTATGGCCGATGGGTTGTCGGTTTTGTATCTCACATCAAAGGGACTAGCACACGCTGATACATATGCCAAGTCCTCCTACACATATTGGTTATGACCAATATGTGTAGGAGACATGGCACACGATATGTCGTGTGCCATGTTTCCCACGCGTCGATGCAGTTTCTGATTTGTTTTATCAGTCATGTTGACGTTGGCTCAGATACTTATTATTTACCAGGTTTTTCGGCTAGTCCTAAGACTCTTACCAATTTCTATTAAGGTTGTTTTTGCGTCATTTTTATCGCTGGTCTGGGGGCTTCTCCTTAGCCCAGGAGGTACCGACTTGATTGGTGATTATTTGAAGTTTTCTTGATTCCTGAGGTTGATGAAAAATTAACTTCGCTGCTACGAACACGGGCCGCAAGGCCCGAAATCCGCCTATAAAGTACGAGAAAATTCGCGTATCTTGGTTGATGTTGTGGATGTGGAATGGATTCTAGCGTTGATCTTGCAGATTCTTCCGTCAGCGTTGGTTTTAGTGTTGTTTTGACTAATGTTAGAGGAGTAGGTTTATTTGAGTCTAAATTAGATTCAGAACTCGCTGGAGTTTGGATGCAAGCTCAGCTACAGCTTTTGCTAGCAGGTACACTTGCTCCTCTTGATGTGCGGAGCTGTGGTTTTTCCTTGCTTCCATTCTTCGCTTGATTCTGGTGTTGTGAAGATGAATCCTTTGTAGCGGGACTGGATTTCTTCTTTTGTACCTCTACTCTAATGGGCTGGAAGCAGAGGTACTTTGTATTTAAGATGCTTCTCTCACGTGAACACGAGATCATACACGTCACGTGTACGATCGCGATGGGTTTCTTATCTTTGTTCTGTTATCTCGTGATGGATGATGGATGGAAGCCCAGCAGACCCTCAGCACGTGCAGTTTCCTGATGCTTGAGGTTGATGTCGAGTATCGATACTCTCTCTCATTGAAAAATTCAATGATAGCTTGTCGATCGGATTCCTTTTCGGGTACCGAAAGGACTCCGTCCGTTCGTTTTGGCTGGCCCGACAGCTATTTTGGATTTGTTCAGGGTGCGCATGACATCCTCGAAGACAGATTTGTCAAGACTATCGGTTTGGGTTTGGTCGTGGCAGCAGTTGGTGGTGCCGCTGACTCTTTGACTGGTTCTTTATTCTGGGCAGACGAAGTGGATGGTAGAGAGGCGATCGGTTCTTCCGATGGTGAGCTCTTCTAATTCTTTAATTCTGGTTTCCAATCTCTGATTTTCTGCTTTCAGCTGTTTATTTTTATTTAGTAGTTCGCCCTTTTCGTTGCAGAGCCAGACCATTTTTCGTTGGTGGTGCTCAATATATAATGTTCCAAATTCTATTAATCCGCGATACGAATGACCTTCTTCTTCTAACCCTTTCAAGATATAAGCGTTGGGGTTGGCCATTGCGAAACACATTTAGAACTTAGCACAAAAACGAACACTGAATTACTAAACGATTAGCATACGTTTTCCACATTTTGACCTGATATCAGAGAGATGTGCATTCTCTGAAGGATCAGACTGGACCTTGGCTCAGTTATTTGTGAACTGATGGTATGGCAAGCGTATAGGCAATGTGTGATGCCTACTTGTGATGTGTGAAAAAACAGCCAACGTTTGATCAAACGTTGGCTGGGCCATGTCGGCCGATGTGTAACCGCAGCTTTAGAAACAGAAAGTCAGTCATTGATTGTCAGATCATAATGCTTTAAGAAAAGTCTAATCAAACTTCTTCAGATAGCGATAATTTCTCTCAATTTTATTTTCTTTTGCTAGTGGAACAAAAAGATCGTAGTGAGATACGAAATAGAGCTTTAATTGTTTGTAAGAGACACTATACAGTGTTTGTACAATCCTTCTGGGCTTGTTTGATCTTGTTTAATAACTCGTTGAAAGCGCCTCTGTATGTATCACGCGTTTAAAAGTATTCTTTTCACTATAAATTTCATGAACTTGCTTGTATTTGGTTGATACAGAACATGGTCTCATTAGATTTTTTTCGGAAGACCGAAGCGTTGTCGATATTGGGCGACCCTACAATGTTTGGATGTTATTTAACAGATAGAATTTCAGCGAGTACTTGGAAAAAAAATATGTTATTAAGTTGTGTTTATTAAATTTTGAGGAGTATTTTAAGGAGCATTTTCAACACACTATACGTTTTAATTTCCGAAAAGACAAGAATGCTTCGCAGACCCAAAAAAGATATGTGCGGTGTACGGTGAGGGTATCGTTGATGAGTCCACATGCCGTAAATGGATCAGAAAGTTTTGTGAAAATAATTTTAATCTTAGCGATGCGCCATGTTCTGGATGATTGGCCATGGGAACAAAATATTAGCGCTAATTGAAAATGATTGGCATATAACAACTTGAGAGATTGGAGAAATTCTTGGAATCAATCAATCAATAAGCCAACAGTATCAAGGTGATTACGTCAATTTGGAATCGGTAGCAAGATCGATCTATGGGTGTTGCATTAACGGAAAAAAATTTGATGGACTAAATTTTTGTTTTTTATTCTCTATGAGGGGCCAGTTAATGGTGATAAAAAATGAATTGTGCATAATAATGTTGAGTGTAAGAAATAATGGAGTACGCGCAAAAACCCGTTTACATCTAAATAAAGTTATGTTAAGCTTTTTTTGTGGAGCTGGAAGGGACTAGTTTAGTATTAGGTATTATCTGAAAACTAGGTCATTAATTCGGCTAATTTCTATTCACATTTAAGTCAATTATAGCAAAAAAATCGACCGGAAGCAGGCTGAATTGGCCAACGGAAAGCACATTATATTCTATCGAGACAATGGTAGACCGCACGTCTCTTTAGTCACCCGACAAAAACTTTTATAATTTGATGGGAATGATTACTTTACGGATTTTGTACCTTCCAACTACCATTTATTTATATATTATCAAAACAGCTTAGATGATAAAAACTTTACTTCCTTAAAAGACTTGACAACCAGTTCTTTAGCCAGAAACCTCTGAAATCTTCAGACAAGCATTGAGAATACCAGTGTGACCTTGGCAAAACGTCTGCACGTTCCCAACAAACGGGACACAAGGATTGGATGTACTCCCGGACTAATAGTCTAGCATATATATATATATATATATATATATATATATATATATATATATATATATATATATATATATATAAATGAAGTAATCGACTGACATATCAAATAAATATAAACAAAAACATAATGGAAACTAAATTTCAAAAGATACATAACTTTCAATAAATAAGAGCTTGGTCACAAACATAAGAGTTAAGAGTTTAGAAATAGCACGTACAAAAAAGAAGTTTTCACACTTTTGGTGGTGTGTTTGGGATAATTATCATGCTGGAAGTTCCACTGTAATGGTATATGTCCTTCGGCATAAGACAACATAATATTCTGTAAGACGCCAAACACTTACTCTTCCATCATTATCAAATACATTTTTTTAGTTTCATCGGAAAAAAAGAACATGTTTTTCAATGTTCTCTATTTAAATTATTTCCTGCAAACTCCTTACGCTATATTAAGTATATTTTATTCAAATAGGGGCCTTTCCTTCCAATTCTGCCATTACAGTAAAATTGTTGCAGACATCTCCTCATACTTCTCGTATTGATTGGTAACTGTAACTCCAGTTTGGCAACCATCGATGTCAAAAAAGTATTTTTACACACTTCGCGAATTAAACGAGCATCTTATCGACTAGAAGTTTTTCGTTTCCGGCCTCGGAACTCTTGTTGAAACAACACAAGGAGATATTCTAAAAGTTTGATAAATACATTTATAAGATTTCTGTTCTGTTCTCGCAATTGCAAAATTAGCTGGCTTTCTTCATCAGTACAATGTTTAGTACGACCAATTGTTTTTAAAATGTTTGTATAAAAAGACGACTTACACTAACAAAGCCAATCAAACAATAAAAACTACTTTCTGATAAAATGTGAATCAAGTTATCAATATACTTCAACACTTTTATATTTCTTACAACATGGTTTTTTAAATTACATTTCCGAATTTATTTTATCTTGCGATTATTTTTTATTTCAAATATTTATCAAGACGGTGAATGATAAGAAAAGTATCTATATGAAGAAATTCAAGAAAGGTTAATATTTAAAAGCCTATTTTTAAATGGTCGATCCGTTCGTTCTGTGAAGGGTGTCGACATATCGCCGAAATTTCACTTGGCATTTTCAAATGAAGAGTCTAACTGAGGTGTACGGGTCGTTGCGCTCACTTTTATAGGCCGGTGACTGCGCAGATTGTATCCGGTTAATTCGGTGCTGTTGGCGGCGCACGAATCCGCTTCCCGGCTTCCGTCCTTTGACTTTTTTGTTTGTATTTTGAAATAGCAAATATTAAAAAAAAAACAAATATCCCTAAAGAGCAAATATTCTACAAGATCCGAACAAGCTAAATACGCGAAACGATGCTCGCCACATCCCAAAAGCATGGAAATCACTGATGAAGAAAGAAAAAATATTGCATCACATATATGTTATATATCTAAGAGGAATAAATGCCCTTCAAAACTGAATGTAAAATTGTGAGTGTGAAGTGATGATGCATAATAAATTTAAAATCAATAATGCCATTTATCAATTAATTTGAGTATCTTTTATTTACATAAACTTCTCCATTCAGCAAAGTAAATTGGGAATGCTATTTGAAAAATATGTATATATTATTATTATTTATCAATATTCTTATTTTTATTTCTTCTTAGTAAAGCAGCATTTAAAAAATTCCCTTCAATATATCTGTAATTGCATGATAAAAAGATTTTGAGAGTGTTAATCCTTTTAGATAGAATCGTGTTAATGGACGTAATTATTTTAATATAATTGATAAATCATTATTTTGTGTAATTTAGATAAAACGAATAAATTACTAACGGTTATAGAGTCATCCGTGAATGCCGCAATAAAGCAAACAACAAAAATTGGTATTTTAATTATCTCAAAATTACAATGCCACAGTATACGGAACATAATCATTTAATTACCGTAGTTGCTATAATTAACTGTAAAACTTTGAGATGGTAAAAATGGATTTGTTCATAGTGACCACACCTTTTACTATCTGCATTATCGACCTCGAAAATGTATCGAGTAACGTTAGACATTGGCGTAGATACTTTATGGCACATGTTAAATATTGTTTCCAACATTTTTTGATAAAACTTAGAGTAATGTGTGTAAATTATTGTCAAGAAAATTGAAGAGAACCTCTTTAGGTCTCGTAACAACAATTGGTTTTCTCGAGTGGGATTGTATACTCACGCACAACCCACATATCCTGGAGGACTGGGGACTCTTCTGTAGGGGTAGCAATAGCTTAGCCAATGGGTATCGGTGGTTAGGTGCCGGAGGTTCTCCCTTACCGTCCTCTCTTAGCTACGTTCTACATATTTTAGTGTACGTACTGCACATCTCGAAGTACAAGATGGTAGCCCGGAGTATACGACGAGGACTTGGAGGTAGGCGTTTTGATATGTCTTTAGTATACTGCGGAGTTTGTCCAGAATTTTATTACAGTCCAGAGGTCGGTACGCGTTATAAACGTTTTACTAAACTTAAAATGGCTTAGTCTCGAATACTGATAATTTTTTATTCATTACTTCTGAGCTTTTTTACAGAAATTCTTGAGATTATTGTAGATCCGGATTGTAATCACAGTTTTTATAACGCTTTGGTGGGTTTTTACAAGCCATTCGACTACCAACAGTCAGTAATTTTTTTCGCAAATTCTTCTTGACTGCCGATCTGGAAGTAAAACTATGGATCGTTCTAGATAAAGGTGCGATAACCGCAGAAAGTTATAATACGAAAGTTATATATCTTCTTTTTATTTTGAAGTCCATTTGAACTGCCTTCATCGTTACGAGGGTTGCTATTTATGTATCCGAAATTGGCAGCGATCCTTTTCCAAGGCGCCATCTGACAGATACATCGTAAAGTTTGACATTGTTGACTGTATACGTACTTTTTTGTCATACATATGCTATTTGTGTTGTTTAGTACTTGAAAATTTCATCTCAGTTAAAAAAATAGAATTAACTCGTGAGCATTTTCGTGCGATGATTTACTACGTTTTTCGATGTGGATTATTGTATATCACTGGGTTAGCGAATTCAATTGTGGCCGTCATTCGCTTACGGTCCAATATAAAGAAGGTCGTCCAAAATACGTTTTTTTGTCGGAAAATATCGATACTGTGCGCGAACTGATAAAGCAAGATTGTTATGTGACATACCGTGAGATTGAGGCATCCCTGGACATTAGTATGACAAGCATATGGGTATTAGTACGACACAAGATTTTACATAAACATTTAGCCGTGAAAAAGATATGTGCGCGTTGGATTCCACATAATTTGACAATCGCTGAAAAAAGAGGCTCGTCTCGATTGGTGCAAAGAAATGCTCAAAAAATACAATCGTGAACCATTAAAAGCCGTGTAAAACATCTACACAGGTGACGGATTTTTGTATCTATGCGTATGAGCCCGAAAGTAAACAACAGTCGACTGGATGGGTCTTTCAAAATGAGCCAAACCCCACAAAAGTAGTTCGCGCAAGAAGCACTTCGACGCACATGCTCCTCTGTTTTTTGGCGTAAATGGGCATGTGACTACAGTGCCACTGGCGAATTGTAGAACAGTCAATTCTAAATAGTACACTTCTATTAGTTTGCCAGAAGTCTTGAAGAAATAAGAAAAAACAGTCAGCGATGCAGGATCATTTTTCACCATGACAACGCGAGCTCTCACACTTCGGACCGAACAACTCAATATTTGATCGATCAAAACATCGAATTGATGGGTCGTCGTTCAATCGTGATTTGGCACCCAATGATTTCTTTTTGTTCCCGTCCATGAAGAATAAACTACGTGGTCAACGATTATCGACGCCAGAAGAAGCGGTTGATGGGCTTGAAATGCATATTTTGGAGATACCTCAATTGGAATAGAAAAAGTGATATGAAAATTGCTTTAAACGTATGCAAAAGTGTATCGATTATCGCGGAGAATATTTTGAAAAACAATAAAACTATTTTCAATGATAAATAAGTGTTTTTATATATTATTCTGGGGATAGATAAATTGCGACCCTTATAATATGCTTTATATAAAAATATTAAAAATTTGTATGCCCTTTAAAGATTCAGTCCAGATTTTAAATATCCTTTTTGCTTTTACTGTTTTCGTTTTGCTCTGCGATTTGTTTTGCAATTCACCTGAGTGATTTTCTAACGTTCTACTTTATTCATCCCTGTTTCTGTATTAGTTTGTAATTACAATAGTTCTTAATTAAATAATTATCACAAGATTTCCATATTTATTTGTAGATAAAAATATTTAGTTTATCGAACGAACTTTCTTGGTGAAAGCCAGGCATAATTTGATATTTTGTTTGTTTGCAATCCAGATCTCAATTACAAGAAGTAATTTGCGTTACTCGGTGGATTGTATAAAGATAAGATTTGATTTTATAATGATGTTATCTGATTCTCTTATTTTCCATATAATATTAGGTACTCTCTTTGCTAGGGCAATTTATCATGTTATGCTACAAATTTTATCCACCACCAAACCTAACGGATATAATTCTTATACTTCCTTGATCGGAGTGTCTCTATCTTTACGTTTAAATAGCTTTATGTATATCATTATTACGTCATTAATTTTGACCGTTTTTGCTTCCTGACATAATGCACTTGTTTTAATTAATAATTTGTTTATTTATAGATGTATATAAGTATTAAAGTAAATGCGTAAGTTAATGTAAATAAAATGTAAAATATCAGTCTGTAGACTTCAGCTCTTCTATCTTTCACTCAGGATCTTAAACTAGATAACTACGTGGAAAATTTTATATAATGTCGTAAGGCTTATAGAGTCCAATTAATGCAATATCTAAAGCTAGCTGATCATCATCTCAGTCGAAAATTCGCGAATTGGGCTCTAGAATAGTTGGAAGGTGACCCTCACTTTGAAAATTAATTTAAACATAACTGGAGGATTTAAGTTCATGAAAATTCTCCAGTGATTCAGGAGTTACTTCTTCATTCTCAGAAAGTTATTGTTTTGCGCGGCGTTTGGGCTAAAGAATGATGAAACATATTTTTTTGAAGACGTTGATGAAAATCATGCTATTATTACTAGCGAAGGCAATAGGAAGCTGATAATGGAATATCTTTGACCTGATGTAACAAATGTGGGTATAAACAATGTTTTCTTTAACACGACAGTGCGACTTGTCACACATCTCGCCAGACAATCGACTTATTGCTAGAAAAGTTTCCAGGGCGTGTTATCTCACGAAATGTTAATATCAACAATTAGTTGGTGATTAGTTAATATGCGATCATGGGATCTCAAGCCCTTGAAATATTTTTTGTGTGGTTTATGTTAAACGAAACATTTAGGCCACCATGAAAAATATACCACTCGATATCTGCGAAATTAGGTTTTTAGCATTCATTCCACTAGACGAACCCGAAGGGAACATTTGAAAGACATTATTTTCAAAACAACGCTATTATTTGTTGTTCAATATAAAATATAAATAACCGGAAGTTCTGACACTCTTATTTCATAAACCCTTATAAATTTATTTTTTTTGATATCTTGTGTCTTTAGTTCCTATTGAAAAATTATACAATAATTTATTCTTTGTGGTGTTTTTGTCAGGCAATTCGTAACGGTTAAATACGGACATATACAAACATTAATGCTCTTAATGATACGCCTCTGCATCTAACTAACTAACGATGTTTTGTACTCGAGAAATCGAAAGTGAACCATTTAAGTCATATTTTCATTGATTGTTATATCTCTTGAGGTGATCTAAATATGCGTTGTTTCTTCTGAAACATTTTTTTCTATATCACGTCAGATTTGCATAAGTATTAATTTTCAGATAAATTTAACCATCAGAAATATAGGCGTTACACAAGGTTACAGATGCTGTCTCCTATTTTGTCTCGGTTTTACTAGGAAATGCAAAAGACACGTGTTTGAAAAAAAAAAAAAAAAAAAAAAAAATATATATATATATATATATATATATATATATATATATATATATATATATATATATATATATATATATATATATTAATTTAAATTAATTCAATTTACAAAGGTGCAAGGTAATAATTGCCTCTTTAGAATACTTTTTATTGAGTTTCACTATCCACTAGAAAGGAGAAGTCTAAAAATGTCTATCATTTGCTAAATTAATTTTGTATGTACATGTGTACTTCTTTCTGGTGTAGCTGTATATAATATTTTTTTAATAATAATAATATATATTATAAACTTAATTCTTGTTTACTTTTATACAAGTTTACTTTTATACAGAGTGTATATATATATATATATATATATATATATATATATATATATATATATATATATATATATATATATATATATATATATATATTAATTTAAATTAATTCAATTTACAAAGGTGCAAGGTAATAATTGCCTCTTTAGAATACTTTTTATTGAGTTTCACTATCCACTAGAAAGGAGAAGTCTAAAAATGTCTATCATTTGCTAAATTAATTTTGTATGTACATGTGTACTTCTTTCTGGTGTAGCTGTATATAATATTTTTTTAATAATAATAATATATATTATAAACTTAATTCTTGTTTACTTTTATACAAGTTTACTTTTATACAGAGTGTAAGCGAAATAACTTTGGTAAATTTAACAAACGACCCTTAAAATTATTTTTAATGAAGGGGGGAGATACATAAAGACCCCTAAATTTTACTTGATTTTGATTATTTTTTTTTAAGAATAACTCGTTCAATATTTTTGAAACTTGGCAGATGGTTTATTTGTATTTTTAACTATTACAATTTTTTTATTTCAAAATGGCCGATTTATAGTCCAGCCTTCGGGAAAGATCGCGGCGAGAGTTGTTGATTGGCATGACTTGTAGCTCCTGTTGTAATGGTCTGAAATGAAAAAATAAACGTTCTGAGTGTTTATTAATTGTAGTGTTATATTTTGTGGATGAACCTAAAAAACAAAATTACGGGTTGAATATTAAAAAACAAAAAATTTTAATTTTGAACCAAATTTTTCAATTCCTTTTGCTTCGAAAAAATATTTTTTTTATCAAATTTTTCAAAATAGGTTCATATAGAAAGTCATATCATTGAGAAGATGTGTACACACGACTGATAAAATACTTCTTGAGTTATCGGTCACGCCAATTGGAAAAATATAATTTTGAGAAAAATGCGTTTTTAAATTTAGGCACATAAAAATATAATAATTGCAGTAACTTACCGATTAGTCAGCAATTCCAACGCAAGTAGAGCAGAGTAGTCCAAGTTACTACAGAGTGGTCCACAGCAGGTAGCCAAAGTCGACCCCTCAACTACACTTCTGATAGCGCTCGGACGTTAAGTATAAGCTGAACACCTTTCCACATAAAAAAGTTGTCACATAAGAAAAACTTTGAATTAAGTTTTAAAAATGTGGTGACATATTTTTAACACTTAATATTTTTATCTGATTGTCCCACCAATTGCCTTTTAAATGAATCCAAATTGAGGAAAATCGGTTTAGGCAAACGGACATTAGATGACTTTTTATCTAAATAGGTTACCCCCCCCCCACTGCTTTATTCGCGAAGTTACGACAAAATGTCATAAAACAAAGTTGTAGGAGACAGTTTGCTAATTATAACTGAGAATTTTTCTTACTTGGTTAACACTTGAAAATATACAAAAAAAATTATTTTTAAAAATGCTTAGCTCGTCACGCCCTCTTGCGGTCGTTTTAGAACTTAAAACTATTTTTGGTGAATTTTTCATGATCATTTTTAGTACAATTTTTTTTCCCCAAAGCTGTGGGATAAATAGTTTTCAAGATACGGCCGCGATCCATCCTATATATATATATATATATATATATATATATATATATATATATATATATATATATATATATATATATATATATATATATATATATATATATATATATGAATTGCATGTATGTATTGCATGACTTTCTAAAATAGTTGAACATACGACCAGGAATGTGAGATGTGACAACTATTTCACTTCTGTTGAGTCTATTGATGAAGTTGTTGAAGAGGTTTCACTTATATTGGCACAATGCGGAAGGATAAGCTGGTTATCCCTAAGGAATTTCTTCCTAGTAACAGCAGAGCTGTAGGGACAGCTGATCATTGTTTCAATAGGTCAAACACCCTTGTTTCTTTTGTGCCTAAAAAGAAATAAAGCAGTCGTGCGGATTTCAAGTATGCGCCAAAAAGCAGAAATAAACCCACAAAATAAAAAACCGGAAATAATTTGCTTTTATAACGAAACCAAATGCGGGGTTGATTTATTAGATATGAAATGCGCAGTATACGGGTCAAACAGAAGAACTAGAGGATGGCCGCTCGCTGTATTCCATAGAATAGTAACTATTTGTAGCGACAATTGTTTTATCTTTACCAAAGCTACAAAGATTCACCTTTGCTAAATCGTTATTCATTCCTGAGAGATTTGGCAAAGGATATGATTAAACAGCACTTAAGAAGAAGACTTTCGATTCAAAATATTTATTGTAAAATGATTTTCAAATCCAGATAGCGAGCAGCAAGCAGTTGAAGAAGTTGTAGCTCCCACATATAAGTTCCAAAAACGGAAACTCTGTAGCAACTGTCCATACACCAAACAATGCAGAACACAATATAAATGTATCAACTGTTGCAACGCTATTTGTTTACCAGATAGCAGAAATGTTTGTGTAAACTGTGCGCTACTGGTTCCTACTCCAGGTACTTCACAATAATATAAAAAAATTTAATTTGATTTACTTTATTTTAGGTTTACTTTTTTTGGTCAACTATATTTTAAATTAATTGTATCAATAATTCATATTTTATTGTCAATTAATTTTTTTATTGTGAATAAATGTTCCTTTTTATTCAGTATGTTTTATTTAACCCCTGCGTAAATGATTTGGCAATAAAAGTAATGAATTAATTATAAAAGGGCATCAAACTAAACATGGTAAACTTTCACTTTACATAACTTAAGACCTTCTTTCGGTTAAAGTGTTAAGATTCAAATTGTTCTAGACCGGTTGCCTACAGGCAATAATAATCTATTAAAATGCCGAAATCACACCATACACCACTGCCATTAAGTTGACCATAATCACAAAACATTTATTTGATGACTTCGGATTATCTTTGGTGTGGATTTCTGCAGTAAAAAGGTTTAAATAATCCTTAAACGATACACTAACTCAAGGACAACTTCCGTGCTGAAATCGCTGCATTAACATCAGATATGTTGACAAAAATTACGGAAAATGTTTTAAAAAGGGTACAAAGTTACACTGCTCCTAATGAGCCATATTTGATTGATAATTTTTAAAAATCAAGCAACACAAAACTTAAAAACGAAATAAATATATAATAAAAAAAATCTGTCTTAACTCATAATAAAAAATTAAATAAATAATTAAAATGGCAGCGTGGTTATATTAATAATTATCTTCACCTCGCTCTTCATTGTTATGCTAGTCTAATTTGCAAAATTTATTTTATACATATTGCTTGATGGAAATTTGTTAGGTACAAGCCACATACGGTAAAATTTAATAAGCAATACATGGTTGAATCAATAATCCCGACTGATGTAACAGATAACAGCTTTATAATATCATCATATCGACAGCACGAGGCTCTGCGGCTATAATTTCATCTTCGAGGTTGTTTACAGCCATTCGTTGTTATACTGCCATGATTTTATAAAAACTACGTTATAGTAGGTAAGCAATTTTTCATCTGTAAACTATCTGCTTCAATAACAGATCATTTCCTTCGCGTGCGACATTAAGATGGATAGGGCGAACGTTCAAGTTGGATGGAGTAGGTCAATTTTTGGTACACCCAAGCGAGAGAATTGATCCAAGAAATGCATGTCGCAAGTGCAACATCTTATATATGCGTATGATGGAGTATCCATATGTTTCGTTAAGTTATGGTTGCATTCTGTATCAGTATCTCGTAATAAGAATGGCTTTTTATTGATGATCGCCTTGAAACCACTTGAATAATATCAGTTGTGTAATAGGATACATCAACAGTAGAAGGAATTAACCACCTTTTGCAGCTGTATCTGTTCATCATCACATACACACATCCTATAAATGTATGAAACCCTGCAACTGGTTTGACTTTTTTGGCATAATTTAAAATAAATTTAAAATCAGCTTCGGGCAGGCACTTATCGAAAGTTGCTTTAAATTCTCAGGACGAAAGTATCACTCGCAGAGTTATGACTTTCGAAGAAAAATGTGCATTAATACATTGTGTATATTAATAATTCCGACCAACAAAATTATTTTCAAAACAAACATGTTCACCGTGGAGATGCTGATATGTATTTTTGGAAGATGATGGTTTGTAGAATATTTGAACAAATTCACCTTAGACGGAATCTGCTGATACACAAAATGTCCCAGTTTTGGTCAACAGAATCGGATATTTCTTTCTGTAATAATACAATGTCAAATTCCATACGGGGGGCGATACTGCCTCTCAATGAGCGCTGGAGAATTCCATGGGGGTGGTAACGGGTCCAGAAGCAACTGAGCGCGTTAAGATAGTCAATGAGGGTGGCTGTGGCGTACATAGATATATAGATAGATAGATAGTCAATGTGGGTGGGTGTGGCTATTATGGAAATTAATATAATAAAATACTTTGAAAATACCTACTGTTTTTAAGAATAAATATTCTATATAGCTATCTAAAATTGTTCTAAAATCTTATTGTTATCGCGTAAATAAGCATTAAAAAATTTAAATTGTGTTGTTAAATTGTGTTGTGCGACAGATTATTTGGCCAACTTTATAGTGAAAATGATGAAGATTACAATCGGTTGGTGCTGCACACAGAAGCTCGTTGCCTCTCAGAAGGTATTTGTCTGAATCGTTTTTTCAATCTATTTAATTTAGTACTGGATTTCCTTGCAAACAGAGACTATATATATATATATATATATATATATATATATATATATATATATATATATATATATATATATACCTATATATATATATATATATATATATATATATATATATATATATATATATATATATATATATATATATATATATATACCGTCAACATGCGACTGATTTGAGACGAGCAGAGGTACGTGGAAGTACGGATGAAAATTTTCTGTTTTTCAAATATCTCTCTCCCCGCCCCCACTACGCTATCTTTTGAGCAAACCTTATACCTACATCCAAGGTTGTGGGGAGAATGTGTCGCGTAGTTTTTGAATGCCGCGAACATTCACCGCAGGATGGCGCGAGTTTCATTGAGATTGCGACCCGCCATCGATATGACCAGTTGACTTGGTCTTGCTCTGTTCGTTTCGTTTCAGCTGTCTCACTGCGTTGAGCTCGAGCCCAGCTGATGACGGCGACTGATTTGAGACGAGCAGAGGTACGTGGAAGTATGGATGAAAAATTTCTGTTTTTCATATATATATATATATATATATATATATATATATATATATATATATATATATATATATATATATATATATATATATATATATATAATTGTTAATGTCACCTATTTAAGGATTGCGGTTCTCAGCAGTTTCCTGGAATGGGTCGAGGACCTCTGTACCTAACTCCTCCATCCCTAAACGGAAGATTGTCCCTCGGGGTTGAAGAACGTTCTGGGTGTATGTTGTGGTTCTTCGGCTTCGGTCCTTGGATCGGCTTGTGGCTTTCTTCTTTTCAGTCGATAGAAGACATACCATACTCCAGTGGCGATCAGGATAAGGTAAATTGGCATGGTCCAAAAGCTGTTTGAATATGTGGGAGACCAATTAATTCAATGGGTACTATTTTATTTTGCTCCCTTTGTAATGGATGAATTTGGTCCAGCGGTATATTTTCTAAGACGAGCTTCGTCCTATACTTTGTTGGTGCTTGACGCTTATTGACTGATATTTCTTCTAATAGTAGAGGTCGGCTGAAGGATTCTTCTTTATGATTTTCATACGTAGAGTCATTAGTAAGAAATTTGGCTATCAATGGGTATTTCGATTAAATTAGTTCCTTTTAGCTGCACAAAATCCGTCCCTTTGCATGTTGTTTCAATTTTTGTTTTGTTGGCAAATACGGCGATATAATGGGCTTCGCTCAATTACTCTATGACGTTTCTAGTCAATTCGATCTGAATTTCTTCACAAGCTTGGAGACTGCTTTGTAACTTTAATAATCGGTGGATACAATTGTCGATTTCCAATCCATTTATTAAATTGGCATTTGTACAGAAGTATTCGTTCTGCAACATATCACAAGGTACTGGCATGTATTGGTAGAAATCCGTGTTCATAATCAGATAGGTATTATGAGGAATAATAGTAGTAAGGTTTTGTGTAGGTATTGAATATAAATGGAAATATTGAAAGGTCTCAGGATAAATTATTGGAAAGTGAATTATGAAAACAACTTTTTTGTGATGATAAAATGCCTGAATTTCTAAAGCATCATAATAATAATTAAAATGTGATTTCGGGAAAAGCATTTCATTATTTGAATATAGCTTTACGGCTGTATCATACATTGATTCTAATTCATCGATTTTAAGTAGACTCGAGTGTGCGATCTTTAATCTAGCAAAATTGATTGAGTTTTCGATATTAATTAATAGTTGTAAAATAACGCTAAGGCTTATATTAATCTGATCTAATACATTTTTAGAGTCGAGATAATGATTTAGATTTGATACTAGGTCGTCAGTTCTCAATCTCATCTCTTGTATACCTTCAGTGACTATATCTTGATTATGATTTATTAGGGATATTGTTCTATTAAAGATTTCTTTAATTGGTGGTGAGAGAAATTTGCTTGTTTACCTTGTCTACGATGCCTCTTTGGTTAGTTTGTAATTTACTAATACTATTCACATAAAATTCTGCATCATCCGCATCTAAATTACCGCTAATGCTTTTGATTACAGAGCCGAAGCCATTAATTAAACCTCTTTTGGTACGATATACAGGATTAATAGTATTATACATTTGTTCCGCTGACATTAGTTGGTATGACATTGCTTTGTGAAAATTTTGAAGTTCAAAATAAAAAGGATTATGTTTTATCTCTAAAACATTAGTAAGCTCATCATAATGCTTCCTGAGAACTTTGAGTTGTCTTTCTATAGGTTCTAAGTCATAATAATGAAGGAAGGTATGAACTTTTGATTTTAAACGCGCTGTTCCTAGCTTATACGGAAGCAGTCCGGGGTTTTGAGCTAAGTTGGTTATTTTCAGTTCTTGAAGGGCTGTTGGCAGCAGAAGCTGGGACCTGTAACGGATTACGTTTCAATTTAGGTCTTTTTAAATTTTGTTTGTGAATTAATTTTGATCCTGAATGAATTTTAATATTTTTATTTTTATTAACTTTCTCTTTTACATATTTCTGTGTTAATTTATTTCTGTTATTTGACTTTGGTCTGTTATAAAATAATGCCTGTTATATGATAATGGATCTTCTCGTTGTTTGTTATGTTTACTGATGATACGTTCCTTTTGAGCGTCATGTTTTCATTTAACTTCTTATACATTTCTTGAGTAGCTTGGCGATGTTCTACGATATAATTGTTAATGAGTTTTTGATTTAAATTAATATCAAAAGGATCTTTTGAATTCAGATGTCCATTTATTATATCAATTGGTTTTTGTTTTATTACAGAATGTATTGAATTGTTGTAACCTAAAATTGTATAAGGCATTTGATTTAAAATGTCAATTTTTTTGTTTTTACGAATAATCACTCGTAAATGTTCTAATACAGTAGAATGGAAACGTTCTATGGACCCATTCGATTCTGGATGATATAGTGAGGTTCGATATGGTACGTTTGACGAAATTCTTGAACAACACTGTTTTTTAGTTCGGTACCATTGTCCATTGTAACTATATTTGGTAATCCATGATGTGTAATGAAAATAAGTAATGATCGTACAATTTCAATACCGGCTAGGCATTGTAATGGGTAGGCTTGAGCATATTTCGAAAATTTATCTCTTACAGTTAGATATTTTTGTCCTTGGGCCTGAAAAGTGTCTATATGGATTATTTCAAAAGGCTTAGAAGGTGTTGGAGTAATCATTAGCTTTTGACGTGGTGGGTTTCTATCATATTTATTTAATTGGCAATTTTCGCACATGTTGATGTAATCTGTAACATCTAATTTAATTCCTGGCCAGTAGTAATTTTTTCTGATATGTGTTTCTGTTTCTAGAATTACACTGTGGTTGGTTTTTCCTTCATGGTAATTTTGAATTATAGTGTTTTGTTTGTTTTACTCTTTAATGTCTTCCAAGATAACATTGCATTTAATGTTTGTTTACTGAAACTGAGTTTGAATGCTGATCTTTTGAATGTATTTCTAAGTATGTTACATATTTCCGGAAAACAATTCTCATCTTTGAAGTGAAGTGCGTACGTAATTTTGGGTTTGATAAATTCTTGAACGAATTTTATAAGATCAGTTTCTTGGTTATTTTTTGAAAGTTGTACATTAGTTCTTGATTTTGTAGGGAATATTTGTATTGTTTTTGGTTTCGCAGGTGAATAATAAACAAGGTCTGTAATTATTTGGTTATTATAGATATTTAAAGGTCTATGATCTGTTATAATTTTAAATTTGCGACCAAACAAGTACGGTCGGAAATACTTTGTAGCCCATACTATTGCTAGTAGTTCTTTTTCTATTGTGCTGTAATTTTGTTCCGATTCATTTAAAGTTATTGATGCATAGGATACAGGTTTATCACTGCCAATAGGTCCTTGTGACAATATTGCTCCTATTGCTACGTTACTTGCGTCTGTTGTCAGATTAAATTCCTTCATAATGTCGGGATACTGTAGCAATGGTTCATTCATTAAAATGTTTTTACAATCCTCAAAGCATTTTATGAATTTGGGAGTATTCAATTTTTGCGTTTTTCTTTAGGCAAGGGTTAGTGGTTTTGTTAATTTTGCAAAATCTTTAATACATTTTCTGTAGTACCCTAATAGACCTAAAAGTCCTTTAATTTCCTTGGTGGTTTTTGGTAAAGGGTATTTTTGTATGCTAATAATCTTGTCGAGATTAGGTTTCACACCATCTGGAATTACTATGTGCCCTAAATAAACAACTTCCTTTTTCAAGAACTCACATTTGTCCAATTTAATTTTGAAGTTTGTTTCTCTTAATCGTTGGAATACATTTTTCAAGTTAACGATATGTTCTTGCAAGGATGTCGAGTAGATAATAATATCATCCGAGTATACTTAACAAATTTCGTTTTGTAGTCCACGTAAGATGTTATCCATGGTACGTTGGAAAGTAGCTGGTGTATTGCGTAATCCAAAAGGCATTCGGACGTATTCATAAAGCCCGTTCTCGACACTGAAAGCTGTTTTTGCTATATCACATGGTTCCACCTCAATTTGGTGGAATCCACTTGCCAAATCGAGTGTTGTAAAATAGTTACAGCGACCTAATTAGTCTAAGACGTCACTTATATATTAGGCAACGGATATCTGTCTTCAATGGTTTTCCCATTTAATTTACGGTAGTCGACTACAATTCTCCATTTTTTCTTTCCACAAGCATCTGTTTTTTTTACCAAATTGGCGATGACCATGATGCATCGCTAGGTCTAATAATTCCTTGTTCTAACATGGATTTAATCTGTTTCTGTACCTCGTCCTTATGAATAAACGGATATCTGTAAGACTTTGTGTAGACTGGTATTTCGTCTTTTGTCTTAATGGTGTGTTTGACTTAAGACAAAAGTTAAAGGTTGGTTTTCGGTATAAAATATATCTGAATACTTTTTACATAGCTTAATAACATCATGTTTTTCTTCTGGGTTCATATGAGACGTTGGAATCAGTTTTTCTACATCAATAATTTGTTTGTTATCAGGGCTGGACATGTCAATTTGGTAAAGTTCGTAGTCATTTTGTTTGAATGGAATTACCCTTATTGGTGTCGTCAAGAGCAGACACATTTCTTTACCGGTTTTATTTAAGATTTGAACTGAAGCTAATCCATTTCTTGCAGTTGTTAAGGTTTCTGGAATTTCTATATTTTGTATCTTCTGATGTGGAACTAATACATCACCATTTTTAATGTTTACAGGAATTTTGGTTATTAATTTTGTATGCGGTTCGATTTTTGTAGAATGAGAACATTTTTGAACAGTTGGTTGGTATTTTATAGGTATTTTACTCTGCGGTGTTTTCTAGTCCAGTTAGACCATCATAAATATTATGAAAATTGAACAAGTAAAATTTTAAAGTTTCATTTTGATTAAATTCAGCAAACATTGGTATTTCGCAACAATAATCATGAGAAGAAGTTTGAAAGACAGTAGATAGTGTAAAAGGTTCATAAAATATTTCTTTTTTAAAAAATTTATATGCAATGTCAGGATTAATAAAAGATTTTGTTGACCCTGTATCTATTAATAGTTTAAGATGAGGTTTCGAAATTAAAAGGTAAGGCAATTCTTTTTTGTCTGACGATAGATGATACTCTACTAAGGTTCGGTCTCTTGAACCGGGATTTCCTGAAAATCCTGAGTCGTCTTATGTTCATTTTATAGAATTCGTACTAGGCGTTAATGTCCTCGATATATGTTTCGTGTTGCTCGGAGGTGTCGTCTTCGGTGTTAAACAATTCTTCGACTATTATATTTTTGTTTGCTCCGCGATTTGCAAAACGATTGTAATTTTGATTCGGCTTTCTAAATTGGGAAGTATTTCTTGTAGATATACTCATAGGCGTGGGTCTGTTTTGTATGGGTCTCGGATTGGAATTTCTTCCAAAAACTTGAGAATTACTTGGAATATTTTGAGCAGGTGGACTCGGATGTCTTTGTAGATTTATTGCTCCACGAGGAAATTGTGTGTGTTGAACCTGAGGGGGTTGACGAATTTGATTGAATGGTCTAAAATTGATATTGAAATTATTTATTGGACATCTCACTGGTTGATGGGTATTTTTAGAAATCGGTAGTGTAAATGGAATTTGATGAGTTGAATTTTCATAATATTTGATATTTTCTTCTTCAGTTATAAACTGTAATGCTTGACTTAAGGAATTTGGACGCATGGCTCGCATAGTTGTACCTAGAGGATCCCTTAGTCCTGCTAAAAATGTTTTTAGTAATTTTAGTTTGTAATCAATATAATTACAAATAGTATTGAGCAGATGAATTACCCTTTCGTGAAATTGTGCCGGTAATTCTTATGGTTTTTGTTTTAAATTAACCAAATCTTGGTTCAAGCAATTTTCATCTCGGTGATCACCAAAATTTTGAATTAATGTTTGTTTTATGTTGTCCCAGGTATCACAACCGTTTATGGCGATAACTTCTTCAGCTCTGCCTTCTAATTTATTTAAGATACCATTTAATAAAAGAACATTTTGAAACCTACTTCGATCACTTACGTCAAAATAATACGATAAAATTGACTCTGATGCATTGATAAATCTATGTAATTTATTTGGATTTCCATCGAATTGTGGAATAATGCTTACATTCTTAATATCTAAAGTCGGTGGAGCCATTTTGTGTGTTTTTTGATTGTTTTTTAAATTAGTTAAATTATTTGAAAGTTTTAATGTGTTAAATAATTCTACTAAATCTACTTCGTTGTTCTGATTGTTTTCGTTAAATGAATCAATGGAATTTGAGGATACTGACATGAACAATTGATTGGTACTTACAGCATCAGTAACCTTGCTATGAGTTGAATTATCGGCCTACCAATTTTCTCGATTGATGATTGGAACTTGCAGACTCTTCTTGTGCACTCACAGCAGTATTTTTTCGTTGTCTCGTTTAAGAGTGAAACTCAAAGGATTATTCACTGTGAATGTCCCACGAAACAATCCTACCGACTGCGCCATTTAAATACTTTGGTTAAATTTAAAACTAAAAACACACTTTTAACACAAATTTTATTCGCAAATGAATTTAATAATCTTTAAAATTGTTGACTATTACAATCGTTCAAAAAATCAGAATGTTCACAATGAATAACAATATATATATATATATATATATATATATATATATATATATATATATATATATATATATATATATATATATATATATATATATATATATATATATAATTGTTAATGTCAGCTATTTAAGGCTTGCGGTTCTCAGCACTTTCCTGCAATGGGTCGAGGACCTCTGCACATAACTCGTGCTAAGTGTTGTATTCAGTGAGGGTGATGAGAAGCCACTGCATTTCTTTAACAAAGGAGAAAATGTCACAAAACAAGTTTATTGGCGTGTTCTGACAAATGAAGCGAAACTCTGGATGGAAACTGTATCGTCTGGAAAGTCGTATGTTTTCTAACAGAACGGTGCGCCCGCCCACAGGAGTAATTTGGTTTAAAATTGGTTGTTGAACAACATCAACAAGTTTTGGATCAAAGAATTGTGGCCTCCCAATAGCCCAGATTGAAATCTTTTGGATTTTTATGTATGTATGGAGCATGGTTGAAAGGGTCACCAACAAATCCAGACATCCAAAAGTCGCATGATTGAGAGCCGCTATTGAAGCGGCATTAGCCGATATGGACCGTGACGCATTAAAACAAGCCTGCGAGCGCTTCAGACCGAGAATGGAAGCGATCATTCAAGCAGAGGGAGGATATATTAAATAAAGGTGTTCTGTACGACCTTGCAAACAATTTAGTAAAAAAAAACATTTGTAAACTTTTCCGTTTTTAGAATAAAAATTATGTTTTTTGGCTGATTTTGGTGCCGCACCCTGTATGTAATAGTATATTTATATATT
Organism: Cosmopolites sordidus; assembly: GCA_031761425.1. Taxonomy (NCBI): domain Eukaryota; kingdom Metazoa; phylum Arthropoda; class Insecta; order Coleoptera; family Curculionidae; genus Cosmopolites; species Cosmopolites sordidus. The sequence continues at coordinate 289,079 of JARFXV010000155.1, read as the reverse complement.
CCTGTGGTATTTACAATGTTTACATTTAGACTCGCAGGACACATTTTGCTTTTTTATTTCAAAAAGGGCAAGAACGCTGTCCAAACACAAAATAAGATTCTTGCCATAAAAAAAGAAAAGTAGTTTGGTCGATTCAGGCGAGGAGAATTTTTTACCTGGAAGACTGCCTTCTTGAACTGATGTCGAGGAAATAAAGGCACGCAAGATCCATATACTATGGTTAGTCAGATAACAGATAACTTAACTATTTACAAATTGACGGTTTCTGATCTTTGCAAAAATATAGTATTGTACCATTGCATAAGAAATAATAAAACATGATTGTTAATAAATATCTTTAACATACTTGGGGTAGAGCGGGGCTAGTTGAACAACGTTTCGCTTGATCTTCCATAACTTTAAGAATATGCATCGGATTTAATTGATTCTTATTCTGTTGGGTTCGTAATTTACTCTTCTCCAAGACGTCTAGCGGTGAAAAAACGATCCGAGTACAAGTTTAAAAGTTATTGTCGGAAATGCGAGTGCACTCCAAGTTGTTAAACGATGACTGTATAGAATGATCTGAATACAAAATAATTGTAACCAACAAGCAAATATGTATTTATTATGAGTATTACATACTCATATTGTTATTATATCTCTGGAAAAATAAAATTAACCACAAACAAAATTAAAGCTTTCCAACCTTTGGATTATTATTACACTTTTTATATTTAAAATTATATATTTAAGAATAATTATAACGGAAATAAATATTAAATTAAAGTACTAACTAATTATGAGATCAAGAATATTGCTAGATGATAAATAATAATAAATAAAAGCCGTAATATTCACTAAATTATTTATTATTAAAATACATATATCCTTTCTGTATTTAGTTGTTCAGTGTTTAATGTCCCTTAAACAAAATTAACTTTATATATGTACTATGAATTTTTTCATCTACTACAGCGTTTTTGAAAATATAATTAATTCTTGTAGTGTAAATAGTTAATAAATAAACTAAAGTGTTAGATATAAACTCGGGAATAAACTCATTTTCACAATAACCAAATAAAAGCGAAAGAGTACATGCTATGAAAAATGTTTATCAAAATGATAAAATAAAAAAATTACATATATTAAAAAGTCGACTTCAATTGTTGGAACAGCATTTGGTAGTAGTCTCACTTTTACCTTAGATGTTCGATCAAAATAATCCTCAGCAAAATGATTGGAACATAACTACTTAGTGTGGTTTCGAAAAAAGTCTGGCTTTTTAATAAAATTAATCCACTGTATTCTTCTACTTGGATTCTTTGGGAAATCTTGAAAAAAAAAAAAAATAGTTTAATAACATGAAATCAAATCAAAATGGAAGTAACATTTACATTTATCAGTACAATAGTTTCTGAAAAGGATTATAAGAAAGGTAACACTCTGTATTATTAGTTATATTTTAAAGATTATATGAGTAAAGTAACATGTTTCATATGTATCAAACGAAAACTAAACATTTATCTCAATTTTTAAGGACCAGTATTTCAGAAAACTAAACATAGATAAAAAAGATAATCACTATCTTGAATATCATTATAATTATATTATTTTACCTAAATCAATTTGACTACGCCTATGCATACCAGGCGATATATTGGTTTCATAAACTTAAAATTTCACTCAAACAAAATACGTTTTTATTTCTAAATAATTGACAAATTTAGAATTAAAAGCACTTACCTATGTAATATTACTCCTGAATTTACAGCTTATCATATTTTGTGTGTTTACCTTACATCCGATATTATTGCTTTTATTGTCAATATAATAAGTATTAATATATATTTACACTAGAACACCCAAAAAAAGTATTCCAGTACACTTATCATTAATTTAAACATACTAAAATTACACAAATCTACTATTAAACTTCTAAGTTGTTGACACCAACTTCCAAAATTCCAAAACGGCAAAACGGTTTCGATATGGATATCCGTTTCCATCTCCATTTACATGTGCATAAAGATAGGTAAGGCTCCTTCCTGTCACTTTTATAGTCAAAGAAATACAAACATAGAGGGAACCGTATTTCCAGATGTCGATGCTGCAGTTACCACTGTTACATTAGTGCCTCATTCCCCAGAAGTCATTGCACCAACATTCTGTGTGCCCTTTGCAGCTATAATTTTATTAAGTTTCAATACTGTCGATTCCCGAATCTTCTCCAAGTGCCATATTTGTGAGGCAGTGAATTTATATTTTTCCATTACTTCAGCCAGCTTTTCAAAATAGATCTTTACATTTTCGGCATTGAAGGACGTTCCTCTTCCGAGACTAGTAATAAAAATCATTAGTACAATTATCAATATAAGTAATTTTAATTAGTAAACTTTATCTAGTGATCACATGCACAAATTAATTGATGCTTATTAATTTATTAAAGAAAAAATTGATTTTCTACAATGAACATCTAGTGGGGCTAGTTTAGTGAGCATTGAACGCGCGTTGCTCAACTAACCCCAGTTGAGGCAACAAAATAAAAATTGGGTTTTAAAAAAAATCATAAGAGTTACAAATAAATAACCATCTATAATAGAAAGAACAATAATTAAGTAATCTTTAAATATCTACGTGGTCCTTATTAAGTGTTTTTATACGAGTATAGTAGAAAAATTATGATGACCTGTAATATTTTTTTACGTCGAACAAAAACCATGCGTTCTCTTATTTTATAGGAGACACCGGACAACAATTGACTGACAGTCGCTCGCGCTATGTATTCCCCTCCCATAACACCTTCTTTTCGTCATTTACACTTTTGTTGTAGGTTGCTTAGTTTTCGAGATAATTCGATTGCACAACTTGTCACGATGATCAACTAGCCCTGCTTTACCCTATATATATATATATATATATATATATATATATATATATATATATATATATATATATATATATATATATATATATATATAGGGTAGAGCAGGGGATTCATGGAATGTTGATTGGACATGGTTGATTCATGGAATTTGACAGTCTTGAAATATGATGTCTTTGTGCAGCGAAACCTTTCATAACAATTATATAATTGACAGAATATAAAGATGAGAAAACTTTATAAATTATAAATGATTTTATACCTAATAAAATGGGTACATCTTCCAATATGTACCCAATATGTGTGGGTTCCTAATAAACTTAGTGAGCGAAATCTGCCAAACCGAATCTCTTCGTGTGATCTTTTGCTTTCCGTTTTTGAAGCGGATGCAACAAAAAAAACATTAGGGTTGTCAGAGTCAGAGCTTTTAAGTACGGCGAAAGACGGCTTTCATCCGAAGACAATTATGCATTGCATTTAGTAAGATTGAAAGGAAGCCATATCCTTTAAGCTTCTTCAATGCAACTAAAGTATTAACATAGATCTCAACATTTTAGAATTAGATCAGTTGAAGGCAGCAGTTGAAGAACACCGACCAGGTTTAGCAAACAGGACAGGTATTCCGACTCATCATGATAATGCAGGACCATATATTTCAATCAGAACGTGGTATAAATTGTTGAGCTTCAATTGGTATGTTTTGCCTCATCCACTTTACTCATCTGACATCGAACCCTAGACTACCATCTATTCCGCTCCCTCCTACATTGTTTAAATGGGAAATCTTTTAAAACGAAAGAAAGGTTGAAAAACAACCTGTTGACATTTTTTTAATATAAAGATGCAATTTTTTGGCAAAACGGCATTATGTACCTATCACTACGATGGCAAACAGTTGTAAATAATTATAGTAATTACATAATAGACTGAAAAAATATTTACATAAACTATTTACGTTCATTTTCTTAAAAACATCCCAACAAACTTTCCGGAAAACCCGAGAGTATCTATGATATAAGGATGGCGATTATACGAAAACCCTATGTAATAAATTAGAGATATTTTAACTTCTAGTTTGCTTTGTTGTTAAAAGAGTTAGACCATGAAAGATATAAGCTACTATAAATAGATAAAATAAATATACAAACGTAGTTAAAACATTTCAGTTTACATAAACTCTATCACTTAGTTACCTTAGTCGTAAGGAAACTATTATTCTGACACCACTATATACATTATTTCAATTATCAAGGCTTAAAGGAAAATTGTTTATATATTATTAATTGGAAAATTATAAAAAGCTATCAAACGTTTTATTTATTGCTATCGCAAAGAGTCTAATTGGAATCCCTATCAAAATAGTTTGAACTGAAACATTCAGCCATAAATTATGCTGAAGAAAAATTCTTGAAGCGTTTCCAATAATTCATCGGTAGTTGATATAGTATACTAACAAAAATAAAAAGGTAATGGCGGTAATTAGCAATTATTCAGTAGGTTTACAATAATTGCTTGTTTAAAGGTTTTCAAGTTTAGTTTACATTGATACTCAAACTCTAGCTGGCAATGACATACATCGTTGTAAAAATGTAGAAATGTAGTATTGTGCCGTTGCATAAGAAATAATAAAACATGATTTTTAATAAATATCTTTGACATAGTTATATATTTAGTTATAATTCATAGAATTTTACAGTCTTCAATTATTATGTGTTTGTGCAATGAACCCTTTCAGAATAATTATGTAATTAACAGAATATAATGATCAGAAAATGTTATCAGCTACAAATGATTTAATATAGGAAGAAAACGTTAATGCTGTTTGTTTTCAAATATATCTGTGGTGATGATTTAAAAACTGAACTTCAGACTAATAAAGTATGTCCACCACAATACTGACCATACCAATACTATAATGCTGGTTCAGTGTGTTCAATTGAACATTTGATGAATTAAAGTTCCTTTGTCAAAGCACTAATACGATCATTGATGTCCGCACTCCAGATCCTTGATTCAGCGACAATTTGAAATAACAATATTTTTAAATCTCAAGCAATATTCTGGGAAAGATATCCCGAAGATATATAATGATACGGAGGAGCCAATATCCCGTATCGATATTACAGAAAATAAGGTCGCGATTGGTGTTTCAGACAGCATAAAGGTCGCCTGCAAATATTTATTTTAACACCGGAGCAACTTAGCGTGAAATAGATATACCATATAGGTAACTGATTAAGAGATAAATAAAACCTTACCTAACCAACAGAGAAGACAGTACAATGGAACCTTCAAAAAATAATATTATTAACGCAACCATCGAAACTTTAAGAAAAAGACTGATGGGTCTTAATAGATCAAATAGAATATCATGGTTTACCCTAGAAATAAGGGAATTATGTGAAGTATATACGAAGCATTGCATACTGAATACTGCATAAAATAGAACGAAATAGAGTAATATCAGAATAAAACAAATAAAAGAAGTATACTGGGAAATATTCGCAAAATAGATGGAAAATTCTTACAAAAATAAATATTAACTCTTTTCAGAAACATCTTAACATAACAGAAAATATCATATGAATGGAAAAGCAGTATAAGGATTTCGATATTCAAAAAGGTCAAAAAGAGTTCAAAACTATTATTGCGGAATAACGCTCGCAATGATACGCTCAAACAATTTTATAAGAAATTTGTAAAACTATACACATTTGAGAAGAACGAGATTTTTGAAAAAACAGATTCACAAAAATTTCATTCATTCACAAATTCAAACACACCTGCGTTTATATGTTTGTAGACATGACCAAGGCCTCAACCGAGTCCGCTTAGCGAACATCATTAGAAAAATGCAAAAAAAAGGAAGTAAATCAGAGACTAATAAATCTAATATATGAGAACAATAACCATTGCAGAATGAGTATAAAAGTAATACATAAACTAACTGTTCATGGTGGTGAAGGTGATTTACTTAACCTGTTTTCATTCAACGTGATTATGGACAGAATAGATGAAAATATTCATGAATCAGCAGGGTACAAAATGGGAAACACTAAATGCAATGTTGTCTGCTATGCTGATAATGCGGTATTTATTACTAATTTAGAAGACACCGAGGCTACTCTACTGTTTTAATCAAACAGCAAAGCAATTAAATATGGTCATTAACACAGACAAACCCAAACGCATAGTAATATCCAAAGAGCCGATAAGATTCATATTAAAGATCGACGAGAAGATTATAGAACCACTTTAAATATCTGGGCGCTGACAATAAGTTTTGGAACTCTACAGATTGAGGTCAGAGAACAAAAGATGAAAATATCCCGAATCTCAGGATGCTTAAGAGACATCGTATAGAGGAACAAATATCTTAACACACCATAGTATAAGCGGCTGTAACAAAACCAAACACTTTCAAGAAACAGCAAATGATGCGAATGGCTGAATTTATGCCATTTGAGCTTGCAACCCAATCGTTATAGCCGTGGCTTGCAAACAAAATGTTAAAATTGGGTCTTATGAGATGTTTCCGTATAATGAGGCTTATTATAATATATGTGAGGGTTTGTATCTATGGTTTCTAAAATTTTTTTCTGCCATCATTTATAGCAACAGTCTAATAAAATACAGCCATTCTCAGTACATGCCATATCATTCGCTAAGTCCTGGTGATACAGTTAGATGTTGAGTGAAATCCAGAACCGATGTCTGTAAAAACTCAAATAATAATAATATATAAATGCAAAATGGGTCCGCTATCCTTCGAACCTATTACCTACTCCCTGAAGCATTCTGTTTATACAGAAAGTGCAGTATATCAGCGAACTGAACCAATCCATAACGAAAAAGTATATCGTCATTCATCGCATATGCTAATTCGCATGCTCCAAGCTCATTATTTTTAAAATGTGCACCTTGAACTAGATATTTCAATTTAAATAATGGCTGATAATCCAATTTGAGAGAAAGTATCATATAAACATAAGAATAATAAGGAAATAGGCAAAAATCAGAGACCTCAGGAACAAATGTTGGTTGTCAAAAGCAATAGAAATATATAAGCAGCTAAACACGATACAAGAAATTTCTTCCAAAACATTAGAGGGCCGCAGGAAGTCCCGAGAAACATCTTTGGGCCGCAAGTAAACCACATTGCACCGGTATGTAGTGCTGATGAATTCAGCACTTCATACCGGTGTTGAATATTCGAAAAATATATTCAGATTCGAAAACTTGCTGAACGCTAACTCAACGGTCGATAGAAGAGTCTTGGAGCTCATTCCTCGAAGACCTACAGTTATGAATATAATCGAAGAGCCCGCCATTGATGAGGTAGAAATGGTAATCTGGAGGCTAAGAAATAATAAAGCTACAGACTTGGATGGAATACCGGTGGAGATATACAAAGCTTCTGGCAATATGATTGTGAACAAACTCCACGAAATAACCTGCCTGTGCTGGAGAAAACACAGAAAAGGAGAGAGATTATACCTATTTTTTTTTAAATGAGATAAAGCTGACTGCAACAACTATCGGGCTATATTATTGGCCTTTGCTGCAGGAAAGATTCTGGTTAGAATCATGTCAGATAAACTGACTGGTATTGTAGAACCAATACTGCCAGATAGTCTGTGTGGATTCAGAGAAAATCGCGGAACAGCGGATATGATATTCTCGCTACGTGATATACAAGAAAAATGCAAATAACAAAATATAAGCTTATTCGTAGCCTTTGTGGATCTGTCCAATGCGTTTGAGTTCGTTGATAGAAACATAATGTGGAAGCTATTTTACATCATAGGATGCCGACTTAGGCTGGTGCACATAAATAACATAAAACTTTTGGAAAAGTTCAGAAACACATGAATGCAAAAGTTTTAACTCACATGGGGAAAACTGGGACTTTTGAATTTAAGATCTGTGTGCAGCAGATCGGGCTATGTGATCGCTCCGATGCTTTTTTCTGTGTTTGTTGTCGGTGGCCTGCATCAAGTCAGAGGCAGATTTAGTTGATATATTTTATAGAATGGATGGAAACCTATTTAGCCTGGCACGTCTTCAAGCAAAAAAAATAAAAATAGGTTAATCACATTTCCTGCTCTGAAGACCTGCAATAAGAGGTTATATATAGGATAAAGTGTACTTGTGCTTCTTTTGATTGTATAATAAGAAGAGTGTTCAGTAACCGAGACTTAAGAGAATACACTAAAATCAGTGTTTATAATGCCTTAATAACTTTCACCCTTCTTTATGGAGCTGAATCATGGGTATTGTATCGGAAGCAAATAAAACAACTTCAGATATTTTATCAAAGTGCCCTCCGAAACCAATGTGGAGATACTTGAACGAGCCTGTAATTTGAGCATAGAATCCCATCATAAAAGCTCAGCTAAGATGGTTAGCAATTGCCAGAGGATGCAGGACACTAGGATGTTGAAGCAGATCCTCTATGGCGAATTAAAGAATAAGAAACTAAATCTGGAATGTTCAAAAAGAATATATAAAGGTGTAATAAAATTGTCTTTAAAAAATTCAATGTCAAGCGTGTTCGAATTGAAAAAGATATCAAACGACATATTAAAATGGTGTGAGAATTCATACCGAGACGTGCGCTACATGAAGAAGATAATCGCCAAAAATCCGCAGCCAAAAGGCATGCGCAAAAAGCCAAACGGACTGGGCCGCATGTACCAATTCTGTATCCTCCTGACCTTAAATGCCCACCATGCGAAAGAAGATGTAGATCCAAGCTGGGTTATCTGAGCCACTATAAAATCCATAATTCTTCAACAATGGATCAGAAAAACTAATTGCCATGGCTGAGGTCATACTCGTATCGTGTTAACAGCCATCATCAATAAGAAAATATCAATAATATTCTAATACAACAATCTACAGGATAAATCCTCTGAGACGTCACCTATTCCTATAGATATCAGTAGTTAATTCTGCCATACTCATTTCGATAGTTATATGTTGGGGATGTTGTAATAAAAATGCTCTCTGTATGTACTGATGACCTATTGCCACCAAGGGGCATATCTATTTAAAATCATAAAATTCACTGCAAAAACATATAGTGTCATGAAGACATTTTTATTCTTCAATTTAAAAAATTTGAGATTTTTTTTCCTTAAATCAAAAAGTTCTAAAATTGAGCCCAATCGGTTGGTAAAGAATTTCCAGAAAAAGTCAATATATTTATAAATATATTAAGAAGAGTTATATTTACAACATAATACATTGCTGGTATTCATAAAGAAAATTTATATAAGATAAAAGAAACTGCATATCAGTTATCAAAGATTCAAGATACCTTCTGTAACTCATTTAAGATAAAAAACGAAAAATCGAGTTTACTTGCGGTAATATTCTATGTCAACATACCGAGTAAGTTTTTATTTAAACTGACTCGAAAGCAAGTTGTATAGATGGTGGAGAATGATCTTGTATGAGATTATTGGAAATACAAAAGAAATAGTTCCATTATTTTTCATATTTCTCTAACATCTCTCCGTAAACGTTCAAAGAATTAAAATGCATGTTCACATAAGTAAAAATTAAGGTGATTTATTTTAAAAATTGCCGGACTTCACGTATCGATAGGACCATTTATTTTTTGAAGTTGCTATAATTGTCCTTGACATCCGGCAGAAGTTTAATATCATTTGGCTTGTTGAGTTAGGAATTATAGCGTCTTTTGTAACTGTTAAAATATTTTGCTACCGATTGTCTAATAATAACAATAATAAATAAATAATAATGAATTATGTCTAAAAAACGAAACTTTTTGTGCTGATGTATTAACAATATTAAAAAAGTTTACCGTTATGATGTTATGTAAAAAAAATATTTACAAGTGGTGGAAGGATTTGAGTAATGGTAGAAATGTAGTTGATGAACTTCCATGTCAAACAATAAAGACAATAGTATTAAAATCAAGGATCCTGTACTGAGTAATCAGCAGTAAATATCGCTGTAAATTATCCAGATACGTGGACACAATTCATGCTTTTTGCATCCCGATAACAGAGGTGAACAAATTTAAACTTTTTTGAGGTAACATTGAAGAAAATAGGTGTTTATGAGGTATTTTGTAGTCCTAAATCCGAAAATGATAAGCTAATTACAGTAACACGTACAGCTCTAATTACAGGGGGGGTTTTGTTACAGGTGGTGGGGAAAAAAGAAAAGACATATTTTTACAATCTAATATTTATTTAATATAAACACGTAAAACGTATTAAATCCATTTAAATACATTACTGGAGATTATGTGAATAAAAAATATATTACATAAGATGTCATATAGAGACAAAAACTTTCACTTTTTCCTCTTGTATTCTGTTCTCTTTTTAAAAACAAGCAATAGTCGTCGAACATAGATGGGTTCCAGCGTTGCTGGTATCATCTTTCTATTGATCATCCTCAAACCTCTTTCCTTGTTCGTTGCTTTCTGCATCCGAATTTTTCAGAAAAAAATCAAAATGGGAGGCATTTGGGAAAAAGATGGATACTGAATTTTGTTCCTTTGCTTTTTTGAAATCCCTTTTGTTTTAGTGATACAAAAGTAGCAATCATTTACATAGTCAGTAGGTTCTCTCCACACCACAGTAACAGAAAACAGCATAGAATTTTTGTTGCGATTTGCACAAAGTTGCACAAAAGTTGCGACATTGCACTAAATTTACATGACAACTCACACAGCAAACATGAGAAGTCCAACTTTTATCTTGATCTCCAATTCGGAACTTAAAATATAAAAGATTACTTCATTACATTTTTTTACTTCATCGGGTATAAATCTAGCTTGTGACATTAAAATAAATCATCCGCATATATAACAAAACTTATCCACTGGATTCTTGTAAAATCGACGACTAGAACTTGCCATTTTATATATAATCGATTTAAACACTTGACTGTGCTCTAAACGAGACAGAAACAAACCAAACTATAAAAAACAATAAAACTGTCCTTAAAGGTTCGTAGAATATTGTGGAAATACACACTCTCTTATCTTGTGGCAATTCCTACATTGTCCAGTCCAAACTCAGGTACAAACAATTTCAATGAGCCTTTCAAGGAGAAGCAGGTACTTGAAAATGGGACGTGCTAGGCCAAATATGGTAAAAGGTGTTTTTATAACTACGTAAGTCAAAAAGAGCATTTTCATCAATGTTTCAAAAATCATGTCGACCTGTGTAATACATCATCGCACATCGCAATAATTATTCGTCAATATTTCACTAAAGAACCATATTCAGCAGATATGGCGCGGTGTGACTTTTTTATGTTCCCTCGATTGAAGAAACTACTTCGTGGAGGCCGTTTTGAGTTCATATAAGCGAGTTAAGAGAGTTCATCGGCCGCTTTGAAGCGAGTATAAAAACTGTTTTGAATATTGGAAAAAAAAAAGTGGAAATAAGTACTGCAGCGAGAAGGAAATACTTTGAAGATACAAAATCGATTTGTAGTAACAGATAAATACTTTATGTTTTATTTAAAAAGGCACCTTACTTTTTATCATATTAGTATTATAAGGTACGTGTTTTTATTCTAATTCTAATAACTATTCTAAGTTCATTAATTAAGTTACACAACTGCTCACTTTATAACACATCAATCAAAAGCAACGAAATATAATGTTACAATTATCACAATATTTTAAAATAAAATATATTTATATACGCCTCTGAACAATGTAATATTATCATATTTTGGCACACAAACCCATTTAAGAGCAATTATGTTAAAAATGCCATCGCTGCTAAAGAGCACATAAACAAGGTTTAATCCTTAAAAGTGGTTGACATTTCTGTACCGGTAACGCCCTGCAAAAGAAGACTCTTGGCCGTCTACATAAACGAGTGACGAGTCATTTAGAGACGTTTTGTTTTGTTTTTGTTCTTCAGACGTTTCTTCATCGCGATTCTCAAGATATTTAAAGGTCGCGTAGGCCATGGTTGCGGAATGAAAAGTGTACTCGAACATGTCGGCTTTTATTAAATCAAGGATCATTCTTCATTATTTTTGATCATGCAAATTCCGAACGATGTACGATTTTCGCATATCCGATTGTGTTGATAAAAGAAAATAAGTGGCAACTGTACGTGAAAGTTGGAACGGTGCGGCGTCAAACAAGATCCATTCAGTCATTTTTCAATTTTGTTCGCATGTTGTACTCATCTGATAAAAAAAAATGAAATCAGGTGGACTGAACTTTTTATAATTCGGAAGCACTGCTTTAATTCTCCGCTAATTGACATGGGAGTGGTAGATTTTGCGTAATGTATACTCAATCGAAGGTAATTTTGATGTTTCATATTTAAAATTCTTTGCGGCTGCATTAATAAATGTTACGTAATGCAAGGTCTCCACTTTTCATCGTTAACGCTTAATAGTATCCAAAATAACATTATTACCGGGTCTTATATAAATCTCATTGTTTATATTAGATTATGTACAATAAAATGTCACATTTTAAGATAAAATAAAAATCGTGAAAATAAAAACGGGTCAGAATTTTATTTTAACTTCCTTCTCTTATCATCGTGTTATCATACTGTTTATTTCGATCCATGGGAATTCAGTTTTATGTTGCATTAGCCTCTTAATGTATAATTTGAAAATAAAATGTAACCTTTTTATAAGCATTTATAAACTAAATAAATTTAGTTTGTTTTGTTTATGACGATTAATGTCAAAGTTGAAAGTATTACCACTCATTTTTTAAATCATAATACGATTTAGACTGTTCGTGTCACATTAAGAAATATATGATCAATTGTTTTATTAAATTAATTGTTCATATCCATCATCCATTTCTGGTGAGAGAAAGTCGGTTGGTAAGATATTAAACATCAAATTTGGATATCTTTGGTTTTGACCCGTGTTAAAAATCAGCGGGTAAGAGCGCTTGTACCCTTTGTGCATCATAAGGGTAGAATAATTGTGTTTTTTAGTATTCTTTGTACAATTCAATGGAAAACTCCAACTTTACGCGTAAAACTTTGAGTAGTTCTTGTAAAATGTTCTTCAACAAGATATCCTTCAACAAAATTTGTTATTCGACTTTAGGACCAATTCATCTCGAGTGCCCACATTCTTGAAATTATGAAATTATACTAGCCGTATTTAAGAGTCTTTGATAAACTTGACAAATGTTTCTCGAGCTAGAAGCGGTCTTTTTAGGTATTGTTGGTCAAAAATACTCCTAGCCCCATTGGAATTTTTCGAGAGCTTCTCCGCAAGTACGAAGCATATCGTGATATTCGCGTACAGACTATCCTTTGGGTTTTATTCTATTTTAAAATAACGTTGTCGTGGTAATATACGACCTTGTCACAGCGTTGATGGTTGATGTGTAGTAGATGTTAAAAAAAGGTTTAACAATGTTCATCAATTTATTTGTGGTTTATTCGTTAAGTAGTAAACAAGCGATATTTGCCAAATATTATTTTACCCATATTTGCTAAAAATGTTAATACCTGTTTTGATTGCTGATTTAATAACTATATATATATATATATATATATATATATATATATATATATATATATATATATATATATATATATATATATATATATATATATATATAGTTATATATATATATATATATATATATATATATATATATATATATATATATATATATATATATATATATATAGTTATATATATATATATATATATATATATATATATATATATATATATATATATATATATATATATATATATGAATCATCATCATCATCATCATCATCAGCCCGTATCGATCCACTGCAGGATGAAGGCCTCTTCAGCATGCTTCCAACCTTCACGGTCCTGGGCTTTCCTCTGCCACTCGGGTCCAATATACTTAACGATGTCATCAGTCCATCGTGCTTTCGGTCTTCTTCGCGGACGTTTGCGATCTAGCGGTATCCACTCCAGGATTGCCTTGGTCCATCTGTCGTCCCATCGCCTCGCTATATGGCCTGCCCATCTCCATTTCAACTGTTTTACTCTTCCAATGATGTCACAGACTTTTGTTTGTTCCCTGATCCATGCGCAGGACTTTCTGTCTCGTCTTGTAATGCCAAGCATACATCTTTCCATTCCCCTCTGTGCCACCCGAAGTTTTTGAATTGATTGCGATGTGAGTGTCCAGGTTTCACTTCCGTATGTCATAACGGGTAGAACGCACTGATCGAATACTTTTCTTTTCAGGCAAAGTGGGAGTCTGCTCTTAAACACTATGTTGAGCCTATATATATATATATATATATATATATATATATATATATATATATATATATATGAATATATATATATATATATATATATATATATATATATATATATATATATATATATCCCCCTCTGTGCTTCCCGAAGTTTTTTAAACTAATTGCAATGTGAGTGTACATGTTTTACTTGCTTGTGTCAAAACAGCCAGCACGCACTGATCAAAAACTTTTCTCTTCGGACAAAGTGGGTATTTATTCTTATACACTATATTAAGCCTGCCAGCCACACTTAATATGCTGTTCCATTTACTTACCAGGCAGTGTAACCTTCCATTGAAATCCTTTGCCGAATATCACATCTTTCGACGTCATTGGAAGGGTGACGAATTGAACACCTCCATAGTGGACAGGCGATGTGATAACAGATGGACCAAAGTAATCGTGGGCTAAATATCGTTTGATCCTAAACGTCCATAAAAAAGATCGAAAATACCATGGACGGATCATTAATTAGACCCGAATGGCGAAGAAGAGCTCAGCTCTCATATATATATATATACATATATATATATATATATATATATATATATATATATATATATATATATATATATATATATATATATATATATATATATATAGTCGTATTGAAGTTGCTGAAAAGATGCTTTTTTAGATGGTGACATTTTGAAATGCGTAATTATTGCGGGCTATGGATCCATGCTTATAAACCAGAAAAAGCTCAGAAATCAAACTAATACTGTACTAAAGAAAAAACAAATCCGAAAAAAAACGCCAAAGTCGGTTCAAAATCAAAGTCATTTTAACTGTTTTCTTTGATTATCCTGGTAATGTTCACAAAGAATTCTCTCTAACTGGTCAAACAATTAATAAAAAATGTTATTTACCCGTTATGCGTCATTTACGTCACTCGTCTTGAAAAAAGCGCTCAGGTTTGTGGAAAAATAATTCATGGTTTTCCTATTACGATAACGAGTCATCGCACACAACAATAACACATCGCTCATTAAGTCTTCGAACTAACAAATAAAACACACTTTTTTGTAAATTTCAATTTTATTCATATATTCTCCTTAAAGAGCAATACAATCATTCCAATCCTACTCTAACATTTCTACACCATTTTTATAGAACGATTTTTCATTGCCTTCAAAATATCCTTCAGTTTCCGCAATTGCCTCTTCTTTGGAGCGCATTTTCTTTCCAGCGAGAATTTTTTGATGTGTGAGAACAGGAAATACTAGCTAGAGGTCAGATATGGAGAATACGGTGGATGAGGAAGCAATTCGAAGTGCAATTCATGCAATTTAGTCATCGTTGCCAACGATTTAGGACACAGTGCATTGTCTTGGAGAAGCAGCACTTTTTTGTTGGTTTGGAGCGTTTCTTTGCGATTTCGTCTTTCAAACGCACCAATAACGTTATGTAATATTCGCAATTGATGGTTTTACCTTTCTCGAGATAATTGATAATTGATATCCCATGCGCATCCCAAAATACAGAGGCCATAACCTTGCGTGCCAATGGCTCTATTTTTGGTCGCTTTGGACGGCTTTCACCGGTTGCTGTGCACTCACCTGAGTGCCGATTTGACTCCGGAGTGTAGTGATGAATCCATGTTTGATCCATTGTAACATACCGCATGCAAAAATCATTTTTATTTCACTTTAACAGCTCCAAACATTTCTCAGAATCATCGTTGTTTTTGGTCCATTGTGAGCAAAGGTGGTACCCATTTTGATAGCAATTTCTGCATTCCCAAATATTCATACAAAATGGATTTAACACTTCCTTTCACCTGCAACTTCACCTTACGGTTTTGCTAAATAATTTTGAGAATTTTATGATGTCTAGTGTAACCACCTAATTTGGAAGTCCAAAGCATTCAGCATTATCGGTGCTTGTACGTCCACGTTTGAATTCAGCATACCAATCAATAATGGTTGATTTTCCTGGGGCAGAGTCCCAGGCTATTGTTATCAAGCTACTGTTTTGCTACAAAGATCATAAAGCAATGCTTAATCAACAGACGAAATTCTTATTTTTTTATTGTTTTGAAAATAACGAAAGTTGCGTCACTTAAACCAAAACAACTCAGAAACTAGTAGACAGATTGTCATGAAATTTTGACACAAAGGCATGTAAAGGTTAGCACAATTGACCACTGGTAAGGATTTTTCGTAAGTGAAGCCATCTATATGTTAGAACGGGAACCATTATTACCATTAAAGTATCAAACTAAAGATAAAGAGGTTAAATGTGTCTTTCCTAATCGGAATGACCTGTATACATTATTTAGTCCTGACGTTGAACCCTAACGTTATATTTTATTCTACTCATAGTGAATAGCGAGGAAATCTTTTATTCAGATGAAAGTATCAAATGTCATCTGGAAAGATATTTTTGCGAAAAAATTATTGGCGATTAAGATTAAGAACAAAATATTATTGCATAAAATATCAAAATATTTTTTAAATACATATCAAGTCAAACCAAAAGTATTTCTCGAATAATTTTAATATAACTCTGATGGTCTGAGAAATCCATTAAATATAAATACATCAACATAACCAATAACGATAAATCATACAGAAAAAATATTCTATTCGTTAAATCATATTCTGATTCTATAAAAATATGTATGATCGCGTTATAATGCTAATTAAAATGAATAACTATAAGAATTCAACTTTAAAATAAAATATAAACTACAGAAAAACTGTTGAAAGTCACATCGGTTGGCTAAATAATGGTAACAAAAAACAAGAACCTTGTGTTTAAATGCGAAGACGTAGAATCTTTAGAAATTACTTTGGCGACCTTGAGTCTATTAAAACAATTTTAAATTTAAATCAATTCTAATATAAAATTAACTTGTTGTATGAAATCATTCTAGATCAATATTCTGGGAAACGATATGTATATAATTAAATTTAATTGAATATATATAAAACTATATTTAAATTTAAATTTTTTGTACATACGTGTTGATATAATAATTTAGGGCGTTAGCCGTTAGTACGAACGCCACTGATTAGTAACGGGACCCAAGGCTGACCACGCCGTAGCCTGAGGCATGCACTTTCCCCTCGCAAGGCCGCGAAGCGTCGCAAAGAGACTTCCGAGGGGGCCACCAAACAGTGGCGTAGGAAACTTGTTAATATGAATAAATAAATATGTATGTTATAGTTTGTGAATTTATTTTGCCAAGTTTTCTTGTTACCGAAAGTTTCTGTTTATTTTAAAATTTTTTGACCACACACATTTCGTTTTCATACACACTCAAAGACGTTTCCTAAATGCATACCAATAAAGAGAGTCATCATATGTTGATGAATATTTGATTCAATATTGAATAAATAAACTACTTGTTTACTCTTTGAGTTGATGAATTGTTTATTAATTCTTTGAAAATATATTTCTTAAAATTATGCCTCCTACTGCTTTACAAATGGTCACGATTTTATTAACATTTTCACTCGCGTGTTCAGCCTGTTATGCCTCTTTCTCCAGTTATGCCTATTTTAATTAGTATCCCCTTATGGAGACCTTTATTAAGCCACAAAAAAATACTCCGATAGTTTTAACTAGCAGGATTTCGGTAAATAATCTAAAATTAATAGGAATTAAATTAAATTAAAAGAAATGGAATAGGAATCCATTTTAGGGACAAAGACACATTTAGACAATTTAATATGTAACAAATTATCTCAATAGCTTTGTACGACGTTATGTCTTCTTATAGAAGTTACATACCATTCAGGTTAATATGTTCGATTTCTGGAAATAGGAAGTTGATTATCAGTGGATATCATTGGATAACGACAAAAAAATCAGGTGTAAACACTTAAAGGTCTAGTGTATTCATCAATTACAAATAATTATTGCTTCATAATAGCATGCTTCCGCATGCTGCCATTCGGATCCAATATACTTAACGATGTAATCAGTCCACCGTTCTTTCGGTCTCCGCGAACGTTTACGATCAAGTGGTTTCCACTCCAGGATTGCCTTGGCCCATCGGCCGTCCCATCACCTCGCTATATGGCCTGCCTTTCTCCATTTCAATGCCTTTACTCTTCCAATGATGTAGAACACTTTCGTTTGCTCCCTGATCCATGTGCAGGGCTTTCTGTCTCGTCTCGTAATGCCAAGCATACATCTCTCCATTCCCCTCTGTGCTATCCAAATTTGTTTAATTGATTACAATGTGACTGCCAGGGTTTCACTTTCATATGCCATAACCGGCAGGACGCCGGTATATATACATATATACAAGGACGATGTATATATATATATATATATATATATATATATATATATATATATATATATATATATTTATATATATATATATATATATATATATATATATATATATATATATATATATATATATATATATATATATATATATATATATATATATATATATATATATATATATATATATATATATATATATATATATATACATATACATATATTGGTCCAAATTTCCAAATGCCTTCCTAAAACTGAAATTCTTCTCTCCTCGGCAAATTTATTGAATATAACCTGACTCTTTTCCAGATCAGATTAAATTTTAAGGCCTTGTATGTGTCTTTGCAGGTCCTTAGGGTCTTGTAAAAGAAGAACGATATCATATGCAAACCTAAGATGGTTTAAGCTTGCACCATTGATTTTTACATCATCCTGTTCCCAATCCAGATTACAGAATACTTCTTCAAGGCAGGCTGAGAAAAGAAAAGACGATATTACGTCAGGGTGAATCCTACTTGCTCTCTTTTTTGCCAGTGCTTTATGTAAAGTCCCACCACCAGCTTTTAGTATTTCAACAGTTACACTGTCCTTTCTTGGAGCCTTGGCCTTTTTCATCAATTCTATAGCCTTTGTCCGTTTGTTGTTTCGTAGGTATTGTTGCCTTTCAATGATTCTGATTTTTATATAACTGTGAATAAAATTTTCTGACAATCTCTAGCATTTTCGCACGCGCCCTGCACACTTTCCACCCTCACGCATTAAGGCTCAAATTTGAGTAAATTTTCTTTCTCAGGTTCTGTTTAGCCTTGTTAATTCCCTTGTTTTCTTCCAGAGTTTTTTGCACCAACTGCATGTTAAACATGTTAATATGTTTTCTTATTATTTTGCAGAGCTCAGTGTACTCGACCCTGCCAAAAGGACTCTCTGCATTTCTCATAGTCTGTAGTTTATTGAGATGTTTGTTTGTTTGAAACATTCTGGTGCTACTGAAGCAGCCATTTCAAACACATTGTTGGTGATTTTCTTCATATTGAACTGTTATTTCTATCTCCTCCAGGTCTTGTAATACAGCAAAGCGCTTTGACAAAAAAATCTCAAAATCGCTGCCCCAGAATCCACTTTGTTCTTCTTTAACCTTACCATTCTTCTCTCTCTTCACCAGTTAATCCTAACTTTTTCTTATACCGTTTGGTGGTCACTTCCAACATTAAAATTGTTACGGACAGTACAGTTGCAAAATATTGTTTTATCGTTGGTCAGGATGTAATCAATTTCACTTGTGAGCCCAGATGAATTTTTCAATGGCGTTTTTCTGCTGATATTTTTCTTACTGCACGAATTCATAATATAAAGTTCTTGTCATTCAGCAAAATTGACCAATCTGTCACATCTACTGTCCCGCTCGTTAATTCCATATGGATCAGTTGCATTTTCATCAGTTCTTGCTATTCCAATTTTGGCATTAAAATCATCATCAAAATTTTGTATCAACAACTCTCCTTGTCCAGAAGTTGGGCTACATCAACATAAAATTCCTCAATTTTCTCATCCTTATAGCTAATAGTTGGTGCATAAGCTTACACGAATTGAAGCTTAAACTTTCTATTCAACTGAATGACGCATTGGGTTAGCCGGTATACTTTCAAATTTTACTACACTGTACTTCAGGTTTCAACTGATGAGGAATCAAATTCCACCACATCGTCCATTCGCCTTATACCATGTGTAGAGTACGTGACCAGTTAAATCCAGTTGGATTAGCTATTCGCCCTTTCGTCGAGTTTCACATAGGCCAATGATATCCCGATGTATGTTGTCAAGTTCGATCAATAATTCTTGTAGTCGGGCATCGATTTTCATTGTCGTATATTAAGCGCAGCAGTGTCAAAAGTACAATGACAGCTTGATCTAACACTTAGGGCTTTAGTATATTCATTAATTACAGATAATCAAAATTATAAGGTATTAAAAGCATATATTATTTTAAATCATTGTTGAATTTAGATTAGAAAAGTTGTAGTAAGTTCTAGTCAAGATTTTAAAGATCACAGAAAATCTGAACCTGAGAACACACACATAGTGAAACCCAGCAGATTTAAGACCTCTGTTTCATGGACAGTTCAGTCCGTTTTCTAAACGTGAAACGCTAAACTCCGCCGAAAAGAACATCTTTTCCGAAAATGTTAACGACCATTTTACAAAAAAATGGAATAATTCAGTATGTCCTATACAAGCCACGGGGGTATATTTTGCCTGCTTTAAGCTAAACAGTATACTTTTTGTTCGTTAAGGGTAAAAATAGAACATTTCATTTGAAAATACCACTTCATGCACTATATGAGTCTAGGTCCACTATCGACTGACTAAAGTTGTATAGACTAAGTATACAGTTATATAACTAAAGTTATAGATTGTATAAAAGTTTATAATTGCTAGATTAGATTATATTGGGGGAAGTATAGACAATTCTCCTAGGAAATTTATGGGCGAAAGGAAAAAGGTATTGAGAAAGAGAAATAAGTTGTTTGGGAGATCGAAGCTGTGCCTGAGCGTAAACAATGTATTACACACAATCGCATATGTCGCACAGTCAGAAGGAGTACTCATGTAGAACCTATCTGAGAGGCCTCCCTTTTCTATAGATAACCGTAAAAAACGATCCTAAGATGGTTCCAGATAACGGACCGATATCGGTTAAATGAGGAGGGTTGTTTCATTACGTTTCATTTCCCTTTATTCCGGTATGAGATCATAATACGAGGGGAGTGGGGAAGAGATTTTGCATATAGTTCAAAGGCTTGAGCGAGCCAGAGCAGATATGTGAATCAGGAAGTAGAAAAAGGATATGTGTAAGGGAGTTTTTGATAGCAAGGATCTTAACTGTAAGAATACTGCTTTACAGAAGAAGCAGGAAAACTAAGGTAATTTGTCGTGAACAAATATACCACTAATCTGGACACACCCTGTTCAGATTTGGAACCATGTGTAAACATGATCCGTTACGGAATCAGGTCTATAATATTAGGAAATATTAAGGCAGGAGGGGGTTGTAGTTGACCAGGGGAGGGTATAAAATGATGTTTGAGAGACTCAAGGTGGGAAATAAATCTCAAGGTCTACGAGGGACTCAACCAGGATGTGACAGGTACTATGGAAGGGAGGGTTTAAGATGGGGTGATGGGTTTTAGAAATTCAAAAGGCCGGAAAAAGGATTTGCATGAGGGAATAAAAAGTTTGCATTTATAGTTAATTATAGTAAATCTCAGTAAAATAGTATATCTCAGTAAAATATTCAGGCCTCTGAATTTCAAAAGAATCAATGCTGCAACATAATCAAGATTGGGAATGAAGCTAGTTCTGAAAGCTCAATGATAGTCTCAAAGTCGAGTTTTTGATTATTTCCAGTCTTTTAAGTTATAAATTGGATGCAGACGTATATACTGTACATACATAGTCCCGCTTTGCCTTTATGATAACCTTATAGAGGTGGAGTATCGTGGAGTGTGAGCATCTCCATTTAGGATGTGATAAATATTTTAACACTGAGATATTATGCAGGACTACATCCTGCATAATATCTCAGAACATCTACATGTTCTCTTAAGGTAAGAGTAAGACCAAGGATTAGGTGGGGACCAGAGGATATGAGGGAATTATCAAGGTGGATAATACGAAAACAAGTTTTTCATGAAGAAAAAATCTTTGAGGACAAAACTTATTTGACCTTTGAAACTAAAAAGAAATAAAGAAAACAACAAGGAAACATTGATTTAGAAATAAATAACTATTCTGTAGAACTCTCAGAGTTAATAGACAATCTGAATTATGGTTGAGTTGAGGAAAAATAAGCTGATTCAAGAATGTCGTTAACAATTACTTTCGACTAAAACAAAATTATGGACGGAAAAACAAAGGAGGGTGGCCAAAAAAATTGATGGAAGAGGATGAAAGGAGGATATTAAGATTTGTTGCTAAACCGTGAAAACTTTCTTATAAAGAAATTGCTGTCCTATTTGAAAGAAAGCTTAGTAGCCTTTGTATTAAAAATTACCGGAATGCGCCTGGAAAATTTTAATACTTGTCAAAGTTTATAAAACCCCAACTTCTTCCAAACCTCAAAATCGCCTGCTAGTACATGTCGTGGAACGACGGATAGTTGGAGGTAATATTTTCAGTCGACAAAAAATTTGGATGGTTTAGATGGCAAAAAATATGAGTGGAATTATTTAAGTATAAATAGAGACATTCGAGGCGTCAAATGGGTAATTATATGGGGCTTCTTTGCTTTTAATGGCGTGGGTCCCCTTTTTTTTTATAAATTAAAAAATGAACTCAGGACACTATAAATAAATAGAATAAAGGATCGATATTTTTAACTAATTAAATGCAACGGACGACATACATATTTATTTATCCCCAAAGATTTTTCTTATACTGTTTATTTTATATTATGTTACACAATAATTTTCTAATTTAATTATGTTATAATAAGATAATGTTATTTACATTTGTTCTAATATAAGTAATTTTCTAAGTATATTTGATTTATTGAATTTTTTAAATTTTATTAATGTCCTCAAAGTTGTTCAGGTCATATGTTTAGGTATGGGAAACAAAAAGATATTCTTCCAAAAATATGTGAGGAATTCACTATCTAGGTAATTCAATATTACCTAGATAGTCTACTATATCAGAATCAAACTTAATCCACGCCAAAGTGTAATTTTGTAAAATAATATTCGACAATGTTACTACATGTACTGCATAAATTATCGTAATCTAAATTACATACGCATTTTTTAATTATGTGTATAGTTATATATATGTATGAGAAGGTGATAACATTTCAATATGCTTATAAAATGTTTATGATGCTACTTTTCTTTAACGGTGTATTTCAGACAAATAATAATAACTCGTCTGCTCACAGATCATCATTCCCAGATCATGTATCACTATTTATTAACGTTGCGGCGCTATAATTGCCAAGCAAATTGTAATTCGCAAATACCAATCTAATTAAAAATATATATTATTATAAATATCACGAGTAAAACTATCTTGCTGATGTTTCAAAATGCGTTCTTGGTGCCAACATACTACAACCTGTCTAGACAGTTTAGTGTGTTTTATTTTCAATTATATTTTTGTTTGTTCCTCCTGTATGATTGAAATATATAGTACAAAAATATTTGGATATTAAAAATTGTGAAAACAATTTCTATATTTATATTTTTAAACTTTTCTGTTGTTTAACGAGATTAAGAATAAAGATATATATATATATATATATATATATATATATATATATATATATATATATATATATATATATATATATATATATATATATATATACATACACTGGTTTTATTTCAAAAGTAGCCACCCTCATTATTTCTTTTTGCAACGAAAATTAGCTCTATATAAAAAACACGTCAATTTAGATCGAGGGGGAAGTTCAAAACCAATGTCCGTTATATTTTATGTTTCACCTCCTTACCTCCACCCACCTTTACATAAATTTTTTAAATGGCAACCCCTATCTTGTAATATATCATTTTAAAGTTCTTGGAAATCCTAATTAAACTGCATTTACAAAACTGAAATCGGTTGATTCGTTCTCGCAATATCGCATTTTACGTGCTAGTGAAAAAATTTTAACTAAAACACAAACATAAATTAATGCAATAAATGTACTTTTAAAAACACGATTTAAAAATTTACTTTAAAAAGTGCCCAACATGTCCACTACTGTTAGTTAAACAATAGTATATTTTGTTCTCGAATACTTTTCGAATGTTTTGAAAAATGTCCTTGTATTTTATTTCTCTTTTATTGTCATTGTATATCTTAGATTCTGAATATACTGCGGCGAAGTTTTGTATACAACTGTTTTTAGATAACCTCAAAGAAAGAAATCCAGGGACGTTATATCTGGAGATCTCACCGGCCA
Source organism: Cosmopolites sordidus (assembly GCA_031761425.1). Lineage (NCBI taxonomy): Eukaryota > Metazoa > Arthropoda > Insecta > Coleoptera > Curculionidae > Cosmopolites > Cosmopolites sordidus. The sequence goes on along the minus strand of JARFXV010000155.1, from coordinate 264,733 downwards.
TTCCACTGCGCCTATTCTGCCTATCCATTTCTCAGGAAACCTTTGATCCAGCGATTATCGAACATGTAATGCGTAGTGTGGTGGTGTGCCGTTATATTGAAAGTATAAATTTGGTTCATTCAAGAGAAGGTTTTCTTCTACATCGATTTGGTTTTGTAAGGGGTATGTTATGAGTGGATCAATTTCGTTTTCCAATAAGTTTAAATACAATTCACCGGTTAAATTTTCTTCAATAAAAATTGGACCGATTATTTCATTCCCCAGAATTCCAGGCCAAACGTTAATCTTTTGGGGAAACTGCGTATGACCCTCAGGAAACACATGTGGATTGTTATTATGCCAGTATCAGTTATGTTTATTTACAAATCCATTAAGGAAAATTGTTACTTCATCACACAAGTAAATATTCGTTATTAAATTCGGATCATTTTGGATTCTTCCATTATTCAATCAAAAACTAAATACTTCTGTCATAATCATCTTCGCTGAACTACTAAAAAATACTAAATTTGTAAGGAAAGAACTTGTTTCGTTTTAAAATTTTGTGCATGGAATTTTATGACTGGAGGTAAGGAGATGAAATATAAAATATAATAGACATTGGTTTTGAACTGCCCCCTAAATTAACTTTTTTGTAGAGCTAAATTTTCATTGCTAAAAGAAATAATGTGGGTGGTTATATATATATATATATATATATATATATATATATATATATATATATATATATATATATATATATATAGATATATATATATATAGATATATATATATATATATATATATATATATATATATATATATATATATATATATATATATATATATATATATATATATATAGTATATATATATATATATATATATATATATATATATATATTATATATATATATATATATATATATATACTCATCAGAAATGTACAAATATCAATTTGATGAACACAGGTTTGGAATAAATCTAGTCAGTGCTCATTTGATAAGAGTGTAAAATATGTTAAAAAATAATTCATTATTCAGGCCAGTAACTAAACCAGATGTCGCCTGAGACTCAAAGTGGATCAAAAAACTGTCAATTTAATTTTATAACCCAAATAGCCGATGTGTGTAGTTTGAAAACCGCATTAGGCTGTTTATAGATGCCTTGTATATATTTTCAAAATATGGAATTATATGTGTAAGTAGTTCCAGATCTCTCTTCATCTCTTCTAACGTCAACGAATCCAATATCCTGTCGGTACCTAAGTGTATCACTCTTCAGGCAAAAAGAAGCTTTTGCATGCTGCCTATAACAGTAAATGTGTACATTTATCAAATATATTCATAATCCATTTTTTATTCATAATCCATTACCTATTCATGATCAACTACCAGACTACTACGTTTTTCACAATCAAATATTCTATAATAACCTTAATAGCCATTTGTTTTTAACAAAAAAAAAACTCAACCAAAAACTTTTATAACCATCCAAACAATTTTAAGTAATTTTTACAACCGTGCAAAATTTTTTCTCAATTGATATCTAATAACAAAAATAATCTAATATAACGACTAGATCTAATAACGACTAGATACGTAGATTTATTTACATTAAATTACTTTAAAATAAATCTACCGTTATATTCGATTTTTACTGATGTTTCGCCAACATAGTAGCTTCTTAAGATGTTGAGTATAAAGTTAGTTGAGTTAAAAACTTAGTTATAAACAGTTAAGTTATAAACTTAGATTATACTCAACATTTGAATAAGCCACTGTGTTGGAAAAAAATGCCATATTAATATAATTCAGTGAAAATCGAATGACACGATAGTTTTTTTAAAGTAATTTATAATGGATTTTCATCAAGTAACAGTTAAAATCGTCAATTATTCATTCATTTATCTAGAGTATAATATCAAACTGAATAATGAATATCAAGAAGATTCAAATTCGAATTAACCTTTTAAGTTTTAGTCTTTCAAGTATTGAGATATTCTTCATAAAAGTTTTTCGTCAAACAACTTTTGCGCAGAAAATGCCAAAAATTTAATAAACACAAACAGCCAGGGAGAAAAAAATCTAGTCAAAAAAACCATTTTTTGACTAGAATTTTGTTACTAGAATTTTGTTATTAGAATTTATTACCAAACAAATAATGGCAAAATGGCAAATAAGCAAAAGTAATGGAGCAAGCGTAGTGTAGAAGAATATGTGTAGGAAGACCATCATGGGTGAATGATATAAGGTAGATGGCAGGAAAGCAGTGGCACCATAAAGTCCAATAGCAAAACATGTGGAAGAAGAGATGAGAGACCTTTGTCCAACGATGGAGGTTAAGTAAGGAAGACGAAGAACAAAAAGGACATCAACAAGTAATAATAAAGAAAAAAACACTAGGAATATTTCTTTCACACATTATACAATGAATTAACTAAATAAAACTAATTACCACAATAGGTAAACACAAAAACTTTGAAATGTACGACGTTTGGTAGTCTTACGTCTAACATTTAACATTGTTTCAAGATCTCATAACGAATGACGGATAGTGTGAAAGCGATCTAAAAACTCTAATCGATATAAAGAAATATGCAGTACTCACCCAGATCTGGAAGGAACACAGTTTCCAAGCTGACTAAACTACTTATAATGAATACGATTATATTGCCCACCGGTACGTACGCATCTGACCCATAGACACTAAATGCTACTTGCGGCATGACATGCTACAAATACATGTTGCAAATTCCTTGAGTAGCACACTGAATCAACCTATTAATCCTAAGATGACTAAATATGAATGCGCACAAACAACTTCTTCCCTTAATTAAAAGACATATACGAACCTTCTTCGGCCACTATAAATAAATATGCTATAAATAAATAAATTGGGTGTTTAGGAAACAATTTAAAATAAAAATGTTACCAGTCATAACCACTGAACAGATATAGCATAATTGAGGCTTTCACCAATTTATCAGTTGTAAAAATTAAGGAAACGTCAGAAAACAAGGACCAGTGGCGAATCGTAGCTTCTGACAGAGTGTAGATTCCTACCCTGCACGATACCTGAAAATGCACTACGAAGACGGAGTTAACCCCGTTTTCTATTTAGAATATAATTATATATTTTGTTGTCGACGTTAGAGCATATGAACCTAGAAGACATGTGGTTTGAGTAGAATGGAGCTGCACAGAGTAAGGATGCCGAAACAGCTAATTTGTTACAAACCAAATTCGTGACAAAGATCCTTCAATTGGATAACAAACTAAAGAACATTATCACACCATTAACATTATCCATCTTGAGGGCATAATTATGTAAAAACGGGAAAGGGAACATTATGGAATGCGTGAAAAATGTTGCGACCCCCTTTATGCGTTGCAACTTATTTTTTGAATATTGCGACTTATTTTTTGAACATATTGCTACTCCCCATATTCTTGAATGCGACCCCCCTATGGGGGTTGTTGGGAAACGTTGGTTTAAGGCATAAGTAGTAAATACTTTTCTTCGGAATTATTTGTCAGATATCAATAAACAGTAAAACAGGTCTTGAAGCTAATTATTATCAATAATCGAAATTGATTTTATAAAATAAATATATTACAAAAAATTTCCTTTATAATTCCTATTTCCTATTTCCTAATAAAATTTCCTTTATATGCAAATAATTTTTCGATTAATATTTCATAGACAATTCAATATTGCAGAATTACTAAAAATAATGTTGAATAATTTTGGTCGAAATCAATTGATTTCTATTACATTCTACTACAACAATATTTAAGTACAGAATATGCAATATTTTCTCATCTTTTCTCATCTCTCATTTCATTAATATGAACAAACTTGGTTTTAAAATTAACAGTTTATTTCTCTTATGTAAGTTTGTTAATGCCATTATTCTTTTTGAGCTGTAACCGAATTAAAGCAACAGAAGAGTTACAATTATAAAACAGCAGGGGTCGTCTATGAATATATAAAAGGCTTAAGCCAGCGCTTTAAGAGTATCATTAAAACAACGAATATTTATGCCATAAAAGCGTTTTAATTAATTGACAACTGTTTTGTTTCGTTCACGCAATTAAATTGGTGATATTTATTGTTCGAATTTAAAAAAGGGAAGTTTTAATTGCAATATTCTTTTAATATTGTATATAATATATTTGAAGCATTGTAAAGTAAAATATAATAGTAAAAAAATTGATCTGATTATTTTCTTATAAATAATTTGTTAGATATATTGAATGAAGTCCTTATAAAGCGTTGTTATTGAAAGTAGCATAGAAAACTAACATTTCATAATTACTTTTCAATACCTTTTTTTCCTTTATTTTTTTTTCCTTTAGATATTTGGTTTTATCGTAGGGTGAAATATTTTCCTCCAATATCTATTGTTTAGAAAATAAACTATACAAATACTATAGATCATTCTTAGCATGACTTATTATTGCATGAGTATGACTATTATTAAATAAGAATAAGAATAAGAAAATCAAAAGATAAACAATTGTTCGATCATGTATTTCTTTTTCTTATTTGAATTGTGAGTGTGAAATGTAAAATGCGAATGAGATATATTCTAAATTAATAAATTGTTTTGAAATTACTTAATTATACACCGTTACATGATCTGTCCTCTTCCAGCTTTAGGGTATTGGATCTTCTAGTAGTACTTAATTATTGACTTTCAAAATATCAATCTTATTAAACTCGAAGAGATTTACCACTAAATACCAAATCACTTTTTTCGTCAACTTTTGAACGCGCCTTTAGCTAACCGTGTTAGCACTATCAGGAGATGATTTAATCTAATTCTAAATCTAATACTATGATCTATTTATATGGCAACCGTAACTAATTAATCGTGAAAAAAATCATGAACTGTGAAGTTAACTGACCGTTCTTCTTTGAGTTTAGTGTTTCATACCGTAAGTTCTAATAATTAGTTCCATAAAGAATTGTTCTATCTTATTGTTTTAACAGACAGTCATCATAATATATTCTCACAGTTATTAATCTACGAGCGGTGTTCATCTTAATAGAAAGAGAGGTTATGTGGAGCTGCTTAAAAGAACGCAATATCCCTGTAACACTCATTCAAATAGTGCTTAGTATCATAATAAAGCAAAAGAAAATGTTCAAAATGTGGCCTCTTTTCAGAGTTTGCCTTAAGGAGACCGCTTCAGTTATATGCTGTTCACAATACTATTGAATAAACTGATTAAAACTACTAGGAGAAGAACGAAATAACTATAGACTATAATATGATATTAAAGAATAGAACCGATAAAAATTGATACTTTGATGATATTACCCTAAGAGCTGATTCAAAAAAGAAAATGCGGAGATTAATGGATATATGGATGGAAAAAAATGAACCGATAAAAATGGAAATAAACATACACAAAAATATAATGATGGTGATACATGAGAATCAACAGGATAGAATACAAACAAAATGTAAGTATTCAAATCTATAAGTAGCAACAACCTATGCATACTTAGGAATATCATAGGAAGTATCATAACGAATGATTACAACATATATTTTGATGAGAACATATATTTTGAATTAGCAAAATCCAACCGAGAAAATCAACCATACTGTAATATGCACTAAATTAATGACATATAATCTAACAATTCCACTGAAAATATGAATGTAATAATTAGATTGGATCTGAAAAGCGAAAATTGGACAATTCATAAGAAACACGAAGGGAAATGTGGGGTAAAAGATAGAAGCTATGGAAGTGAGTCTCCGAAGAAGTTACTAAAATTATAGAGAGTCAAATAACCAAGCAAGAAGCAACAATGAGCAGAATAAAAAGGAGACAATTAAACTGATTTGGTCACATGAATTGATTAACAAATATATTTTCTTCTTCTTCGTATTCTTTTTTACAAAAGAGTCGTGACCTATGGAAACTCATTTCGTTCGAGTACTATCCGGACTACTTAGAAGCCTAGCCTAGAGCCAGCTTTCGCAATTTCTAGCTTTCTTTATTGCACATTGGAAAGATGTATCAGTTAGATTTTTAATTTGGCCTGTCCATCATTTTGGAGGCGTGATCTCCATCCGTCCCTGTAATACCAGTCTTTCCAGGTTAGTTCCGTCTCTGCGTTCAATATGGCTAAATAATCTGAATATTAATTTATAAATAATTCCAGATAGCCTTATGGGTTCATCAATTTCTTGAATAACGGAGACGTTTGTACATCTAGCAGTCCACGAAATTCAAAGGACTTGTCTCCAGCACCAAAATTTAAAATAATTAATGCGGTTGAAGTCTTGTTTTTTAATGGTCCGACTTTCAACGGGATATAGCAATACTGGAAAAACTAAGGTTTTTACTATCTGCTTCTTTGTGTTCTGAATTATGTTCCTATCTCTCCATATCTTTTGCAAATTAATTTCTTCGTATTGTATTGTATTTATTGCATTGTATTTCTTGCCATTTCGTATCTTCTTCTGATCTCATGATTGTTTTCGTTCGATATTAAAGCCCCAAGATAGACCAATTGACTCACTACGTTAAATTGCTCTATTTGATTTGATTGATATTTGATCTCTTTTGAGTTGTAAAACATGTTTATCCCTACTTCTCCCATTGTTTTAATCACTTATGCGGTGACTTCATCTAAACCTGGGGTTTTATCGTTTTTTAGACTGCGTATAGCATTTTGGATTTCTGTTTTCAATAAACTAACAAAATAGTAAATAATTAATTAATTTTTAAAATAAATTTAATTCATTAATAATATATAGACTCAATATTAATAGTTAGAGCCAAAAAATAAACAAGAGGTAGACTAAAAAATTTATGGATACAATAACCCAAATTCGACATCTAAAAGAGCAAAAAGAACGGGAGAAAGAAAGAAGTTCACTTATCACGCATATAGTCTGACGATATCTAACTGGTAGATTTGAGTAATATGTAATTTCAAAGTAATTATTTCAGGAGTTCGGTTGCAATAACTTACCTTTTAAGATAAAAATAATAATTATTAAGATAGATTTATTTAACTAGTGGACACATTCGAATAAACTGGTAATATTAAAGATATACTAAGGTTACTGATGCTCGAAATATTAACGTACGCTTAAAATTCAGTCAAATATGAAGATAGTTCATGAGAGTTTATGACAAATTCTGAAAATTCTACCAGAGTAAATTCTCGAGAATGACAGCTTTGTTGAACATTTTAAATAATTTTTATCAGAAAATATTTGTAGTTACAGCGAAATCAAAATTATTGTTATAAGAACTGCAGCCTATAGACGAGTTAAATATTTTTTGCCAAATATCAAAATGAGTAATGAAACTCACTCTGTTATGATTGATTTTGCTAATAAACAAATTTGTAAAATTTGGGCCTCGGAAAACCCTTGACACATGAACCATAGTTCTTGATTAGTCTATCAAAAACTTTCTTTTTTTTTAACTTCGGCGACTTGCAATTTGATGTAACTTATAGTTTTTACACGAGGGTAAAGTGAAAATCAAGTAAAGTAAGTGAAAAGCAAAAAAAAATAAAAAACATTGTTTTCTTTATCAATAATCGTCTTTTTAACACAGTCTCCTCTTAGCTCGATACAATTCACCCAGCGGTTTTCCAATTTTTTGTATGCCTTCTAAAACGTACGACTTTTCGGACGCTACAAAATGTTGGAGTTAAAAAAACTGCTCGACGACAAACACACGATGCTCCAAGGTTCACGGTGCTATACAGAAAACTGCATTACTTGAGCCGTCCGTTAACAGCGCGGCGAGATCGTCACCCCTCACTTTGCGAAATACTAGCCGTTCAAACGACATGCGTTTCCTCCGCGCCACCCTATATAAACGCAATTGGAAGGAGTTTTTTAGCAATTCATGACTGTTGATTAAACCTGAATTCATCGTTACACATCAGAAATGAAGTATTCTTCTTCTTCCTGCGGGACAACAGCCTGCTAGTGAGCCATAGCTTCCTTTAACCTTACCCTCCAACTGGATCGACATATTGAATCAATCCAATCCGAGGTTATGTACAAAGCATGCAAACGACGCAATGTGACTGGTGGCATACCACTTTTGGCAACAGTGGTCATAACAGTGTTGGGTTTCCTCTTGAAAGGGTGACAAACCAACAGCTCAAGCGTTTTCAGTACCAATTTAAACTCCCTAGCCTCACTTGGTATTCCGTAAAAATTATTTTTGTAAATCGGATTTTTGTAGTGTCTTCTTCAAGTTTTGTTTCAGATTTGGTCATAATTCAATGGAAATTTCTACAAAACTTTAACAGGTCTATGCAAACAGAGTTTTATCAACGGCCCAGGTTTTCGAGTTGCATTCTCAGAAGGTCAAAACTCGATTGAACATGAACCTCTGAATGAAAAAATGAATGAAATGTCAAAATGTCACAGATCCGGGATCTTGTGCGTGCTGGACATCGGGTGACGATCAGAATAATCGAGGAAGAGTTGAATTTAACTCACACAACCATTCATTTAATTGAGATCGATGAGGTATTGACGAATCTGTATAGAAGGATCAAAAAGACAACAGGAGGAAAACATATATTGAATTTTTGGTGCAGATTGAAAATGACTCTCATTTTCTAGTATGTGTCATTACTGATAAGTCTTGGATCTTTTAATGCAAGCCGGAAACGAAACGCCAGTGTCAGGATTGGCAAACTCTAACTTCAATACAGCCAAAAAAAGCCAGAATGACCAAATCAAAAATAAAAACCATGCTGATTTGTTTTTTATTTTGATACGCAGGGGATCAATTTTTGTGGAATTTGTCCCTCAATGACAAACGATAAAACAATATTTTTACCGAAAAGTTTATGAAAGGCTTACGAAAAAGCGTCACTGGCGTAAGACCGGGCATCAAGAATATTTGAGTGATGCATCGCAACAATACTTCTATCGCAACAATGCTTCTTACGTCTTATTAACGAGCTTTTGGAAAGTTAAAATATCACTATGGCTTCGCAGCCCCTTATACACCAGACTTCTCTTTTTTCCAAGATTGAACATTTAAATAAAAACCGAGATTAATATCTAAATTTCCACTATATTTTCCACTATATTTCCACTATATATAAATATAGTGGAAATTTAGATATTAATCTTGGTTTTTATTTAAAATGAATTTCGATCAAGTATCGGCTACCCCAGTTAAATATATTGAACATTTACCTCAAAGAATACCGTTTTGAGACTATGAGAATATTGAAGGGCCGTAACCGACCAGCTGAAAGCTGAAGCAATGAAGAGTGGGTAAACCGTCTTAAGAGCTCTATGTTTTCCCAAGGTAACTACTTTGAAGGAGACAATGCAGAATTGTACTTTTAATTGAACAAAAAATATATAAAAAATCTGTCTAATTACTCTATCTACACATATCGGTTTCGTAACAGTTAGGTTTTCCGGTGTAGGATTGCTAGGCCCACGCCCAAAGAAATGAAGTATTATACCGCATTATTACTCAAAGTTTACGAAGAGTTGATAAAAAACTACCCCCATTTGGCAAATATAAAAGTGCTGTTTCACCACAACAATGCAACCATTAATTGCCTGCCATTACAAAAGTAAAACTGGTCAATTGTGCCACAAATTGATGCCCTATCCACCATATTCTCTGAATTTGGCGTCCTGCGACTTCTTTCTCTTTGCAGACATAAAGAAATAGCTGGCTGGAAAGAAATTCACAACGCTGAGGCCAATTCCAGATCGAAACGCAATATTACAATGGGTTGAACTACCGGATCTGTCATGAAGAGAAAATCATCTGGCATTCCTCGTGTCGTTCAGACACCAGACAATGTTGAAACAGTGAGAAGGGCAGTTCTTGCTAGTCCTCAGCGTTCCTCTAGGTGTTAAGCTTCATCTGTCACGTCGATGGCTACAACGCATTCTGACTTAAAGAGTACCAGAGTACCAAAGAAGAGTACCAGAAGAAATGATTTTGCGAGTGATGCACAACTTTCAAGGAAGATTGTAGATATGTGACCGTGAAGAAGGGCGACAATTGACTGACATTATTTTCCACCATTAATTTAAAAGTGCACTATTATTACTTTATTTAGCTGTAATTACAAAAAATATTTTGAAAATAAATAGTGCTTTCACTGTGCCACCCGTGTATGTCTAAACATGGTCTGAAGTGCTTACAGTAATTTTTGGTCCACAATGAGCAAACGCTACATCCAATAGCTGACTCATGTTCAAATATTTGTATAGAATGTTCCCTACTTGTTCGTCGGAGATTCGACAATATCGAAACTTAATAAACTACTTATGAACTATAAAATGTAAAGAATCAAGAAGTCCCCACAATAGGTTTTTAGGTCTTCTTCGGTTTGTGCAATGCATCTTCGACGCAAACGGTAATGTCTAATCAACACACGAAATTCGCTTTTACCATGATAGCTAAATTATGAAACTTATCCGATATCGAATACTATTCAAATAAAATTAAATGTCATGTCGACTTGAAATTTTTGGGGCACTATTAGAAAGGCAGCAGTTTTTCAGATTCAGATTTCAGCGATTTATCACCGCTATCTATCAGAAAACTATCCTTTTGACTCTAGACTTTGCACTCTATTCTAATAATTGAATAATTTTATCTATTGTACCTGTTTAAAATGTACTTGATCGCTAAGGACAAAAACAATTTTTCACAGAAATATCAATGTTGAAGAAATCGGCAAAGCTCGTCCGTAGCGTTCGATTTTTCTTCCCCTTTGGAGGGGAGACAGGTCTACGTCTGATGCGTGATCACTACGATTCGAACTCCCTAGAGTCATTTAGTGGTCCGTAGCAATTCTTCCCGTGAACCAAATTTTTCTAATACGTTCTGAAATTGAGTGATAACAATTATGAGCAACTGTCAGCTATTAAGTTTTGTTTCAGACTTGGACGCAGTAAGACCTAAACTTTTGCAATACTTCAGCAGGTCTACGGAAACCGTGATTTGTCAAGAACTAAGGTTTACAGGTGATTTAAGGCATTCTCAAAAAACCGAGACTCAAATGAAGATGAACGTTACAGCGAAAGGTCTCCAATTGCAATAAATGATGAAAATGTCCATAAAGTTCGGGATCTTGTGCGTTCCAATAATCAGTTGACGGTCAGAATGATCAGGGGTCATCTGGGGATTGATCGGGGCTGCAAGCTTTATCTTCAGTCCAGTTTTTGACCTTCGTAATATACCTTGAACCACCTGAACATCTGAGCCTTTTGCAAAACACTGTTTTCATAGGGCTGTTGAAGTTTTGCAAAATTTTTCATCGCAGTGTGATCTTGTTTTTTGGAGCACTATTAGAAAGGCAGCAGTTTTTCAGATTCAGATTTCAGCGATTTATCAAAGCTATCTATCAGAAAACTATCCTTTCGACTCTAGACTTTGCACTCTATTATAATAATTGAATAATTTTATCTATTGTACCTGTTTAAAATGTACTTGATCGCTAAGGACAAAAACAATTTTTCACAGAAATATCAATGTTGAAGAAATCGGCCAAGCTTTTCCGTATTACGTGACATTATTTTATAACCGGCTACTAGTTAGTTTCGTGATAGTTAAGATTAAAACAAAATACAACCAAAACATTATTAAAAAGCTCCTTCTTGAAAGTCACTATGTATAATGGAGAATAACATTTTAAGAGAGCTTTGAATATTTGGAGATTGCACAGCGATAATGATATTCATTTTTCTGAATCATTCTGGAATCAGTTCTGAAAATATGTGCTATTGGTTCTTTTAACATTCAGAACAACAAGAACTATTTTGGTTATCTGATATTTTGATGCTAAGCTATTTTTCCTCAATTATATTTATAAGCTATCAAAAGTGTGTAGGCAGATATTCAATGTCAAAGTTCGAATTACAGATTAAATACGAGGTGAGTAATTAAAGATACTGGTGGCATAACGTTCGATCTAGCTTCCCCTTTGAAAGTGATGCCAGCCAACATCTGATGAATATTCAGTACTAGTTTGACTTCCTATAGTCACTTGGTGGACCGTAGCAATTGTTTTCTCGAATCGGTTTTTTCTAGTGCGATCTACACCAAAATAATTGATTGATATAATTGATGATATGATCGATTTATAAAATGATTTAATTTGCTCACTATAGCTTTATTTTTGGCAAAGGTGAAGTTGAACTATGCCATTCCCGACTCTGGGACTGCGTTTCTGGATCCTATTACAAAATCCACCCCAGTAATAACACGTTCAATCGGAGCCAAAAAGTAAAGGATGTTTTCTTCCCGCTATCTTTTTATCCTGCGAAAGGTTTTTCGGAATCATAACCAAAATCTGATAATTGGTTGTGTAAGATAAACTAAACTTTCCCATGATCATTCGGGGCATCAATCGACGATCAAAATGCACAAGATCCCAAATTCTGTGGACGTTTTATCACTTCTTGCAGTTGAAAGCCTTCCGCTAAGAGGTTCATCTTCAATCGAGTCTCGACCTTCTGAGAATGCTTTAAATCACTTGAAAACCTGGGTTCCTCATAAAGCATTGTTTCCACGGGCCTGTTGAAATATCGCAAAATTTTTAATTGCGCTGTGTCTAAGTCTCACTCAAAACTTGCACCGTTGCTTGAAATTGTTGTCACTGATTCTGAGAAACTAAGAAAAAGATGGCAACACACAAGATCACCAGAAGATAAAAATAAATTAAATAATGTTACCCAAAAGTTAAGTAGAGAAATCACTAACTACGAAAATGAAACTGTATCTAATTACTTGATACTAACCTAACAGATGACAAGGAAACAGACTACTTTCTCTGGAGAATCACGAAGAAAGTGAAGAAACCCTATATGCCCAATCCACCAATTAAATCACATAATGGAAATTGGGCAAAATACGATCAACAAAAAGCAGAAATATTTGTAAGCTATTTAGAACAAATTTTCAAACCAAATGCAAATGAAGGATATTTAACCATTGAAAATTTCGAAGACAATATGCCGACTGAACTGAAAAGAGAAGAATTTATTTAAAATTCGGTAACTCCAGATGAAGTAACTAAGAAAATCAAAACTAACATTAATTCTAAGAAGGCTATGGCATCATAACTGGGAAATAATTGAAAAAACTACCGAGAAAGCAATAATTAAAATTACATATCTAAAAATGCGGGATTTCGCTTGAAACATGTACCGGATGTCTCGAAAATGGCTGAAGTAGTCATGATCCCCAAACGAGGCAAACCTCTAAATGAGGCATTAGCACATAGACCAATCTCGTTACTAGCAATAATATAAAAGTTCTTTAAAAAACTGCTGCAAATCAGTATATGTTAACTTTGTTAAGCATCAAGATATCTTGGAGTGAATTTGGTATATGTCTAGTTTCGATTGGTACAGCATGTAAAAAAGAAAAGAAAATAACTTGACATTAAATATAAGAAAATGTGTTGAATTGTTTGAAAATCCCGGTTATCACACAATAAACGACTCCTATATAAACACATATTAAAACCCAAATGGGATACAGCTATGGGGTTGAGTAGCTAAAAGTCATATCGAGAAAATTAAAATATTTTAAAATAAAATCCGCAGAATTATCGTGGATACCCCCTGGTACTATCGGAATGACTATTTACGTAGATATTTGAAAATCCCAACAGTTAAGGAAGAGGTCACAAGATTTGCAGAGAAGCGTAAGAAAAAACACCAGGCTCACGTGAACATTGAGGTATTTCAGCTTCTACAAAACACCCATCAATCGAGAAAACTTAAACAGACTAAACCATTTGAGTTGGTTTAATGTTCAGAGTGATACAGCGATAAAGCAGTGCATAGTGATGGTGCATTAACACGCTAAATTAGTGCTTATTTTAGAAACTAAGGATAACCATTGGGAACAACTCAGCTTAACCTAGACTTAAGAATTCAAAAACAAATTACAGGTTAGTTGTCTACCGACTAGTAACAATATTAGATAATAACAAAAAAATCATTTTTAGAACGCACTAGAAAAATTCAGTTTAGGAAAACAATTGCTACGGATCACCAAATGAATTTAGGGAGTTCAAACTTTAAAAAGATTCATACTCTGCCACTAGTGTCATTACTTTATTTGCACACCACTTACATTGATAAAATAATATTACAGTTTTTTAACTAAAATACATTACTACAAATGTTTTTTTAGGTATCGATTTCTTGAAGAACTCCTATTGTGGGGTTCAAACATAGTATTATAGCTTTGAATATCCTCGAGATATTTTGAGAGGTCATTTAATAGAATGCGGCAAAGAAATTGAAATGAGAAAGAACGCTGTCTGGTATTCGATGTTTTCCTATAATTATCTATTTAATTTGATTAATTACTTTCAGTTGAGGTCAGAGTTAATTATTGTTTTTCACCTAATCTAAAATGCTCATATCCTATCAGTCATAATTAATCTTAAGAAAGCAAAATATTCGCAATTTTGTTATATTTACATTTCGTTTTTGTTAGATTGAATACCACAATGTTGAGTTTTGATAAATATCGCAATAATACTGGCAGGAAAATCAAAATGGTTTTGGCCGTTGGAATTTACTGGAGTAAATAATATGTCCCTAAGACTGAAAATTTTGGAGATCCCTGGCATCGGTTTTTCACCCAATAATTAGATTACTTATTTTTAATATACAATAATTATTTGATCATATTTGAGATGTGAAAATAAAATAATGATAGTGGTGGCGTAGCGTTCGATTTTTCTGCCCCTTTGGAGGGGAGACAGGTCTACGTCTGATGCGTAATCCGTACGATTCGAACTCGCTAGAGTCATTTAGTGGTCCGTAGCAATTCTTCCCGTGAACCGAATTTTTCTAATACGTTCTGAAAATGAGTGATAACAATTATGAGCAACTGTCAACTATTAAGTTTTGTTTCAGACTTGGACGCAGTAAGACCTAAACTTTTGCAACACTTCAACAGGTCTACCGAAACCGTGATTTTTCAAGAACTAAGGTTTACAGATGATTTAAGGCATTCTCAAAAAACCGAGACTCAAATGAAGATGAACGTTACAGCGAAAGGTCTCCAATTGCAATAAATGATGAAAATGTCCATAAAGTTCGGGATCTTGTGCGTTCCATAATCAGTTGACGGCCAGAATGATCAGGGGTCATCTGGGGGTTGATCGGGGCTGCGAGCTTTAAATTCATTCCAGTTTTGACCTTCGTAAAATACCTTAAACCACCTGAACATCTGAGCCTTTTGCAAAATACTGCTTTCATAGGGCTGTTGAAGTTTTGCAAAACTTTTCATCGCAGTGTGATCTTGTTTTTTGGAGCACTATTAGAAAGGCAGCAGTTTTTCAGATTCAGATTTCAACGATTTATCACCGCTATCTATCAGAAAACTATCATTTTTACTCTAGACTTTGCACTCTATTCTAATAATTGAATAATTTTTTCTATTGTGCCTGTTTAAAATGTATTTGATCGCTAAAGACAAAAACAATTTTTCACAGAAATATCAATGTTGAAGAAATCGGCCAAACTCGGCCGTAGCGTTCGATTTTTCTTCCCCTTTGGAGGGGAGACAGGTCTACGTCTGATGCGTGATCACTACGATTCGAACTCCCTAGAGACATTTAGTGGTCCGTAGCAATTCTTCCCGTGAACCGAATTTTTCTAATACGTTCTGAAAGTGAGTGATAACAATTATGAGCAACTGTCAGCTATTAAGTTTTGTTTCAGACTTGGACGCAGTAAGACCTAAACTTTTGCAACACTTCAACAGGCCTACGGAAACCGTGATTTGTCAAGAACTAATGTTTACAGGTGATTTAAGGCATTCTCAGAAAACCGAGACTCAAATGAAGATGAACGTCACAGCGGAAGGTCTCCAATTGCAATAAATGATGAAAATGTCCATAAAGTTCGGGATCTTGTGCGTTCCAATAATCAGCTGACGGTCAGAATGATCAGGGGTCATCTGGGGATTGATCGGGGCTGCGAGCTTTATCTTCATTCCTGTTTTGACCTTCGTAGAATACCTTAAACCACCTGAACATCTGAGCCCTTTGCAAAACACCGTTTTCATAGGGCTGTTGAAGTTTTGCAAAAGTTTTCATCGCAGTGTGGTCTTGTTTGAGACAAAACTTGAAAGCGTACCATTGCTTGAAATAGTTGTCACTCATTTTCAGGATGCACTAGAAAAATCCGGTTCTAGGGCATTTAGTCGCAATAAAGACGCATCAGACGTTGGCCTGGAGCGCCTTCAAAGAATAAACCAATACTTTTGCCAGATCGAACGCCATCATTACTTTATTTATATCCCTGGTAAATAATTACATAATGACGTGACGTGCCGTAATAATTACGATTCTTTATATACATTTGTTTTAAAAATATTACACAATTTCCATTTCTGCTTTTCTTGATCAGAAAGTAAAAACCTTAATTTACTTTTAAGTATCTTACCATCATCAAAAATTCAGCAAGGACCATATATAGTTATGTGAAGGCTAGGGATTGTTTGTAATTAATACCTTGTCTGATTTCATCTAAAAATATTAATCTTCTTTACCATTTTCTGCTAAAAATATCATCTGCCAATTCTGAAACAAATCTTCATCCATTGTTATAAGACATCCAACTAATTAACATTTAAAGTTTATTATTCTTTTTTTGGATTGCTAATTAATCATCTATTTAAACTATATTTTTATATTTGTCAAGACATATCTCAAGTTAATTATCTTAAGTAATAATAAAATAATTTTTGTAATTAATGGCATTGACGAGAGCCTGCCGACTCATAAATTTTACTTGTCCAAGTCAACAAATACAGGAATTCAGATGCTATTTGAAAACTTAATGGGCTATAATTTTTTATGTTATTATAAGTATTGGTATGGACCGTTTGTTATATTTAATTAATAAAATTAGTTTATTCTATTCTTCAGGAGAATATTGCATATTTCATGCTGTTCAATGATTTATTGATAACAATTTTGATGCTTTCAAGGTCGAAACTGAATGAATTGAACTTTCGAGCAACCTACAGTAACTTAACTATTGGATAATTGGAAAGTTCAAAGAAATGGGTAAATTTAAGAATAACAATTAAGGCAATTTTCGTTAGGTCTTCAACTATAATTAGTGTGTTAATAGAGTAAAATATTATTAGAATTATTCACAAATTTATGGGTACAATATGTGAATTAGATAAATTGAAGATCCTAAGCCTATACTTACGAATAAATATTGAATTGATAGATAGCGAATCAAATTTATCCTTTTCATTACTGCCAACGAAATTGCTATAGGCAGGAACTTCTGCCTATCAATTTTGCAAAGTAAAAGCAAAATCAAACTCAAAGAAGCTTCAGCCAATATATACGAGCTGTATAAATAAAATAATGAGACTGATGGCGTGTTCTTTGATTTGGCACTTTTGACACTTTTAACTTTTTTTTTTGGCGGAGAATCAATCCAACATCTGATGTGTATTCAGGACAAATTTAAACTCCCTAGAGTCACTTGGTAGTCCGTATCAATTCTTTTCGTACACCGATTTTTTCTAGTACGTTCTGAAAATAAGTGACAATAATTTCGAGCAACAATGCACTAACAAGTTTTGTTTCAGGCTTGGCCAAAGTTTGACGGAAACATGCAAAACTTTAACAGGCGTATGGAAAGTGTGTTGCCAATGATACCGGTTTTCAGGTGGTTTAAGACATTCTCATAACGCTGAAACTCGATTGAAGACGAGTCTTGCATGGGAAGACCATTAATTGAAAGAAGTGATGAACATGTCCACATTATTCGGGATTTTGTGCGTTCTGATCATTGGTTGATGGTTATTTCGATACTTTCGTACGTATCTAATAATATATCTTTATATAATCTATCTTATCGTTATATTAATCCACTAATACATTACAAACAGTTATTGGGCAATTTATAAAATAAAATGTAATGATTACAATTATAAATATATGGATCAAACAAGAAGGACAGTAGTAAGAAGATTTAAAGAACATGAGAGTCAACTAAGATATAATAGACCAGATATATATGCGGTTGCCCAATATATTTATGAAACTTACCACAATGTAGATTTATGCAACTTAAGACTAATTAGAGATGTTAAAGATAGGAGATTATTAGATTCTCACGAAGTATCGAAATAGCTAAATGTAAAAATAATTTAAATAAAGACAAAGGGCCAATCGCATAGTCATGTGTTTACTTTATTCACGGGCGAGTAATTTTATACGCTTCAGCGAATTTGATACCATTCACCGTACTAGATTTAGGTATAAATTGTAAACAAAATAGGATAATTTTAGTTTTAATCATCACCTGATGACGCTCACTTGGTGATCGAAACACGGGTTGAGTAATTTGTATGCACTTTGGTGTGTGTGGAAAATTCATTATAAAATGTTTAACATCAATTATTTATGTTTCTAGTTTTAATACGGATTTATCGTTTTGTTGGATATTTTTCTAGGGTGAAATAAAAGTATTCCCGTTTTTGCTATTCTTCGAAATATATGCCGTTGTTTTTGATGACTTCAGCCCACTTTTGAGCCAGTAAGTCTATTCCTCTGCAGTACCACGATGAGTATTTGGAGACGAAAAACTGGACAAAGCAAGATTTTACCTTTTCTTCAGTCCTAAATATTATTCTTCCCAAAAGTAAGCCATAGATCGGAACAAGTGGTTATATTACGGAACGAGGTAGACGCTGCAGGTTGACCGAGGGAGAAGTTCAAACTCTAATTTATTAATTCTTGAGGGGCTCAGATGTGAGCAGGTTTTTTTACGATTGACCAAGCTTGGATGTTTTTTGCGTTGAACAAGATGCGTTTAAAAATTATGTGGCGTTTAAAATGTGTAGCGTTTACAAATTATCGACCACTACATGTAGTACTGTCTTGCGCATATCTTGCTTCAAAGCTGTCATGAATACTTCATGGTGACTGCGGGGGCAGTCAAAAACTTCGCCTCGTGTTGATCACTTGTCTCTATCTCAAAAGGGCGAACAGCGACCTAGTAGTCAATGCAGCAGACAATCCAAGTTAAGAAATCCCCCCATTAAAGGTATGTTTATTAATTGGCAAAGCCTTGCAAATGCTTATTATTTGGTATTTTTTAGAGGGTTTCAATATCCGGACGTTTTAAGATCCGGACGTTTTAGACTCCAGACCTTTTTGGACTCCGAGCATTTTAGATACGGGCCATGTTAGTCACCAGACGTTTTTGATGCGGCGAATTTATGGTAACAAACGTTTTGGACTCCGTACATATCAGTAACCACCAATCTTAGTTACCGAAACTTTCCAATGGTCGGATATTTAAATAGCATCACAAAGGATAAAGGCCAGTCTTTATTTTATTATTATTTTCACTATTATTACACATTTATTATTCAATCACTATTTGTCTACTATATCATTTTGATTTTCAAGAACGCTAGATAAGAGCCCTTATACTTTAAAACTGATAGCTTAATGTTGAAGACTTTCATTTTTATTACGCGTAGTTAAGTAAGGTAGTTGTAAGCATCACAGTTAAATTTATTTTTTGTGCTATAGTTGTTTATTTTTTTTGTTTTTTGTTTATTTCTGTACTTGTGCATGTGTTTGTTAAATAATTTTTACAGTTAACCGAATATTGTTGGAGCAAATAAACCTTTTTCTCAGTTTAAGAGTTTATGATTTTGATAGCGTGGAATTAGGTGGTGCACTTATCGAAGTGCCGATGAGATCCATCCGTGATCCACGACCCAAAAAAGCTTACATTACAGTGCAAGCGCTAAAGCTGAGCTGAGTAGAGTTCTGAAATTATCGCCCTACCATCAGAAACCAACTCAAAGGGAATTATTCCTTAAAAATAGCCTTGGTGCCGGAGGAGCTAGTTCCCCGGGCAAAACCCACTGCTTCAAGTCATTAGGATTATTGAAATAAACGCTTATCTTATCACAAGTAATTCATTTGATGAATTAAAAATCAATAGGGGTTTTGAGGAGAAATACACTTCAACCTGACTTACTTGTTGCGGTGACGGTTCATGAGAGATGCTTCTACAGCTCTTCGGTTTCAATCTTATGCTTCGTAAATGTTAACCGTACACTGGGATTATCCTTATTCTCCTGAAAGTTTCCTAGTGCCAATATTAACATCTGCAGCCATAACTACTGTTAAAACGTCGGCATCGGGAGACAGTAGACGATCTGACGTACCCCTATCTTGGAAACTCATGTCTTTCCACTGAAACATTTTGGACAGGAGCTGAGAGGTGCGGATTGATTGCTTTTCCTCTACTTCGCAAATCTCATGAGTGACGTCAGTCGCTTTAAAGTCATTTTTAAAATAATATATTAAAATCTGTTTTTATTAAAGACCGTCGACTGAATTGTTGTAGTGGAATTAACTTAATACTGAAGAAGGAATATTAATTTGTCGGAGCAAAAAGTTGATATCCTATTAAACTTCTGAGGATGAAAGTAAGTATAATCCTTTATTTGCAAACAAAAGAAAAAATACAAATATTTTCTCTACACGCTAAATTGGAATTAAATGCAACGTATAAAATTATTTCGGTAGAGTTATTTAATTTATTTTTCACCTCAGAAACGTTATTTTAGTCAGTTTAAAGTTAGCAGTTTTCGCAGACTAATCAAACCTCATTGAAAATTCTCCATCTCTGTATTCGAGATTTTCGATTTTAAATTTCGGGATTTAATGTAAATTTGTTCTCTAACAAAATTCGACCTGCTAAAAATTGCTAGTATCATTTGATATCATTTATAGATCTAGTCATTTTTCATTAGTGTAGTAATGGAGTAGTAATAACGCAAAATGTCATATATTGAATTTTACACTGCTAACCTATAAACCACTTCTAAAATATTTGAATTTGAATACTAAAATTAAGATTGACGACCAGTATTTGTAGCGGTAAAATGTTAATTAATATATTTGCACTTTCGTAAAATTTACGCATTATTTACTTTACCGGCTAAATGGCGATTTTAAACTTATTTGCTAAGGATTAAGTTTCTGTATTGATTATAAACATATAATACTTTCATCCATAAATATATAGCATGATGTCTAAATGAAAAGCAGTTTACGTTAAATGAAGCAAAGAATTTCTAAGTTATTATTAGTTTAGTAGCTAATGGCCATTCACTTTCATAATGTTCCTAATAACTTTTACCATAACAATATATCTATCTTATTCTTGGAGAAAATTTGTTGACTATATAATTTACACCTTTTTTAACGAAAGGACCCTTCTAGGGAGGATCATTGTATGCAGCTAATAAGGAAAATCATGGTAAAGCAGGAATACGAATACTCTACAGCGCAGTATACTTCCAAAATTAGGAGGGAATGTTAATATTGATGGCTGCAAATAAGACCTGCATCAATTGTAGTGAGTAATTGAAAACTCGATTGAAAATAAACCTCGCGGTGTAAGACCTTTGGCTGCTAAAAGTGATAAAATAGTCCATAGAATCCGGAATATAGTGCGTTCTGATCGTTGACTTGCGATCAGAATGATCGGGGAAGCGTTGAATTTGACACACAACCGTTTACCCCAAAAGGAGGGAACAGGAGGGAAACTTATCCTGACATTTTGGGACGGATTTAAAATGACCCTCAATTTCTGGAACGTGCCATTACTGGTGACAAGTCGTGGATTTTTTAATACGACCTGGAAATGCAAAAGGTTGTGTACAACGCGCAAATCAGCATTCTTTTGATCAAAGAAAAATCAAAGCTGATTTGTTTTTTGACTGAGGATCGCCCATAAGGAATTTGAGCTTCAAGGCCAAACGGTAATTTTTAACGAGACGTTCTTGACAGATTTCCAAAAAGAATCATTTGTGCAAAGCCGAACTGCTTGAATGGGTGCTATATCAGGACAATGCACCTTGCCACACAGCAATTTCAATTAACGAGTTTTTGGCAAGTAAAAACATCACTGTGGCTCTGCACCTCTCTTATTCATAAGACTTTGGTCCTTGTGATCGTATGTTTTTTCTAGGCTTAAAAATTGATTTCAAAGGACACAATTTTGGTACATTGGAAAACATTGAAAAGATCGTAACCGACCAGCTGAATGCGATTGCAATATCTGAGTTCCAGCACTGCTATAAAGGCTGAAGAAACCGTCTCCAGCGCTATGAATTGTGAATTTATAAAATTGGACCTAATTTATTTCACATAGCGATAAAAAATTCACGAATGCATGATAGTGCACTTTTAATCGAGTATCGGTTTACTGAGATTGCCTTAAACCTGGGTCCTTGACATTGTATGCATAGGCCGGATAGGCAATGTCATATTCAACTTTTGGTTTGTGCCAACCTACCGACTGGCGAGGGACCAACGTAGAACACCTCTCAGAAGACATCCGGTCATACCCAGCCTTTTACTGGCAACAATACAAACAATTATCCGAGCTTTGGAATCGAACCAACTACCGCGTCAACTGCGGTTTCGACACAGTGGCGACAAGCCACCGCTCTGCCATCGCAGCCAACGCGAACGGCCATCGTTGCTATGGTAATTCGTTGTGTAAATAAAGTGTAAGTAATGAGGTATGCAAATACAGTAATAATACCACTGGTAGAGCATTCGATCTGGCAACAGTATTGGTTTCTTTTTAGATGGAAGGTGGACCAAAATCTTATGCGTATTCAGTAGAATTTCCAAATTTCTAGTCACATTTTTCTAATGTGTTCTGAAAATGAATGATAATAATTTTGAGCAACGGTGCGCGCTCAAGAAATGAGGGTCAGTTTCAAGCCGCCCCAAAAAGTTAAGGCACGTTTCCCTCTTGTTGTTCCTTTTATCCTGCTAAATATTTTTCGGAATAACTTTCGCGCAGAGATTCTTCAACTTCAATTCATTGGTCAAAATATAATGAACCGTAGTGGCTGATGAAAATCTGATAAACGATCATTGTGACCGTCAACCGACGATCGGAATGCACAAGATGCCAGATTCTTTGAAGAATTCCATCACTTCTTGCAGTTGAAAATCTTTCGTTGCGAGGTCTTTCTTGAGCCGATTCAAATGCGTGCTCCAGCTCATTTTGTGAAATAACCTCCAAAACATGCGTCGAAGCTGTTTGAATAGTCTGAATGTCTTCAAAAAACACCTTTTCAACTTTGGAAACAAGGAGAAGTCACAAGGGGCTAAATCCGGTAAATACGGTGGGTGGTTGATCACAGACTTGATTTCGGGCCAAAAATTGTTTTAGGACTTCTAAGTAGTATTCTCAGTGACAATTTGACCAGTTGGAATGAACTCTTTGTGGATGATACCTTACCTATTGAAAAAAACAATGAGCATTGTCCTAATTTTTGGAAGAGTTTTTAGTGTTTTTTTGCCTGTGGTAAGTTTTTCGACTTCCATTCCGCACTTTGGCTTAGTGCTTAGTTTTTAGATCGTATTGAAAACAACATGTTATATCCTCCGTAACGATTGATTTCAGGAAGTTTTGGTCATTTCTGGCTGCGACGACCTCTCTGGTCTCTGGAATGATTGACACAAAGTGATTTCTGAACCTCGGCCAACGTGTGTGAAACAAACTTTGAACACATCTTTGTTTTACTGAAATTATTGTGAAGAATGAGTTGAATCGTTTCTTTGCCGATATTTAAAGCCTCTTACATCATTTTTAGTCAAGCCTTAGGTCATTTGCTACAAAATCGTGAACATTTTCGATCATGAGTGCGAGCTGAAATTGGTCTCCCGTCACGCTTGTCATGCTCTAGCGACACTCTGCCATCCAATAAAACGTTTATGCCACCGAAAAACATTTGTTCTGCTCAAATGATCATCGTCCCAGACTTGCTGCATTAACCGGAATGTTCCGATGCAGTTTTACCGAGTTTTGGATGAAATTTAATTATCAGTTTTTTTTTCCATAATTTTATTTCTACGTCAAACTTTTTTGGCTTGTAAACAAGTTAAACGTCATAAAAGCAACAAATATCAACCGATCGTGGTAAAGTAAATTTCGTTAAGTCCAGGAATGTTCTAAGTTTGAAACGACACTGCTCGTGAATTGATGACGTGACTGGTTGCTGAGATATATTTTAAGCACTGATACTTAATGGACACTGTGTATGTTACCGGCCAAACCCGATTCTAGGATACGCTAGTTCCTTCTAGACCAAGCCACACACACCACTCTTGGGATAGAAACTTTAGTGTGCAAATATCAAATTCCGTTCTGAAATAAAAGCAAGTAAACAAATAGAAAATAGTTGGATACACGTAACTACCTGCAGTATAACTTCTGTAAAATGCCTTGTTTGGTTCCGATCTTGTAATCCGTCTTCACTTGCTTGAAGAATAAATCTTATAACATTTCGAAGATCTCCTTTGGCCATGTCTGGGTCAGGAATTGGTATTGTGACATTACCTCCAAGTTTTGCTGGTGGATACGACTTATCAGGAGTTGCTTTCATTTTCTTCGCTGGTTTTTGAAAGTTTTGCGCTGCGATTGTCCGTGCTTGTAAAATGTTTTGTGACGTTTCCAATAATGGACTTTGATCAATATCCCCCTTCTCACTCGCCTCTTCGTTTTCATTCAAATTATTATTTTTATTGTTGACAAGTTTAAAAAGGTCATCTTCATCTCTACTACTATTCAGCACCTCTGATGGCAATGAAGAATTAGAGAGGCCAACTCTAGGTTCAGGACCAAACATGGTCTTGTAAGGTCATTGTTTAATACCTATATGGAATGCCATATTCTTCAGAAAATGTACGTACCGCAGACCATTCGACCATTTAGTTGTTTTATCATTCATAAGTATATTCTCGATATCTTAGCTCGCTAGTTCTGCTTGATTCTGACTGTGCCGCGGTTTTCCATAGACGATTTTCAGCTTAGGTCACAGGCTTATTATTTCCACGATCATGCAGTTCACAAATTCTCGACCGTTGTCAGGTTGCAGAATGAACGGGGCTCTAAAAGTTAGAAATGTGTCGTTCCAATGGTAGGCCACCACCTCAATTCTTTTGGTTTCCAAAACACAAAGCAAAATAAACTTAGTCAGATGATCCTTATACACCATTATGAATTTGAAGTTTGAATCAGGTTGCGTCTGAAAGTCAATCAGACCGACTTGGCATCGGCTGTTTATTTCGGAATATAGGATGGCCTTGAAAACCAACCCCCGTTTTCTTTTATTGACAAACTGCAATAGAAAAGACATATCATATCATTAGTGACATTTATGATTTTTTTAGAGGTTTCTGGCAACGTTTTATCGCAACTACCCTGTCCCACTACCATATGGGCAGCATCGATAAGATCATATACTTCATCAGCTGAAAGGTAATATTTTATGTTCGTATTTTCTTCTGTTTCATACGATAAGCTTCTTTATGCACCCAATTTTCACTACATCAAACCGTTTTACTCTTCTTTGTTGCAGGGGTGTTTTCTTTCTATTTTTTAAGCATCTTTTTCTTCTTGCATAAGTACTACGTTCTTGTCCTTTGTAAAAACATTAAAATGAGTAAATTTTTTAGTTTCAGATTTTGATATCTCTGCCAAAAATTTCGCTTGTCATTCTCTTTGGCTTACGTTTTCGCTCATTCATAATAACGAACGTAATAATAAATACACAAAAATATACCCTATTTGTAGCCAAGAAAGCAGTAAAAATAAACTTTTACAAAGTAACAATTAAATTCTCGTCACTATACACCCAAATCGATGCCACTTAACGTCCGCAACTACTGCTAAAATTCCGAGACGGACAACGTACAATAGAAACGTCGTGCTGCCGATATGACAAGTTCAAACTAGTTTATACTATATACTTACAAGTTCCTTTGCACTTTCGGTCGAACTAGTTTGGACTAGGTCAACCTGGTTTATCCTAACGAAACCTGCATTGTATTTATGACAAACTAATTTAAACTAGGAGAAACTAGTTCATCCTATCGTGTTTCGGATACAGTGGTTTGACCTAGAAGGAACTAGTTTATCCTAGAATCGGGTTTGGCCGGTAATAACAACATATATAAATATATATATATATATATATATATATATATATATATATATATATATATATATATATATATATATATATATATATATATAATTTTTGACTTCGAAAGATTGAATAATTTTACTTGATAATTTTGACTCCGAAAGCTTTGATGTTGAAGCAAAATCTGATAATCCCAATTTTATAAACCAAATTCCATGAAAGAGATGGTTAAAACTCCGGGATTTAAAAACGTTTTTTTGTATGCACACAATTTAATATGATATCATCTTAATCTCAAGTGGAGAAGTGCTCGAAAGACTCTCGTATGTGTAATAGATTTTCAAAATTCATCTTCGCTTATAACTGTTTTAACATTAAAATGCACGACCTATTTAAAATTAACAAGAGTACACGACGGTGGGCTATTAGGACCAAATTTGACGAAGTGCTTTTTTGCTTTTATTATTAAATTTGGCAAACATTTTTGTTTACTTATTTGTTACATTTGTTTTATCGTTTTTTTATTACATAAAAAGATTTTATTCTGCATTATCTAATTGTAATATGAAAATTTAAAAAATCATTTTAAACATTTTATTTTAAAACATTGAAATAGTTACAAAAACTTGCAAAATGTAAAACATAAACAATAAATTCTCAAATAAGTGACCTGAAACTAACAAATAATGTAAATAAGTATCATTAAAAAATTTACTTGCAGAAATTGGAGCAACCAAACCTTTAACCTTAATTATTCGCTTGTTGGTGCACACATTCTATACAGCAAACTAAAATGTGCTTCATGCAGAGTCAGCATTTGCAAAATTTGCAAAAATAGCGTATTTTACGTTTTTTACAATAGTTGCAATGACTCTTCTTATTTGGAGGAGGATCAGGTTCATCTTGCCTTCTGGTTTCAGAATATTTCGCAGCAGTCCCGAAGAATTTGCTCTGGAAGACATGCGATCTTTTACTAGTTCTTTTCCCAAATTTTTTATGAACAGTCGTCCTTCCTTACTTATATCAGAAGTGTGAAGATTGTGTTTTACAATTATAAAAGCGTTGATAGATGCAATATTTAGCATTCCATAAAAAGTTACTAAGGGCCAACGTTTTGTATTTCTGGCAACATTGTAAGTTGCTGCCATTTTGTCCACAATGTCCACTCCATATTTCATTGTGTTGTAAAATAAATTAATTTCTAGTTTGCTCCTTTCGTCGTCTACCGTATCAGTGTGATGAAGGGATGACAACAATAAAACGTTTTTTGCTTTACGTGGTATATATGAGGCTTTACGTGGTACATATCATCAGTTTCTCTCCAAATACAAAAATGGAAGAATCAATAGGTCTGTGCATTACATCAGTCAAAATTCTTGGTATTTCCCACGTATTGGTTTTGATTGTTCCAATTACAGTAAGCCTATGTTCTGTAACAAGTTTACTAACAACACTAACAGTAAATTAACGATCAATGTTATATTTCGTCCTGTCCCAGAAAAATGTTGTCACTTAAAGTAACTGCTTCCGTGGAGTTATTTAACTTAAATGGTCCATCCGGTTGTACACCCGCATATATTTCCATATGCCTTGTGTAAAAAGTTCTAGAATCCACAGTGATGAATACTTTAATTCCAATTGTTTTGGGCTTCTTCGGAATGTACATTCGGAAACTGCATCTGACTCGAAATTCAAACAGCATTTCATCGAGGGTCACATACGCTCCAACAGTATAATATTTCTTAAATTTCTCATTTAACTTTTCAAAAATTTTAGGTGCTAACTTAACGATTTCCAATATATTTCTAGTGATTATTCAGCACTATTTATTTTGTCATCAAGACTTATGACCCTCAATAAAAATCCAAACCGTCTTTGGGCCATGCTTGCAATAAACAGTTCACTTTCTAAACCATCTTGGCACCAGAATTGTTTTAATTTTTTTTTTGCTCCATGATCTAGTAAAGCTAAATAGAGTAAACTAATAAATGTTCTCATTTCCGAGACAATAGTAATTTTTGCATTACGTTTATCCTTGTAACGTTCTGATATTTCCGTTGTATCTTTGTATATTTTACTACAAGATCAATTAAATCACCAACACAAAAAAATCGCCAACACAAGAATCGATGGGAGTTGTTACGTCTTTCCCTTCGTGGATAGTTTCTGGCAGATGAGAAACTATATTTTCTCTTCTAGTGCGTTCTAATATGTGTTCTAATATTAATTCTTAGGAGGTGCTATTTTATTTCCATTTCGTCCCATCTTTAACAAAATAGAACAAACGCCGGTCACCCTCATCAAGGTTTTCATTATCGGAAAATTCGTCTTCTCCTTCTTGCTCAGACCCACTTTGACGATCACTAAATATCCCTTCATCTCTGTCTGGCATGCTGCCATCTGAGTCTTTATCCTCTTCATCGGACAATATGCTGCCATCCGAAACAGAGTTCTCGTCATCAGTTAATACACTCTCATAAAGAGCTCTGAGTTGCAATACTTGTTTTTCATAAGGGTGCATGCTAATACGTTGTATCTAAAATTACTCTAAAGAGCATACATATTAGATATCCAAAGTCAAAGTATAAAAATATGTATGCAACATCAACAAAAATCATCTCGCACGCTTAGACTAACAAAAAAACTCTAGACAAGACTAAATAAACGTTTCATAGCACTAACGGTAGTCCGTGAATTTTAATTTACCAAGTATTTCATTGAACTTCTTATCGCGTCTCAGATAATATTGAACATTGTAGCGACGGTGGTCTGTCAGGACAAAAGCTTGGATATAGCACTTTTCTATGGCAAAAAGTAGAGGTAAATAATCTGAAAGGAACCTAAAGGGGCAATAATTAAGGAAATTTATCTGAACATTTACAATACTTTATGTATTTTGCCTGGATTAACCAGGCAATGCATCTGGGGGAGATAAATACGGAAATAAAAATGACGAAAAAAAGTTGCTATTTATTGATGGAATGCATTTTTAATAATAGTGGAATGAATACTGCATAAATATTACGCCCTGAAGAAGTATATAATATCTAAAATATTGTTAAGCAAACTTTGTATCGACTATTCATTAAATGAAAATATGTAGCTCCGCTTGTTTCTAGAAAAGGCAATATATTTTTTAAATAGTTTTATTTGTTTGTCGATCACAATAAGTTGCACATAAATTATTGTATTGTTCTAATATGCCTCATACAGACATTTTTTCTTCAGTCATTAAACAAGTTTCCCTGTTATTAATTTAATTGTAAGATTAAATAACACATTTCATATTAAAAAAATGATTTATTTAATCAGTTATATCGCGAAAGAACATAATAATTCATACCTTTATACTCAATAAACATAAAATAATGAAAGTAGTTTTTATTCTTTAATAGCAATAAAAGAATTCAACAGTTTTTATTGATAGAATATGATGAATATGCAGTACATATATATATATATATATATATATATATATATATATATATATATATATATATATATATATATATATATATATATATATATATATATATATATATATATATATATATATATATATATATATATATATATATATATATATATATATATATATATATATATGTATATATATATATATGTATATATGAAATTACACGCTGAATATTTGGTCAAATATATGTTAAATATAAGAGCTCTATCCAAATTATTTTATCCTATTCATATAAACATACGCAAATGTTATGTAAATTTATTCAAGTATTCGAGTGTTTGATAGTCAACTGACAATAACAATAATGTACATTTTTTTAATAGATAAATATCCCAACGGAATATTTCTCAGTGTAGGTTCATTTCGATTTGTCTTCTTTGTGCTATTGTACAACTTCATAGCGTACTTAAACCTTGTTCATTTGGTTTTTGTAATTGCATGGCTGCAAAATTTATAAAAATTAATTATGGTCACATTTTGGTTTTATTATTTACAAGAAAAAAAACTAGTTGCATATATTCATTCGTTAAATGATAGGTCATGGGCTCGGATGTAACAAAACTATTTGCGTTTCTTCCTTTGTTTATAAATGTAGTAATATACTTCACTATTCAGACGTTTAAGCAGATTTCTAAACGTAGGCTAAAACTAAACGTAGGCTATGTAGTATAATGGAGAAAAAGTATAGGTATAAGTATAGAAATAAAATATTATACACCGAAAAGAAGCTTCAAAGATGGACAGAACATAAACAAAAATCTTTTAAAGACCACAAACAAGAACCACAACAACAAATTATAATTCACCAAGAAGACAAACTAGGCATAACAATGGAATAGGTCAAATATGCCGTCAAAGGTATGAAAAGTAATATAAGGCCTAAATCAGATGCATGCAGACCACAAACAAGAGCCACAACAACAAATTATAATTCACCAAGAAGACAAACTAGGCATAACAATGGAATTGGTCAAATATGCCGTTAAAGGTATGAAAAGTAATATAAGGCCTAAATCAGATGCATTAGTAAATAGAATTAGTAAAATTATTGGAAGAAGGCCAATTATAAATAATTTTTGTTGCAGTGACTAAGAAATCAAACCTAAAAAAGTAGGAAATACGCCGAACTATCGACCGAATTTATCGATGTTTGAAAGAGGAGCTGAGCAATACACAGTTTGGGTTTAGAAATGGGCTTGGTACTCGGGATGCGCTCTTTAGTTTTAAATTAGTGGTATGAATGCGTCTTGATGTCAATACAAAAAATTATGCGTGCTTTAATAATTTTGAAACGGCCTTCGATAAAGAAAGGCATGAAAAACTGATAGAGCTACTAAGATTTGGGAATAATAAAGACCTTATACAATAATCAAATGGTTAGAATCAGTGTGGAAGGAGAATAAACAAAATACATACACATAAAATGAGGAATAAGGCA
Organism: Cosmopolites sordidus; assembly: GCA_031761425.1. Lineage (NCBI taxonomy): Eukaryota > Metazoa > Arthropoda > Insecta > Coleoptera > Curculionidae > Cosmopolites > Cosmopolites sordidus. Next base: position 233,811 of record JARFXV010000155.1, on the reverse strand, counting down.
GGGGTACATCCTCTCACCGACACTTTTCTATATGTAGTCAGAAATCATCATTCAGGAATCATTTCGAGAAGAAACATGCGGTGTGGAGTTAAATGGAGTTCTCATTAGCAATATAAGGTATGCCGATAACAGAGTCGTATTGGCGGATATCATAAATCAGAAAACACTACGGATTACATATGAATCTAAAGAAAACAAAATACATGTGTTTCACGAAATCACCCAATAACAACACACAGCTAAGAATAGACAACAGAAATAGTGAGCGAATGGTTAGATACAAGTATTTTGGAACACGGGTTAATTCAAGAATAATGACACCAAAGAAATAAAAAAAAACACCAACGAAATTAAAAGAAGGATAGAAACAGCTCGCAATACATTCTACAAGATGAAATCTTTCTTCTGCCACAGAAGTATAGAAAATAAATTGAAAATCCGAATGATTCGCTGCTACATATTCTTTATGATATAAAGGCTTCCACGTTTAAAAATTCAAGATCAAAAGACTCGAAAATTTTGAAATGTGACTATTCAGAAGAATATTATGAATATCTTGGGTAGAGTGGGTAGAGTCTCAAATAAAAAGCTCCTACGTAGAATATCCACGGAAATAAGTCTAATAATTACAATAAAAACACGCACATTGAAATACTTTGGACATGTAATGAGAGGAGACCGTTACGAACTATTGAGATTGATTCTGCAGGGAAAGACAGAGGGGAAAAGAAGCGTGGAAAAATCTTTCTTAATCAAGAATGTCATGGCATGGTACTTCGAACTAGGTATTTAGCGCAAGTCGACAAGGTTAAGGTTCCTTCACCTTCAACCTTCGTTTGAAGACGGTACGATAAGAAGAATATATATATATATATATATATATATATATATATATATATATATATATATATATATATATATATATATATATATCCAACAAGACAATGTCGGTCTCTGGTTTACATCGGTTACATCGGATCCCCTAAGAGATCAATACCAATATTTTCTCTTGGGTTGCGCATCTAGCTAGACCGCTATCTAATTCTATATATAATCATAAACTTACTAAACTATACCATTACTATATAAAAATAAAATATAGTATCATAAACTGCATACAATAAAATAAAGTGTAAAAATCGTCCTACTTAAAGACAGCAAATAACCATTTTATTAAACTTAATCTTTTTACTCGATGTTAATATAGCTACATTTATATTAAATTGTTCTGCAAAGTGGTATGTAACATGTAGATATTGACGTAGTATATCCAAATAAATTTGGAGGTTTACACATAGCATCCAGAAAGGATTAACGTATGAAGCAGAATGTTGGATGGAATAGTCATCGGTTCCATATTTAATCTACACTAACATTAGCTATTTATTTAGACTTATTTCAATATAAGATTGTACCAAAAATTACAGAAATTATAAAGAAAAGAAAGATTAAAGAGGATTAAATAAATGTATACATTCTCTCTGGCTAACCTCCCAAACGTCAACCTTGTGCCTGAAATAGTTTCTATTCTGAATTTCATTTTGTGTAATATTTGTTGATCTTAGGTGCTCTTTAATTGCAGCAATCCATTTAATTATTTCTACTTTAGCTCTACTCCTATTTTCATAAAATTCAATTTTTTGTCTAGTTAGCCTACTCGGATTCATCCATTTTATGCGTAAAACTTAAGTATTCTTCTCATATCGCTATGTATATCTCCGTATTGTTTAAGAAATCAAACAATATTTTCTTGAAGTCGGTTTGTTGTGCTAAATAAATAGCACAACATACCGTTTGGTGCTTAAGATTTTTCTTATGATTTTTCTTTCCTTTTTTCAATCTCATCGATGTCTTTCTTTCTATTCAAAATGACTGTTCATGCGCCATGTAGACATTCTGGTTTAATAACTGTGTTGTAATGTCTCAGTTTTGGGTTTAGATATGCATTTTTTTTGTAAATATTTTGTGTAAGTCTCAATGTAGTTTCCATTTTTTGACATCTATACTTATTGGACGCTTTTGCCAACCCGTTTTCCATGATTATTTCACCCAAATATTTGAATTGAGAGACTCGTTTGATGTTACCATATTTTGTTTTTAGAAATGGTGTTCTTAGTCTATTGCAGATCGGGTAATGTGTCTTTTCAAAGGAAATTTGGAGTCCTACCCTTTCTGCTGTTTCTTTTAAGATTCCAATCTGTTTTTGTGCGGTTAATATATATTGAGCTAAAATTGCTAGATCATCAGCAAACGCCAGACAATCTATTTTGATATTGGTTCTCCCAAATTTAATGGGTTGGTCAATATTCAAGGCCGATTTTTTTTCACTCCATTCCTGTATTACTTTTTGTAGAACACAGTTAAATAAGAGTGGCGAAAGTTTAATTTCGAAGGACTCTGAGATGTCACCTATGAATTTAACTTTTGATCTTGTGTTAGTTAGTGTTACTTCAATAATAGCCAGCGTTTTCAGATCCAGTCCTTGCTCTTTCAAGATTTGTCCACAAATGTACAGACGAGATTTTTATTTTATAATTTTTGATGTCTTAGGATCAACTTTAGATTCAGGATCTGTTTCGGGTGGGATCTGCCCGGTCGAAAACCTTCTTGATATACACTTCTTGACATTGAGATAGCATTTTGTAATAAACTGGGAGGGGAGATATCCCTTTGTAGGTGTTTACATCTATTCTATCTCCTTTCTTATATAGTGTATGGATTAGAGCATATCTCAAATCCTCCGGAATCAGTTCGGTTCGCCAAACATCTTCTAAAATATAATTATATTTAATTTTATTATAATTATATATAATAATTTTATTATAATTATATATAATAATTTTATTATAATTATAATTAGAATATATATTATATTTAATTCTCTTTATCTTTCTTTTCTCTTTAATTTCTGATATTTTTGGTACAATCTGATATTGAAATCAGTCTTAATAAATAGCTAATGTTAGTGTTGATTAAATATGGAACCGATAAATATTCTATCCAATATTCTACGAGATTCCAGCAAATGTCTCCCAGGACCGGTTTCTGGCCTTAAACCGTCATGGAAGCGCTTTGGATGGCGGATGAAGAAATAACAAAGCACCAATGTAGAGCGCGGGTGAATTTTCTTCGTTTTAATATCTTTTTCCATGAGCCCGAGGTTAGACGGGCCACGAACAGTCTCGCACAGTTGGTCTATTACGGCCGTTTACCGCAGAATGGCAGAGCTGCATATGACTGCAGCCACTGTTCGACATGGCCGATTTATATTGCCATGGTTTTAGCCCTTTCCTTCATCCGCTCTCCAGGCGTTCAGCTTGAACCCAGCTGATGACGGCTTAAGGCCAGAAACCGGTGCTGAGAGACACTTGGCTGGCGCTTTGGATGGCGGATGAAGGAATGATAAGCACCAACGTGGAGCGCTGGTGAAATGTCACTTTTTGGGTATATTTTTAACTTTTTTTTTCTAGTCGCATATTTGAAATCCAAGGCTAACTTGACTTTCTTATTATGATGACACTACTTGAATTTGACATTGTTGGAAAGAGCATTTTTTTCTGAATTCAACGATTTAAATATTGTATCTTTTTTTTAAATCGATTTTAAAATAATAGCTAAAGATTCTTCGGCCGATTTTAGGGTAAATATATTTTTCATTTAGTAGGTTATGAAACAATGGATGACGGATGAAGGATTTGATTGATTGAACACTTGACAACTGTTAACATCAATTTGGGAATTTCCAATTTTGAATTTTTATGTGAAATTAATATGTATTTAACTGAAAGAAAAATAATTGAAATAGTAATTTGGATACGGTGACAGAAAACGCACTTGTGCTGAAGTTTGTCGAGTATTTAATGAAGCACATTCGAATAAAAACACCACTAAGAGCCGGTTCTACAATGCAAGAATATACCAGGTAAAAACAATACTTGGAATACGCTTGGAAACACCCTTTCTACGGAATGCGCGTTTTTAATTTTATTCTAATTATAGCTTATACCCGTTATATTCTTGCATTGTAAATCGGCCTTAAGTCAACAGTTTCAAAAAAGGTGAAAACATTCAATGATATAGGTAGCATTAAACCTCGTCCAAAATTAAGAAGACAAAAACCAAAATTAATAACAAAAATTCATTGATTGTTTTAATTTATGTAGTAGGTAATAGTAAGGTTTCAGTGCATATTTTTTCCATTATAACTTCGCAAAGTCTTCGATCAAAATCATGTGCACTTAATTCTTGTAGTAATTGTATTTTGTATGGATATAAATGTTTTTTATAATTTTTTGGATCGAGCATCTGCATATGTTGTGATTTAAAGCTAATTGTTGCACGGAAACCTTTCCATTGTTTATTACATCACGTCATTTCGCTCGGAGTGCTTATTTTTAGGTTAAACTTCAACGCAGGATATCGTGAGCTTTATGCTATTACAGTCACCATCCGACATAATCGATTTATATGGTCATGGCTTTGGCCATTTCATCATCTGTTTTCCGGATTTACATCCTTAAGTAAAACGCGAGACAGACATATGTCAAAGTATAATATTAAATTGCTATAAACTTAAATATGGAATTTACATATTTGGGACTTCAGCAACTCATATACTTTATCAATCTTTTTTTATGAATGAAGAACATAAGCGAGTTGACTATTTTGTGTTCAAAGAGATCCCCTAGCTTCAAAGTTTTAAATTATCTCCCTTATTTCGGTTTCATTGTACTGATTACGAAATATATGAAAAACAGTTTCCACAAAGGATTTTCATAGCAAAGCTAAGAACAAAAGAATGTACTTATTACATCATGCAATATAGCGCTATTTAGTAACATCACAAATGTGTAGGTTTTCAAATATCAAAACGGAGAAGAATCATATAGTTTAGCTTTCAAAAATATTGCTTGAAAATACTCACATTTTGCATTATTTTATAATTTTTTAAATAGAAATCAATAATCCTATTGCTTGGATTATTGATTTCTATTAGTTAATTAAACATAATTTCAAAATTACAAATGTATAACAAACAAGTTGCAAATCTATCAATATGTCTAATTACCATAGAGATTGACACACGTCAATATTTTCCTAAAATCGATTCAATTTAATATCATAACATAATTATTAAAATATTTATTAATTAGACGTTATCGGATCACTAGAGTAGTAATAAGGAAGCAATAAAATAAGCGAATAAGTTCGCATATTTCATTAGACGTTTGGCACTTTCCCTTCAATGAATGCCATTAAACTTTATTTTTGTCTTAATTCCATTAGAGCGTGACAGCTGTTAGCCAAGTTTCAATTTGATTTTATCATCTACATATTTTTAATTTCGTTTAAATTAAGATGGACATACGCTAGACGATCAATAGATATATTAGTTATAACGTCTAACAGAGACGGTAAAGTGTAAATTTTTGTTTAAATATACTACTATGATGAGAATTCAAGGTGACTTTTTAAATAAAACATAAAGGATTTTTTGAATGGCTTCTCTAAACTCAAAATGGCATTCACGAAATGGTTTCTTCCACCGAGGGGGCAAGGAAAAGTTACACAAAAAAGTTACCATATCTGATGAATATGCTATTTGTAGAACAGTATTTGTAGACGAGCAGTGCATAAGCAACTGCTTGTGCACAACACCAAACGACAATCGAAGAAAACAATTAACATGATTTTGACCGGCTGTGATGAGGTTTTTTCAGCTTTGTTTAATCTTTGGCATGATTCTTGCTTAATTATTGAGCTGTTTCTGGGTCATAAGCATCACAAGCAAAGTCTTTAGTATTACTGGTCGTAGACAACTGTATTCTGCACATTTTCAATAGATTTTCAACTATCTACGAATCGACTAATTCGGCTTTTGAACATTTTTTTGTCATAAATGGAAATATCATATATAAGTTTTATAACACTATTTTTATTTTCATTTTTTTCCTTATAACTGAAAAGTTACATCAAATTGAAAATAAATACCGATAACACGCCGACAATTCCCGAAAACAGTCGGAACAATTTGTGACCTCACAAAATGTACTGAAGGTAGTTCAGCTCGAGGCAATTCAGTTACTTTTCTTTCGCCCTGTTTCTGAACAGACGTTCCGAAAGAATCGGAGTTTCAGGTAAATAAAACAATTTATCGATCTTTAGTCATTGTTCTATAGGTTTAACCTATATCTTTGACTGCTTTTGTTGGTTTGCGATCGATTTGAAAATATACTTGCTTTTAATTGTTATTTAAGCTTTCAGTGCTGTTTTCGATGTTATTCACATATATATGGAGGCTCAAAGGTAAGTTCAGAATGAAATCAGATTAGTATTCCTTTTGTTTTTGTATTCGTTTTTATAACTTTTATTTATGTTATTTAATTCATGTAGGGAAAATATATTAACGTGCCAAATATATAAGAAGGAATATTCCTGTGTGTTCGCAAATAATCTACATGTAGCAACACAACCGAGGGTAGTAACAAAAAAAAAACCTTACAGGATCGTCAATTTTGTAGGATAGGAATAATAATATTTAAATGGAATGCAAACTTCAATGAAAGCAATCAATCAAATATGTATATAATTTTGGATAGTGATTGTTTTTATTCTGAATTGATTATTAATGTAGTTTACATATTAAAATCTACTGTAATATATTCTCTTGTTGGGGGAAGTTTTATTATATATATATATATATATATATATATATATATATATATATATATATATATATATATATATATATATATATATATATATATATATATATACATAAAATATAATAATAATAATATTTATAAAATAAATAAAATTAGGGATTTAAACAGTATGTATGTATTTTGTTTTTCTAATTATGATTTATATTGTTTTTTCGCTCAAAAAATAATTACAAAACTAGAAAATATCTTCTGGTTATTCAATATTTAACATTTTTCATTATTTTTGAAAACCAATATTACAAATATATAACAGTATACATTTTTTTTTGTTTGAGTATTTATCATCTGCTGAAGCTGCACAATCGTGACATTGACTGTCTTAAACTTTTCTTAATTTTTCATTAACAAGCAAGGCAACTGCATAAGCTTTACTTCGAACTTTTATCTTCTGGACATACACTTTTTACAGCGCAAATACCATTTTTGCGGTTAAGTTGAACAAAACCTATAGCTTTGTCACCGTAACTCTCTCGTGACACCCTACAAATAGTTTAATTCTATTTAATAGAAATATTTTCTTTCTTATTTACATTATTATTATTATTATTATTTAAAGAACTTACATCGATGTTTTGGCACCTAGAACTTTAGCTGAATATAATAATAAGCTGTGACTATAAAAATATCCACAGCAGGTATATTATTAGAACTAGCCTTTGTGAACCCTTTGTCACACATTACTGAACTAAATTAGTAATCATTATTATTTTATTTTACACATAACCAACAATAATTTGGACAGTATATATACAAATAGAAGCCATTGACAATACTGACGTAAAAACTTTTTTGGAATTTTGACGTCACAAATATTGCAGCCAATCACGGCGCGTTCGTAGTCACGTGATTTTTATTTCAATTTTATATCTTTTAATTTATCTATAATTAATTGTAACAAGTTTTTAAAAAGTTCTTCGCATCGATCATCAATATTATTTATGATAAAGTTTTAAAATAAAGTAAAAAAATCGATAATTATTTTTCATTTAAAAGCCTAATTTCGTGGCAAACTTGTGTAAAGAATAAGCTATCACCTCAGTATACTTGTTATAGTTCTTTAAATTGTTTGTGAATCTTTTCTGGAGTCTTGCCTAGTACTCAATGTCAAAGCGTTGAACCATCGCAGTTTTTCAAAGTGAATCAATCGTTACATTTCGTTCGACACAATGAAGGGTTATAAAGTGATTGAAATATAATTGAAAACGATGATAAGATTCACGGCATAAAATTACATTTGCAAAAACTGGACCGCGTCACTACAATTCGATCTCTTTTATAATATCTTCACATTCTGGATTTTTGGTTTGTTACCTAATGATTTACATTTTTCTGTACTGGTATGTTCCTAATTTTCTTAATGTTTCTACTCATACCATTTATAGACCGATAAAAATTAATTGATACTAGCAAATTCCTAATTATAGTTTCCTGTTAATTATCTATTTTATTTCATGACATAAATTCGACATGGCAAAATACTTCTATATAATCACTTCATTTTTCGAGTATTAATTGGTTCTAGTTTGACTATACATTAAACAGTTTTGACTAGAGACTATAATAGGATACACATTTATAATTATAGCTTTAAACATTCATCCTTGAAGTGTCCTGGGCCATATGTAGTAGAACATCTGTTAATAATAATTTAATTAACATTGCAAAATTTGAGTGTTACATTAATTAGATCGTATGGATACGTATACAATTTTAGAACACTGATTCTAAGTACTTCATATATCAAATAGTCATTTATTAAAAGTTATTTCATATCAATATAAAAATAATATGATTCAAAAAATGTGATGTTGAAAGCATTATCAATTGTATATCGTATCACACTTTACGAAAAATCGAAATATCTCTTGACATGTCAAAGATATTGATTTCGGGTTTTCACTGGATGATTTCTCTTTAAATTATCTTTCTAGCTATGTAATAAAAGCTGTACCATATTAAGACCAATTTTTAACTTAATATTACGGTAAAAATTAAAACTAACGGATTTTTTCAGAAAAATCGAAATATCTCTTGACATGTCAGAGATATCGATTTCGGGTTTTCACTGGATGATTCCTCTTGAAATAACCTTTCTAGCCATGTAATAAAAGCTGTACCATTCCATTTGATAAAACTGAATAAAACTTCAAAAAGCTATTGTTGAATGTAACGCCACCTCGCGGTTTCATTTATAAACTATATAATTTATCTCCCAGATTATCTGATTGTACCAGCAATTGCCTTTTAAATGAATCCAAATTGAGGAAAATCGGTTTAGGCAAACGGACATTAGACGACTTTTTATCTAAATAGGTAAAACTCCCCCCCACTTCTTTATTCGCGAAGTTACGAAAAAATGTCATAAAACAAAGTTGTAGGAGACAGTTTGCTAATTATAACTAATAATTTTTCTTACTCGGTTAACACTTGAAAATACACAAAAAAATTATTTTTAAAAATGTTTAGCTCGTCACGCCCTCTTGCGGTCATTTGAGAAGCTTAAAAATATTTTTGGTGAATTTCTCACGGTCAGTTTTAGTATAATATTTTTTTCCCCAAAGCTGTGGGATAAATAGTTTTCAAGATACGGCCGCGATCCATCCTTAATGGTACACCTGGTATATACATATATATATATATATATATATATATATATATATATATATATATATATATATATATATATATATATATATATATATATATATAGCTAAGGAAGTTCACCCGTGGTCCACGTCGTGCTTTGCCATTCCTTCATCCGCCATCCAAAGCGCCAGCAAGCGTCTGCCAAAACCGGTTTCTGGCCTTAAGCCGTTATCAGTTGTGCTCAAGCTGAATATCTGAAAAGCGGATGAAGGAACGACTAAAGCCATGACCATTTAAATTGACCATGTCGAATGGAGGCTACAAACCATTCGTGACCCGTCTAACCACGGGTAAGTAGCAGGTAAGGTCAAAAAATTGTGAACTGGGCTCGTGAAGAAAAGTATTAAAAAGCTAAGGAAGTTCAGGAGCCCGGGTGGTACTCGAGGTTAGAGGGGTCACGAACGGTTTCACACAGTCTGAATGCTGCGAACGTTTTCCGCAGGATAGCGTGGCTGCATGTGATTGCAGCCTCCATTCGACATGGCCAATTTAAATGGCATTTGCTGGCGCTTTGGATGGCAGATGAAGGAATGACAAAGCACAACGTGGCATGTCTCCGTTCTGATAAGTTTTCATGTTTGATCCCGTTTGATCTCCGTTCTGATAAGTTTTGCAGAGCTTAACGTACTCGACTCTGTCAAAAGAACTTCCCGCATTTCTCATGTCCGTCGTTTTTTCATTAAATCAATGGTCTCCCCGGAGATTTTTGTTTATTTGGGACATTTTTTTTTCTGGTACTATTAAAGCAGCATATATTTCTTTGTTTTCTTGTTTTTTAATTCGCCATACAGGATCTGCTTCAGCAGATTTACAGATTTACATTCTGCTTCTGATCTGTAGTGTCTTGCATCCTCTGGGAATGATCTAACCATCTCAGCCGAGCATTCATGACCTGAGATTATATGTTCAAACTGCTGACTCGTTAGTACCTCTACATTAGTCCGATAGTCTTACCATTTTGTTCTCAAGTTTTTCTGAAGGCAGTCTTGATAAAATCTCTCGAATTCTTTCATTTGTTTCCGATACAGGACCCATGATACACCTCCATAAAGAAGGGTTGAATTATTATAGCATTGGCTTCTCAAATTCGGGAAGCATGCTACTCCAGCTGTTGATCATTTTCAATAACATCAGTCGTTTCTATTCCCTACTTGTAACTATTTGTTGTAGTATTTTAATTTTTTGTTCATTAATTTTAAGTCCGAACGCACCATAGGCTTCACTAAATAAGTCCAGCACCATTTGCAATGCTGACGCACTATGCGCTACAAGCGCACAGTCACTCATGCACTGCAGCTCTACGATGCTAAACTCCTTTATTTTTGATTTGGCTTTAAGATGTGCCATGCTGAGTAGGTTTTCATCCATTCTATTTCAACTCATTCTCAACTGAATGGGACAATCTGCCTCTGATATGATGCAGGAGAGCGGCAACAAACATCTTGATATCAAGAGTCTCAGTTTCCCCCATGTGTATCAGAACTTTTGCATTCATGGTAGTGTGCAAAAGTTATATCTTGTGCACCAGCCTAGGTGGCGATCTTATGATGCCCGAACGAAATCTGGGATGTTCAAAAAGAATATATAAAGACGTAATAAAATCACCTCTAAAGAAGTTAATGTCAAAAATGTTTGAATGGGAAAAGGCGGCAAACGACAAACCCAAATTGCGTAAAAAGGCATACGGAGCTGTGCAGCTCCATAAATAAGATAATCGCCAAAAAGCCGCAGCCAAGACAGGCGCGAAAAGCCAAACAGACTGAACCGCATGTATCAATTCTGTATCCTCTTGACCCTGCGGAAAAACAAAAACATGTAGATCGAAGCTGGGTTATCTTAACCACTATAAAACCTACAATTCTTCAACAATGGGCCAGCAAATCTAACAGTCATGGCTGAGGTCATACTAGTATCGGGTTGACAGCCATCATCATCATCATACTACTGTTACAACATACTACTACAATCTTCTCGATATTATTTCCTTCTTAATCGTTGGTTCCTTATAGAATTCATAAATTTCTAGATTTGATCTGTACTCTCTTATTCAGTATCCATGTTTTGCAGGCATACAACATCACTGTTTTATATATATACTCGTGTTTACCGTCCATGATAGATCCCCAGTTTCTAAAATTCTGTGTGGTAACCCTGCACATCTATTTTGTTTTGGCAACCTTAGATCTATTTCTGCCCCTTCCTCACATCTATTGTATCTATTGTTCATCAGAGATCCTAAATACAAAGAATTTTCTCTTTCTTTGAACTCTTCCTTTAGTTGCATATCTATACATCTAGCATTTCTAATATCTTACTTATATATATATTTATATATATATATATATATATATATATATATATATATATATATATATATATATATATATATATATATATATATATTATGCAGTGATATATATTCGATCTGTCCTACATGATTTTTTAATCGAGTTTTCTGTACAGCAGTTACTCTTTTCTGTTTTAATTGAGTTGTTCTGTTTTCAATTCATATCTAGCTCTCGTCCATATATCTAGTATATCTAGTCCATATCTCGTCCATATATTTTCATATCTAGTATATCCCAAACACTGGTGGCTGATATTTGAAATTGTAGTCATTGTATTGTCTAATAACGTCTTGTAAATATAGATTAAATGTTAAGGTTGACAGTGGGTTAACTTGTCTTATGGATCTTGTCTTAAACCATTCTTTATTACAAAAACTTTGATCTTGATATGTACTAATACCTAAACACTTCAAAACATCCGAAACATTTTAAGGTTTTTTTTTATAGAAATTACTAGTAGATTACACCTATAATAATTTAAAAAGTACTCTTTAATGACATAATCGTAATAAAAAGATGTAACCTTTTCTTACTAAAAAGATTTCGAGATAAATCAACATTAAAAACAATAATAAATTTGCTAACCCAAAGCTTCTTGATATCACTTTCGTTGTTGCATTAATTATGTATATTTTGATTTTTCTAGTAAGTCACACGACATATCTTTAAATAACAAAAAATACAGTTTCGGAAATAATATTAGAAATTGAGATTCTAGCTTACTTTTTGTTTTTGTATTAGAACCAAAGAAAATAGACCACATTCATTTCCAAAAACAAGTCTGAAGTGCCAGTGAATAAATAACAAAATGAGTTAGCACTTTACAACAGGCAATAATTAAAAACAGTATATCTACTATATTGAAGCAAAAAAAATTACAATATTTTTATTTGTTTTAATTTGATTATAAGTAACAAGCTGCTACTTACTGCAGTGAAAGGTGAGATTCCTTGTTCCGCACCAAAAACATAACTTATATTAACTTGGTGTTTTTTGATGATCCCAAATAACTTTCTATTTACAATATTCTACAGTTAATTATTTCTCAAAATGCCTTTGCTTATTTTTTCCTCCATTATGGTACAGGATCACATACTGGGTGTTTATTTACTTTTATTGCAAATGAAACTTTCACTACTGTTATTGAGATTTAAGTTATAGGTGTTGGTGCTTCTTATGGTCCCCCATTGATATTTATCAGAAATTGAAAAGATATGTTACCATACAACTTTTTTTAATTAGATTTAATATTATATCTGATGATATCATTAATATTATATTTCAGTAATATGTTGTTAGGGATATATGGTTTGACCTAGAAAATGTAACCTCATATTATCAAATGTTGATTATATTTTTTATAAATAGGAGAAAATATACAAATAATTACAAATGCTATGAATAAGAAATACCTTTCATTTCAATTTACACTTTACAATCCCAAAACTCAAATATATTTAGTATATTTTTAATTTGCTCCCTCGGGCATCATTTTTCCTTTTATCAGTTTAGGGGTAAACCAATTTTATATATGTAGTGATCGAATATAGTAATTCAGCGTCTATCTAGATCCATCCTCTTGGGTCATGTATATATATATATATATATATATATATATATATATATATATATATATATATATATATATATATATATATATATATATATATATTATTAGGTGCGTATAGACCCGGTTGGATCACGCAAAGCATCCTGACTCATTTTCGAGTGTTCTTTCTAATCCTCCACACCTCTCTCATCCTTTCTCCGTGGATTCTCTTTCTCTCCTCCGTCCACTTTGTTCCTGATCTCCTCGAAACTTCGCTCTCTGATGCAACGTTCCACATATGTATTTTGTGTCTGTACGTTCTTCTATCCTCAATCTCTGTCGAACCCATTTGTGCATTTCCCAGATCAGCTCTGACGTGTGTGATCCATGGTACTGTTGACGTGACTCCTTGTATGAACGTAAGAATTCTGTTGGTGAGTCTTGTCGGTGGGAGTCTACTGATATGTCCATAGAATTTCAACCTTCTTTTTCTTATGTCCGCCGGTACGTTGGACATTCTCTCTGTGGTCTTTCTAGAATGTAGTCTGTATCCTTCCTCTATCAGTTTTGGGCCGAGAATTTTCCTCATAATTTTGCGTTCTTCTTTTCGTATGTTTTCTATGCCGCTTTTTGTAAGGAGTGTAAGTGTCTCGCTTGCGTATAGTACCTCTGGTTTGATTACTGTATTGTAGTGTTTTATTTTTGCGTGTATGGATAGGCATTTCTTATTGTAGATATTGTGTGTCTTACCGTATGCCCTCTTCATCTTCTGCAATCGAGTCTTCTGTGCTATCTTCTCTCCTCCTCTGGGTTCGAGGATCTCGCCCAGGTATTTGAAGTGAGTGACCCTATTTATTTTGCCATATTTGGTGTTCAAATTTTGGACATTTAATTTTGAGCAGAAGAATTCAGATTTTTGAAAGGATATTTGTAGGCCAACTTTCTCTGCACATTCCTTGAGGACTTCGATCTGTTTGGCTGCCATTTTTTCATTGTCTGCGAGTATGGCCAGGTCGTCCGCGAAGGCTAGGCATGATATTTCTATGTTGTTTTTGGTTCGTCCGAGTCGTATTGGTTTCCAGTGTCCTTGATTTTTTAGTTCCGTTTCCCATTCCCTTATGACTTTGTCCAGGACCAGGTTGAAGAGGAGTGGGGATAACCCATCTCCTTGGCGTACTCCGGTTTTAATTAGGGAGGGTTCGGAAATTTCTCCCATAAATTTCACTTTATAGATTCGGTCGGTCAGTGTCTGCTTGATCAAACGTAGTATTTTGGGGTCGAGTCCTTGTTCTTCTAGAATGTAGAACAGAGATTTTCGGTCAATGCAGTCGTATGCTTTCTTGAAGTCAACGAACGTGCAGATGATTGGGACGTTCCTGATAGCTTTGTTTTTACGTTGTTTGATGTATTGTTTTTAAGTTAAAGGTTTGTTCAATGCATGAGCGACCAGGACGAAAGCCTGCCTGGTACTCGCCAATTTTGTATTCTAATTGTTTTTGTGTTCTCTGGAGAAGGCATGCTGAGAGGATTTTGTGACTTGTAGTAAGGAGATTTCAACTGCAGTTGTTCACATCTCTTCTGTCTCCTTTCTTGTGCAGCGGGTGTATAAGAGCACATTTCCATTCATCTGGTAATTTTTCTGTTTGCCAGATGTTCGTAATAATTTGCGTGAGTTCCCGCAGTGAGTTTGGTCCGAAGATTTTTAATAGCTCCGCGGTGGTAGCATCTTCACCGGATGTCCTGTTATTCTTCACTTTTTGTATGTGTCTATGAATCTCTTTCTGTGTTGGTGGTGGTGATTCTGAGTGGTGGCGCGTTCGGGGCAATTGAGGAGATCAGAGAAATAGTGTGCCAGCTCCTGACAATTCTTCTGATTTTTTAGCGCTAATCTCCGATTCTGCTTTCTAAAGCAAAGATTTTGTGGTGTGTACCCATGGATTTCTCTTGCGAAAGTCCTATAAAAATCTCTCGTGTTATAATTGCGGAAATTCTCCTCTATATATAGTCTAGTTGTTCCATCATGTACTTCCTCTTAGTTTGTCCAATAACTATGGCTGTCTGTTTTCTAGTCTCATTAAAAAGCTATTGGCTTTCTGGGGATTTTTTACTGTTGTAGTCCTGAAATGTTCGTTTGCGTCGCTGCAGGCACTTTCGCATTCCGAGTCCCACCACGGATGTTTTGTGTTCTATTTCAATGGGATCGGTTCCTGTGCTTTTTGACTAATTTTTTTGGTGGAATTTTTCCCATGTATCTTGCCTGTTCCTTTTCCCATTCCTCTGTTATGTTGGATTCCTTGATCCTTTTGGTGTCGAATTTCTGTAGATGTGCCTTATTCGGATGAATTCTCCTTGGGGTGAATTTTACTTTGACTCGTGTTTGGTAGTGGTCTGAGTCGATGTTTGCGCCCCTGCGGACCTGCGCCCCTGCGGAACATCATGGATCTCTCTTTGTTGTGGGTATGAGATCGCAACGTGTCGATCTAGAATTCACCAATCTGTTGTATAGGCGATCTCCATGTCTTCTGTTTTCATGGAGATTTTCTGAGGGATGTTGACATGATCTTCAGGTTATTCTGTTGGCATAGTTCGATGAGTTTTATGCCATTCTTGTTGGTGAGTTTGTGACCGGGGAATTTGCCTACGGTTTTCTGATGTATTTTTTCCCTACCGATTTGTGCGTTAAAGTCGCCCAGTAAAATTTTGACGTCATCGTTTGGAACCTTTGCCATTATCTTTTCCAGTGTTGCCCAGAATTTCTCTGTAGACTTGGGGTCTTTCTTGTTGTTCCCGTTTGTGGGGGCATGTACGTTGATCATGGTGTATTTTTTATTGGCACTGTACGCGCATTGTCATTAGTCTATTGTTTATGGGGGTAATTTCCTTAATATAGTTAACTATCCCTTTGTGTACCACAAAGGCCATGCCCAGAAGCGGAGCGCCTCGTTTGTCGCCCCCTGGGGCGACTCGTTTGTCTGTCCTGCTTTTGAATATGCGATAGTTCTCGTAGTCTACCGTGTCCTCATCTGTGATGCGTGTTTCTTGTAGGACAAGCACAAGTATCTTTTGTCTTTTAAATTCTGAGGTTAGGGTGTGAAGTGTGTTGAAGGTGCCAATGTATGTAAGAGTTTTATGTGGAAATTTGCCGGAAAGCTCCGACTTTTTTTGAACTCGTGAAAGTCCAGGTTCCCCAGAATCCGTGCACCCGGTTGCTGTCTGTCGACGGGTGGATTGGTTACCATCTTGGCTATTATTGTTATAATTTGCACGAGTTATGATTGCTTATAAGCTTATTGGTCCAGTGTTTCCACTGGGAGTTTAGAACCAGGGATTGTTAGTTCCTGGAGCGTGGTGTACAGCCGCACCCTCTGGGTGAACAGACGCCAACCAGGTTGCCAGTGGTTGCCATTGCAGACGCGACCTGGGTTTTTTTTTACCAGAGCCGTCTGTTCCCGAAATATGCGTTCGGGTTCAGCCGTTGTCCGCTTCCTGCGACGTGGACGAAGGGTTGGAGCTTTAGGAAGCTATATATATATATATATATATATATATATATATATATATATATATATATATATGTATGTATATATATATATATATATATATATATATATATATATATATATATATATAGGATGGATGGAAATTAAAGACCAATATGAAGAATCAGTCAAGAACAACATGCTTGAAAGGGCTGCTTCAATAGCACCAGAAATAGGGCTAGAAGATAACTCTTTCAGCAGTCAAAAATCTTCAATGAGACCATTAATTTCAAGAAAAAACGACTGACAATGAGGAATGCAAGCAATCCTTTTGGCAGAGTACGTCGAGGGAAGGCTAGTGTAACTGTTGAGATATTAAAAGCTGGTGGTCAGACTTTACATAAAACACTAGCAAAATTATACCCAAAATGTCTCAAAAAACAAAAAGTACCCAACCTATGGAAAAATGCAGAAGTGATTATTTTACATAACAAAGAAGCACAGAAAACTTTAAAGAACTATCGCCCAATAAGCCTCCTATCAGTGGTTTGCAAAGTTTTTACTAAGATAATATCTAAAAGAGCATTAAGAAAACCCAATGATACAAAACCAAGGATGCAAGCAGGATCCAGAAGTGGATTTAGCACAATAGATTACTTCCAGGTTCTACAGCAGGCCAATAGAAAGATACAATGGATACACTATGACACTGTGCTTGTCTTTTATCCATTATGAAAAAACATTTCATTCAATCATTGCTTAACCAAGGAATAGATAAAGCTTTGGTATACCTACTAGGATCGATATATGATGAATCTACAGGCAGTCCACCTTGATGATCTTGAGATTGGAATTAATGTAGAGCAGCGTGTACGACATGGTGATGCAATATCGCCTCTACTTTTCTCAGCCTGCCTTGAAGGATGGAATAAAGATTAATGGTGCATACCTAAAGAATTTTAGATATGTAGATGATATAACTTTTTCTTCAAAAGAAGAACAGGAACTGCAAAGGGACATACCAGAGAGGCAGTGAGCTGGAGAACCATTTGGCTTGAAAATAAACCAGAAGAGTCATGGCCTGTTCAATAAATTTGCTAATGACAAAAGAATTTTTATTTTAGGAGAGGATTTGGAAGTTGTGGATCACTATCATGTGGATCCATCATATATATGTTAAAATTTTAACTGTATATATTTTCCTTAGAAAAGTTTTTTCCTACGTCAGTGTTGTTCTATATATTTTCGGTTTGATTTAATATATATATTTTAACATTTCAACTGAATTTTAAACATTCTGTTATTCCTCCTGAAGAAGTCAGAAAAAATTCGGAATTCCGAAAAATTATTAACTAATTTTCAATTCTAATTTTCCTAACAATAGCACCGTTTTGTTGCATTTTGTTTATATCGATCTATCGGAATTTAGTTTTTGTGGAATTGGTCTCTTAAGCTATTATTTGAAAATAAAATATAATATTTTTCGTTTTCGCAAAATTGTGGTTTGTTTTGTTAAAAAGAATGAAAAATTAGACATTATTTTCGTTTAATGTTAAAGTTAAAATTACTTGAAATTTTTCAGACCATATCAATTGTTTAACGATTCATGTCACACTGAGAAACACATGATTAATTGTTTCTCAGTGTGAGAAACAATTAATCATGTGTTTCTTTTAATCTTTAATCATCTGTTTAATTTTTATTAAATTAACTCTTCAAAATGTCTACCATCCTATTACATGTGACAGAAGCTTTGTTGGTTGTTAAAATATTTAATACAAATTTGGATTCCTTTAGTTCCAGCCAATACACCATTCTTGTATCCTTCGTACATAATCAAGGTAAAGTCGGTTAGTGTTGTATCTTTTATAATATTTTTATTCAAACGAAATTATAATTCTACATTTTGTTCTTCAAAGTAGTTGCCTTGGGAAGTCACACAGCGCTGGAGATGGTTTGTCAACTCTTAATTCCATTGCTGGAACTCAAATACTGGAATCGCATTCAGCTGGTCCGTTACGGCTATTTTAATGATCTCGAAGTTACAAAAAAAAGTTACAATAAGAGGGATGCAGAACCTTAGGATTGTTTTTACTTGCCGCCTTATTTGTTTTTACCCGGTATAAATGCCGGTTTACCATATGGCTTTGAGGAACAAATTTCTTTTGACCTTTAATTTGCTCACATTTCTCGTTCTGGCGTTTCGTTTCTGAGTGGTATTTAAAAAATTCAAGACTCGTCAGCAGTAATGACATGTTGCAGAAAATTAGAAACATTTTCAATACGCTCCAAAAAGTCAAGTCATGCTGCCCTACTATTGAACTTGTGAAAGGTCTTTCGAAATCATTTTCGTTCAGATTTTCTTTATCCTCAATTCACTGGTCAAGCTCAACTTTTCGCCCAATCAATTTGACCGTGAGTCTGCGATCAGAACGCACAAGATCCTGGATTCTATAGATATTTTCAGCACTTCTTGCAGTTAAAGGCTAGTCGATGCGATGTTCATCTTCAATCGAATATCGGTCATCTGAGAATGCCTTTAACCACTTGAAAACTTGACCCTTCACAAAGAACTTGTCCGTAAGCTGGCTTTTCAGTCACATTGTGCTGAAGTTTGACAACAAATAAAACGTGATAACGCACCATTGCACGAAATTGTTGTCACTCATTTTCAGAACGCACTGAAAAAATCCGGTTTACAAAGTAAATTGCTACGAACCACTAAGTAACTCTAAGGAGTTAAAAACTTATACTGAAAACGCATCAGATGTTTACCTGCCAGCCCTCTAAAAGAAAAGCCAGCAGTGTTGCCAGATCGAACGCTACGTCACCTGTCACATTACATTATTAACATACCCGGTCTACCTCTAATAAATATTGAATGTACGAAATAATTATTCATTGTATAGTTCTGTATCCTGTTATTTCATTTTGTCACTCCATAAAATTATATGAATACAATTTTGCTTTAAATTTATTGACATAACAAAAACTATTCGAGCAGAAAACACTTTTTTAAAGAAGTTTTAATTTGTTTAATGGCAGAGATCGTTCAATAGAAATACACTGCAAGTTATTATTATCAAAATCACTTTGCATAACCGAGAACCGCCAAGATGTATTGTTCCTTTTTTTTCCTTTAACGTGATATTGGAAACTGCGTTTCCACCAACATAATTGTATAGATTATTTCGTCAGGAAAATTATGGGTTTGGTCGGTGTAAGATAAGTTTTTTCATAACTTAATTCCCCATTTATACAACTGTTTTTTGTCAATATTGCGTTTACACAATATATTTTAATATCACTTACAAAAGGAAAGTATTTCTTATTTCAACGGTTAAATATATCATAGTTGTTATTGAAAAGGGTATGTTGCTTCTAACAGATTTAGATCTAATTTACATTAACTACCGTAAGTAAATGTGAAATGTTCTCTACTTAGTTGTTAGCAACAATACTATTTAATAATCATAAACAAACAGCAATAATAATCACTTGTTTTTGTTTTAATATCGAGCAGTGTTTAAATTTGACGATAATTCGGCGGACACTTCGCTGGGTTGCGCGATTTTGTGTACCATAAAATTCACGAAGTGTAGTCTACAGACAATTTTCAATCGTTGCTCTGATATTAAACGTTTCAATATATATATATATATATATATATATATATATATATATATATATATATATATATATATATATATATATACCCCCTATCCTAGTGGTCGTTCTATATGTTGTTTTAAACTGTCAATGTTTAGATCTTAGATTTAAGGTATTTCATCTCTATTGCCTGTAACTTGTTGTTTTTTCTGTTTAGAGAGTATCCAATTTTTTGCATACGTATGTAACCAATGGTCTATATACGACTTTATATACATCGATTTTTGTTTGCTTTGTTATGTATTTTTTTTTTAACTCCGTTGTTCATGCTTTAACACTAGCACACTAATGCATCGTAGATATAAAGATGCTCGCACTGCGTTATTTTCGGGCTGTTTTGTAATTCATAATTGCCACACCTGCCTAGTATCTTCGTAGTTAGTCGTAATCTAGGGCCTGTTGATTTTGCAAGCAAATATTTATTTTGCATGGTTATATTTTGAACGCCGCATCGTAAATTTTATAACACAAAGCTGGGTCCATCAATAAAAAATTGCGTAGTGCGGGCTATATGTGTTTTATGCGGAGTGCATGCTTGGCAATATAAAAGCTCTGACACACAAGGTCACACACAAATATTCTCGCCGCACAGCACGCACACGAACCATCTGTTGTCCACCAGATAATTCAAACAAATTGTTCCAGCAAATTCAACACACACACAAAATTTTATTGCTCTGGACCCAGTTTTAGTGATACCGTGATATTTATTGCGAGGTTCGAGTTATTTCACGAACGTACATTACATTATTATATTATTATTATATTAGTTCATTATATCTCAATGTAATAGCAGGTAAATAAACTATTAGTTATTTAACCTTACAATAATGTTTGTTTTCAAGAAAAGGATTAAATACCGCCCAGTCCATTGACAAAAAAAGATGTACGAGAGAAATCGAGAAATCGAAAAAATAATGGATGGTGAATATAGCGAACCTGAACCTTTTGAAGATAGCGGCAGTAATTGGGAGGCAAATAATTTAAAAGTAGAAGAACTTTCATAGAGTGATCTCGAGTCAATTGTACTCCCAAACAAACTCTGGCTAAAGGGAAAAATGGACAGAGATGGTTTGCAGAGTTACCTGCAAGAAAAAGAAAAAAAACTGCCAGAAATTTGGTTCATTTTATACCTGGCAGCACGAGAAATGCGAAAGGATGTTCTACAGTTGAAGAACTCTTGCTTCATTTCCTGTCTGATTAGATTACAAATATTATACTTCGGCGAACAAATGAAGAAATTTTTCGACAGACTCAAAAGTACAAAGAAGCCTCAGCAACTATTTCAAATGTCACAAAATGTAAATTAAAAGCTTTTTTGCAATTTTGCTTCTCTCTGTTGCAAAGAAAGACAATTACTTGAATATAAAAAAATGTTTGGCGTTACTATTTCTGAAACGTTCTACAAAGCTTGCATGAGTTCTGAGCCTTTTGCATTCCTTACCAATTGCCTACGATTTGATGATAAACAAACACACAAGAAAGAGTACAAGCTGATAAATTTGCACCCATTCGTGAGATATGGGGCATTAGACTGGGCCAAAAAATCGACTATATATTTTTGAAAGGTTACTGAAAATATTATTTGTGATGAAAAAAAAAATATTGTGAAAGTTAGAGCTCTTAATGCTTATATTAAGAAGTGTATCATCGCGACCTTCGGTTTTTAATAGTAATAGCATTTCATCCAAAACTCCTAAACCATCATTTTGAAAAATTTGAGCAATACATATTCTTGAAGGGAATTGAATTCTTTACAAAAAAAGGTCTCATTATGAATTTACGCCAAACAAGCCGTTTACATGTAATCGTGCCTTGAACATTGATCTGTTTTTACAATTTTACTTTTCAAATTTGAAATTTTGTGACTAATGAACGATACAAAAAATACAATACGTATTCTTAAAGAAAATTGAATGCGTTCCAAAAAAGGCATCTTACCATTTTTCACTCCTCCCAAAGTTATTCAAGGTTAAAGTTGAATTTAAAAGTAATTTATAGCTTTTTTTACGTTAGACCTCATTTTTCGAATCTAATTTGATTTGCCATATGATTTTATCGATGAAAATATACACAACTGGTCCAACATTGGCAGTTTTCAAAAATGTAAGAATATTTTCGAAAAATTGGCTATCGTCAATAATGTAGCAGAACGTGGTTTAACATTGATTGAAGATTACGATAAGTGTCTCACCAAAGACGAAGAATAGCCTGTACAAAATTAAAACCTTTGCACGTCATCTATGACGATATTAAGGAACAGCAGAAATACCACTATAAAAATGACATAATAAAATAATCAAATGGAATGTATTCAATAAATTTCAAATTTAGCGGCTGTATTCGGTTGGCAGCATTTTAACTGATCTTTGTTGATATTTATTGACACATTTGAAGGTTATCCCATTTGTATCTAAACGTTTACTTTCATGTTTACCTTGCAATTGAAAACAGTTTCTTTAAGAACTTAAGTCGCGCCTGTAAAATGTCAAATCATTTAAATCGTCGTTGTCAAGAGTTTGTGGTCCATTCCTATCCTTTGCGGCTGTTAGAGAGGTATGTTAAGTTAATTGTTAATACTTGGATATGTTTAGTTAAGTCATATGCAGCAGCCTTAAGGTTGAGTATGTCCACTGTTCGTACTATTTCACAAGAAGTGAAAAACAATGAAGTTTCAAAATCGCCTAGAAAACGTAATTTTACTAAAACGGTTACCAATACTGTAGCTTTGGATACTAGTTTTATTCGTGACAAAATTCATATCATGTATGAACACAGTAAGTATTTGTAACCTAAGAATTGTAAAAAAGAATGTTCTTAAACCCATCCTAAGCACTCACAGTTTAATTTTAATTTTCAGGGCAGCATATAACTTTGAATAACCACTAAAAACCACCAAAGTTGATGGTAAGTTACATAAATATGCAAAAAATATAAAAAGTTTTGATTGAAAATGTTTATTTTAGATAGTGGCAAGAAAATTCTTCCCTTAATTATAAATACTGCAGATGATAGCAGTGATTCCAACCAGTACATTTCTGATTCCGATTAATGAAAATAAGTGCATGTAGATATTTCATTGTTTTTTTTTGTTTAGTACTTGTATATTATATATTAATAAATGTCACTGATAATTATATAATCTTTTTATTTTAATAGCCATTCAAATATAAAAAATGTTGTCGATGGTTCTTAAATGAAACATTTTACATGTGCTGAATCTATATAGAGCTACTAAATCAATGACACTTGTAGGACTTTCAACATTTATTATAATTTTGTAACTTACTTTGTAATTTGTATTTAATTTGAAGATAATTTTTTTAATTGTTATTAAAGTAAAATTGTAAAAATTATTCGCGAAAGTAAGGTTATTATGTTTAATCGCAATCTGGCAACAGCGCAGCCGAAATTTTGATCACGTGCTTAATGACGTGCAACGGTTTTAATTTTGTACAAGCTATACAATCCCAGTACTTATTATAAATTGTTAGTGAATATTGAAAAAATCCCTAATTGTAATAAAGTTAATTTGATTGAGTAATTTTTTTTTGAAATTGGTAGTTCGCTATTATTTGTTAGTAATTAGAGATTTATGATCTTTTCTTTTGTAAAATAATAATTATAAATAAACACGCAATGATTTTTCTGTCTACTCCTTTAATACTATCCATTTCTAATTCACAATTCGATTTTTATATACTTATAAAAGTATATAATATCAAAGATAAATGCCGCATATTTTTTACTCTTAGTTAGAGTTAGAGTTAGTTAAATACAGTAAAACGAATTTTCCCAAATAAACAACGCAAAATCAAATTTAACGCAATTTTAAGCAAAATCTAATTTAAATAAATTTTGAATTTTGAAAAAATTTAGTGATTCTACTTAAAAAAAAGTATTTTGAATATTAAGCCTTACATTTTTTAATCAAGTAAAAAAATGTCTAACGCAAAAAAGCGATAAATTACTTTTAAATTAAACTTTAACCTTGAAAATTTTGGAAGGAATGAATTTAACGAAAATTGTTAAGATACATTTATTTGTAGCGCATTCAATTTCCTTTAGGAATGTACTGTATTTTTTCAAATATTGATTCGCTCATTAGTTACAAAAATTTAAATTTGAAAAGTAAAATTGTAAAAACAGATCAATGTTTAAGGAACGATTATATGGAAACGGCTTACTTGACGTAATTTTATAATGAAACATGTTTTGTAGAGAATTAAATTCTCTTCAAGAATATATATTACTATTTTTTTAAAAAATGATGGTTTAGGAGTTTTGGATAAAAGATGCGATTGCTATTAAAAAACCGAAAGTCGCGATGATACACTTCTAAGTATTAAAGGCTTTAACTTTCACAATAATTTTTTGTTGTCAACACAAATAATATTTTCGGTATCCCTTTAAAAAAATCGTTTTTTTTTTACCCAATTTATTGGGACATCTTTATCGAAATATGTAAAACATCATATACGCCCTCATCCGATGTCACAATTGAAAAACAACTCTTAGGCTTTATAGGTAGATGTCCATTTAGGATGTTTATAACCAGTAACCCTGTCAAGTATAGAATAAAAACTGTAATGATTTGGACACGTCATCCAAGTGCATGATTGATACGATACCGTACTTGGGAAAAAGAACCAAAACAAATGATCTATTGAAGTACTCTGAGGTACTTCAATAGATCATTGAAGTACCTTACATCAAGGGGAGCCAATTTTTTTGAAATTAATAATTTCAGTCACAAATAAAACAAATATACTATTTGAATAACATTACTTATTTGCATATCCCCATATAACATTTCTGACATATTTTACAACTAAAACAAAATTTAATATATTTTCATAATAAAAACTCTTTTGTTTTATGATTCGAAACTATTGCTAAGAGATTTGCTTAGTGATTTGCTTAGCAAAATGCAAAATGGTATTGTCTTTTGTAGAAAAAATCTTTTCCTTTAAACAACGAGAACTGATCGAAATCTTTACTGAATGTGCTGAGATTCTTGTCTTTAAAGATATGAGAAATAAGAGTGATACAGACCCAATTTGATTAGAGGATACTTTTATATAATCAAATGACCTTTGTTTTCAAATAATGTTGCAGTACAGTGTAAATAATTATGTACTACTAAGGGGAGTAAGGTGATATAGTAAGCAAGATAGCTTTTTAAATAAACCACAAAGTATTTATTTACACATCCAAATTTATGTTGTCTCCTTCAAAGTAATTCCCTTTCACCAAAATACATTTACTCCAATGTTTATTCCAGTGTTTGAAACATGTTTTATATTCAACCTCTGATAATTTATTTAAAGTAGCCAGCCAACTCTTTTGAATGGCTTCTATGGACCAAAAACATCATCCAAGAAGTGGTTTTCTTCAATTGAGGGAACAGGAAAAAGTCACATGGGGTATATTTATTGGGTAAATATAGAATTTGAAGAACGGTTTTCATTTGATTTTTAGCGAAAAATTGACGAATAATTATTGCGGTATGCGATGGTCCATTATCATGATGGATTGATGATGTATAACATTTAAATTGTATTCTTTATTAACTGTATGACTAGTTAGAAGGAACTTTTTGTAAATAATATCACGGTAATCACAGAAATCATTTACGATTTTTGACAGTCTTTAATTTGTGATTTTTTGATGATTTTTTGTCTTTGATTCATCTTTAGAACGATTATCGCTTGATTATTAACCTGTTTCTGGGTTTTAAGCATGGATCCAGGACTCGTGATCACTCCTTATGCATTTCAGAATGTCATCATCCAAAGAAATCATCTCTTCAGCAACTTCAACACGACGCTGATTTCCAAAAAAAATGTATTTTCGGGACAAAGCAAAATTATGTTGAGATGAGCCAAAATTGTCAATTAGGTTTTTGGAATTAAAATTTATAATTGGATATAAAATTTAGGAATTCAAATTTATAAAATAAAAAAAAATCACATGCCTACGAACGCACCGCTATTGGCTGTCATGTTTGTGACATCATTATGATAAAGTGTTTTCACGTCAGTACTGCCAACGGCTTTTACTTGTATATAGTGTCAAAATTATTGTTGGGTAAGTGCAAAATAAAATATTATTGGTTACTAATTTAGTTCAGTATTTTGTGACAAAGGGTTCATAAAGGTTAATTCTGATGATACTACTGTGGATATTTTTATGGTCACATATTTGTAATATTAAATTATATTTTTATTATAATAATTTGATGTTAACTTTTAAAAAGAACTTTAAGTAAATTTGTTTTTTTAAACACAATTAGTTTTTTTTATGAATAGTAATAAATTTATCTTTATATTATAGGTGATTGAAAAATCATTAATGCTACAACAATGCAATTAAGGTTTGAGAAAATCAAACTCTAGTATTCTTCCAATGGCGTATTCTATACGAATATGTTGAGCAGCAATTTGTTTTCCTTCTAAAATATTAGATTGTAATAACTTTATGCCAGAACTAACCGAAGCCGGTTTAACTAATTCTATATTTTTATTCTCAAGAAGCGAAACAATGTTTATGAATACACTGATAAATATACATAATAAAACCTCCCCAACTAGGATAATATGGATAATATATTACAGTAGATTATAATATGTAAACTACATTAATAATCAATTCAGGATAAAAAGATTATTTAAACCACCACACTAAACTCTTTTAACTATATTTTCTAATATTATTGCTATAATTAAGGTTTTCAGTATTTTTAAAACGATGACAATTTTTCGCCTTACATATTTTACAAACCACCACATTAGACTCTTTTTAATAATATTTGCAAATATAAATAAATCCAGCTGCTAACTGTCTATAATGCATGACCAGCTAGAGATTTCCGAAATAATAGAAGGCACATAATACATTTTGTTTTTCTTTTGAATTGAAAGCTTTTATAATCACACACATTTCTGTACTGTTCGACCATCTACAAACTAGATATCCTGTAAAACTTGCATAATTATAAGACGTTTCACATACGATTACCTTCTAAATAGGTAGTCAAATTTTGTTGTCTATTCGCGTTTTCTTGAATATTATTATTCATATCCAACAAAATAAACGAAAAATCCTGTAGGGCTTTCTCATTGTTACTACTCTCGTTTGTGTTGCTACATGTAGATTATTTGCAGACACGCAGGAATATTCCTTCCTACAAATTTGGCACGTTAATTTGTTTTCCCTGCATGAATTAAATATTATAAATAAAAATTATAAAAACAAATGCAAGAAACAAAAGGAACCCTAATCTAATTTCAATATTTTGTTCTGAACTTACCTTTGAGCCTCCATATCGTATGTAAATATATATGAGTATAACGTCGAAAACAGCACCAACAGAAAGCCTAAATAACAATTAAAAGCAAGTATATTTTCAAATCGCTAGCAAACCAACAAATGCAGTCAAAGGTGTAGGCTAAACCTATAGAACAGTTTTATTTGCCCGGGACTCCGATTCTTTCCGAACGTCTTTTCGAAAAGGGCGCGAAAAGAATTTTGATGTAACTTCCGAATTGTTCCGAGCCGACCCGATTAGCGATATTAGCGTTCGTTTTACCGTCATCGGTACTAGGTTTACAAAATTATTTTCAATTTGATATAACTTTTTAATTATAAGGAAAAAATAAAAATAAAAATAGTTTCATTATATATGATCTTTCCATTTATGACAAAAAAATTGTTCAAAACCCCAATTGATTGAACAGATACAAATGATATTCCAATAATATGGTTTTTACTAGGGTGTAATAAACGGATTTGCGTTTATTCCTTTTTTGCAAAAAAAGGGTTATAATTCACTCCTCAGAGTATTAATCCGATTGATGAACTGTGCGCCAGTAAACATTCCTGCTTCGGTATTAAGATAATTCCATCGTGAAATATTCAGTCGAGTAAGTTTTTAACGAAAACGGTAAAATGACTGAAGTAAGTCGCGAAATTTAGGTAATTTTATGACATTATTTTAGAAAAGGCTTCAAAGCGACTGACACCATCATTGGGATTTGCGAAGCAGAGGTGGAAGGTGCCGCATCTCTCCACATTGCCCAGTTCTGGTTCAAAACATTCCGGGAGGAAGGCATGAGCGTTGAAGATAGGAGAAAATTAGGTCGTCAACAACTTCTGGATATTTGAAAAGTAGTTGTGGTACCGGATCTTAGAACAAACACGTAGGAATTTCCAGGGGAATTAGTACTACCGGCATTTGCGAGGTAAGGTAGAGCCTTCAGGTATATTTTTTTTTTAAACAGTGAATAACTAAGGACTTCAAAAACGCAAATGCTTTTGTTATACCCTATTATAATGTCTAATACTCAATACTTCATAACTATTACTCCATGCGTCGTAATGTTGGCAATATTTTCTTCAATGTATGGCGTGGAAGGTCTTCCTGAACGAGGCTCATTTTCAACTGCTTCTCTACCATCACTAAAGATCTTATACCACTTATAAACATTTTTTTTGCCAAATCTTTATCGCCGCGAAACTTTCTGAATATTTCTTATACACCAGCTCAAGAAATTTGTTTTTTTTTTTAAATAAAGCATATTCTTTGATCGATAAAGTTATCCATTTTAAAAAATCGTCAAGAAATTTTTCTAATAATTACAAACGGCGCTATACTTTCTAACTTAACAAGCGCAATGATACAAAATTGTTAGATGTCAAGAATAGTCATGCCAACTATAAAAAAAATGGTTGCATCGATACGTAAAGTACGCGAATTTGTAAACTGTCCTTACTTTTTGATCATGGTATATGTGGTATTATTTTTAGCCTTTTATTGTTAAAACAAAAAAAACAATATCTGCCAGTTTTGTTTTTAACAAATAGAAAGTTTTAAATAGAAGATATTTAAAGAAGTCTATTCATTTTTCAGGTTCAAATATATTTGTAATTAATAAGCTATCGGAAGAAATGGTAAAGATACCAGAAAATAGAATTGCGAAGGTAGTCCGAAAGACTAAACTAAAAGAACAAAAAAGAGGGACATCAATAAAAACGTGGAACAACGAAACCGTGAGTGTACTAAATATTAAGGACAGTAAATAGAAAAAGATAGAAGGGGTTCATCAAAAGCAATTAAATTTACTACAAAGCAAAATGTGTTACGTTAAGTAAGAATACAAATATATATTTTTACAAATTTTGAAACATAGGTGGTAAAGTAGAATCTGACAATGAAAAGTCCATATGTCACATTTGTAACAAGGCCAGGCATAGGCGGATTCCTTTGTAAGGAATTTCTTGAATTATCAAAGGTTATGCTTTCAACACAGATGTGTTCAATACATATAATAAAAAAGTAAACTATCCAGCCCTATTATTGACTTTGTATTCATATGTGTTCATAAACATGTTTTCCCTGTATTTTTTACTGATTACATAAATATTGAAATAAGTTGTAATCATTACAATACTGTAATATTTTTAATATCTGACTGGCAATTAATCCAATATAAAAATGCAAAATAATTGCCTTGCTAAGCTGTTTTTTCCTGAATACTAAATATTCTCGCTTTATTAACTGATAAGATAAAATAATAAATTATTATGGAAGCAATTTTTTATTTAAATTAACTGAACGGTAGCTTGTTTCAATAAAAAGACCCATTAAACTGTATTTTATATATCATAGCCAAAACTAGATAAATTAATACTTTTTAAATTTAAATTATTCTATTGGGTTGATGTAATAGTTTGCCTCGTTTTTGGCACTAGATTGAATTGCATTACAAATCCAATGTGTTATCTAGTTTTGGTGTTGTTTGATGGAAGAAATTGAAATTGAAAAAGGAAAAATGTGTTATTTGGCTGGGTTTTTTATATTTCGTTTTGTTGAAAAGTTGGAGGAAATAAGGAGTCATTTCAATATATTATGCTTTTTTATTTTTGAAAAGGTAAGAATACTTTGCAGATGCAAAATAATGTATGTGCTATATATATAATTGGTTTAGAAAGTTTCGTGAAAATAATAGTAATCTTAGCGATGCACTACCTTCTAAGCGACTGACCGAGGTTGATAACAAATAAAACAAAGAAATTCTTGCAATGAAACTGTCAACAGTGTCAATGCGGTTATGCCATACTAGATCGAATTAATGTTTGCGATTCTTTATTAAAGCGTAGAGAAATCGGTCCATTTTTTAAAGCAAATAGTCACAGCTAATGAAAAATTGATTGTGTATAATAACTGTGTATATAACGTTAAGCGATAATGTTGTTAGCGTGGAAGTGCCACCTCAATTAGCGCAAAGCTAGTTTATATCCGAAGAAATTTATGCATTTGGTGGGATGCATTACTGCGGAGAAATACTGTTAATAACTAAGTGAGCTAAAGCGAGCAATCGCTTGAATTAGCCAACCGAAAGTGTATTGAGTTACATCGAGACAATGCTAGACCACACGTGTGTTTGGCTACACAAACTTTTACAAACTGGGATGTTTTGATACATCTACCGTACACTACCGAACTCGCGCCTTTTATCTACTACCCTTTATTTAGAAATATTGTTGAAAAAACAAACTCAGAAAAGAAATAGACTACCATTACAAATACAATAATGGATTTAAGTAAGAAATTACTAGAAATCACGAATGTGAAGGAGAAGCGAGAATAGAATGAATGAAGAAATATTGACATTAATGGAAAAATTAACAATTTAGAATCCAAATAAATACAAGATAATCTAGAAGTTAACTAGAAGAAAAATTACGGAAACAAAAGAAAAGTGGCTCAATGAGAGGTGTGCGGAAATTGAAAGGTTGAACGAAAGATACGACTGCTTTAATGTACATAAAAAGTTAAAGAAATAACAGGACTTGCGAGATGAAGGCCATGCAATATACCAGAGAAAAAGGATGGAGAAGTGATATTAGATACCGAAAAGAAACTGCAAAGATATCCAGAATATATATATAACAACTTTTTGAAGACAAAACAAGAGCCGCAAGAACAAATGATAACAAGCGATGAAGATAAAATAGACATAACAATAGCAGAGGCTAAATATTTCATTAAAATCATGTAGAATAATAAAATATCTGAATCAGATGCAATACCAATAGAATTAGTAAAATTATCGAAAAAAGACCAATCACAAATAATAACATAGTTTTTTAACATGATTTATAGAATAGATATTATACCAATATAATGACTGACTTCAATTTTTGTTGCAATTCCTAAGAAATCAAAGATAAAAAAGTGTGAAGGATACCGACCTATCTCTTTAATGAGCTGCTTACTTAACATCTTCCTAAGGATAGTACATAATTGAGTTTATTGACATTTTAGAAGAGCAGAGCAACACATAGCCTGGGTTTAGAAATGCGGCTGTTACTCGGATTGCCTGCTTTGGCTTTAACGTAGTGGTTCGACGGTGCATTGATTTCAATAAAGGAATTCATGCGTGCTTTATAGATTATGAAAAGGCCTTCGATAAAGCATGGCATGAGGAACTAATAGAGGTATTAAGTGAAAAACAAATAAGTAAGCCAAATTTGAGAACAATAGAGACCTTATTCAATAATCAAACAGCTAAAGTCAGTGTAAAAGGAGAATATACAAAAGACATACACATAAAACGAGGAGTAAGACAGGGATGGATCCTTTTTAATAGGTATTTAGAGATTATCATTCAGGAATCATTTCGAAGAAAAACATCCATCATGGTAGTAAATGGAATTCCTATTAATAATATAAGGTATACCGATGATACAGTTATATTGGCAGAAAATATCCAGGACCTGTAAAGAATGGCGGAAAGGATAAAAGAAAACAGCACCATTACGAACTGAATATTAACCTATAGAAAAAAAATTACATGTGTTTCACAAAATCACTCTCGATCCAAAACAGCGCTCAATACATTCTACACAATGAAATATTTCTTCTGCTGCAGAGGAATGAAAATAAATTCAAAATCCGAATGATTCGCTCCTCTATATAATCGATTCTTCTTTACGGTATAGAGGCGTCCAACCTTAATAAATACATGATCAAAATACTCGCAGATTTTGAAATGTGAGTATTCAGAACAATATTATGAATATCTTGTTGAATTACTCCATAGAATATCAACCGAAAGATGTCTAATAACAACCTTAAAGATATGTAAATTGGAATACTGCAGGCAGTTAATGAGAGGAGAACGTTACCAATTATTGAGTTTCTGCAGGAAAAGAAAAGGGAAAAGAAGCGTAGGAAGGCCAACCATCATGGCTGCAAAATTTGAGAGAAAGGTTCAACCGTACATCGAACCAATTATTTAGAGCAGCTGTGGATAGGATCAAGGTAGTTATGTGGTCGCCAACTTTCGTTTGAAGACGGCCCGATAAGATAAAGATTTAAATTGGTTCAAAACAGCTTAGATGGTAAAAACTTAACTTTCTTGGAAAACTTGAAAACTGTAAACTCGGGATAATGCACCTACTTGAAAGATGAGGAAACATTAATTGAATTGGTGATTGAATAAAATGGCATATATTATATTGATTAAATATGATTTAGTAATATGATTAGTAATCCAGTAAGTTATTTTTTACTCAATATTAACGTTTTTTAAACATTTTTATGATGAAGAGGGCTTTATTAATACAACTTAATACATGAAATATGTTTTTATTCGTTACTTTTTACACAACAGACAATTTAAACACAACACAGTAACAATATAAATTAAAATAAAATAAGTCAGAATACAAATTAATATAAAATAACAAATCATAACATAGTCAACCTATGTAGTATGGTAACTGTAAAAACATATTTTAGGATGCAAAGCCGTAATAGAGTAGCTTTTCTTTGTGCAAAATGCACATCGAATATCGGTTTCATTGGAGATCAATCAAATCAATCAAATGCCCAGTATTGTCATATCTTACATCTTCCAGAGGGCGTGATATTCGTCCTTGTTGTGGTCTTATACCAAATGATTAAAACAAACCAGAGCTATAGATGTGCGAAAAACCAATAGATTTTCTGCATTGCGGTCGTCAGGTCCAACTTTTTTCTATAATACTTATATGGCCCCCTTTTTGATTTATTCCAATGCTTCTTCTCTAAAAGAGGATACTGTTATAACCTGTTTTCGTGGATAATTCCTACAGCACAGTAGTTCTGGTCAGCCAAATGCGACAAAAGTGGTAAACTGGAAAAAAAATTGTTAAAATATAGTTTATACCCATGATTTTTTGGCACGCCGACTTGGCCTAGTAGGAGTATAACATCGCCACCCAAACCGATTTTATTTTCCTTATTATCATCTTTTCCAGTATATACATCAAAACCATACATGTAACCATTCTTTGAACATAGAGCCAATAAGGTTTCTATAGTCAAACCTTATTGGCTTTCCCCGTATAAACTGTTTGGCATAATACTTGCCATAATAGGCCACCATGCTTTCGTCTATTGCTAGATGGTCATCAAGTCCTCCATGTGATCTAAAATTTTTGCCAAGAACCTCAAGAAGCGCTCTCAGTCTGTAGAATCTATCGCCTGTCGGAAGTTTAGAATTATCATTGAAATGAATAAATCTCAGTATCATCTCAAAACGTTTGAATCGTATGCTATCCTGAACAAATTTCGGAACCTCGTCTTCAGTGGACCAGTATATACTGTTTGTGTACTTTCCATAACCAGATAGTAACAATATGTCCAAAAATACATGAAGCTCTGGCATTGTTAAATTTAAATTAATATTTCGTTGGCCAGCATATCTGTTACTTTTTTGAATTATCAAATTTATTATGACTTCAGCAAAAAAAAGCCGAAAAAAGTCACCGGGAGTAATCGAATTTAGGGCTTTACCAAAGGGTCGTAATGGGTCGCAGTTTGTATTTATATTATTGCTTCGCAATACTTCAGGATCGACGACCCATTTTGTTCATTTGAAGCGGGAAGTAACGTCAGTTTCCTTTCTATGATGGTATTCTATGATGAGTTGCTTTCGGATAATGAGACCAAATCGTTAGGATCATAATCATTATCGCCTACTGAGGCAACTTCACATGGTTGACTTAGAATTCCTCGAGGTAAATAATTTACGTTGCCACTATGCTCCTCATCTCTCAACGTCAATGCCGTTTCCATCTTCTGCCGGAGAAAGTATGTAAATATTTGAATTAGGTATATAAGACTCTTCTAAACAGCCTCTAAGGCCAGCTAGTGTCAACCTAAAAATTATTTGTCATTACACTTTCGGGACCTAAACGTGCAGCGTCCCTTCAAAATGACGCGGTATATTTTGGCATGCTGGCATTGGCATATATCGAGATATAATAATATAATAAATAAAATTTATTATATTGCTATTTTGAGTTGAATACAAACTAGGATTCATATTTCTAATGAAATGCGTAAAACTTACTTAACTTACTTAACTGCCATATACAAACTAACAGGTCGACGAAGTAATGACAATCAATTTTACTTAAAAAGAAACACTCAAAAATACCTTAATTTTTTTTCTGTGAAGGACCCAAAGAGATTTTTAATAATTTAATCGGTGGCATGCCAAATTTAGCTTCTGAAGTCGGTAAGTGATTGTGGATTATTACTATCAAAATAAATCACAATTAGTAAATTTTGTGAAATAATGCGACCTGAAAATTAGTTTAAGAGAAAATTGATCGTTTCATTCAGCAGAATATGACGCTATATGTTCGTAATATCGTCATTTAAAGTATCCACGTTCCACCTTCTATTCAAAGAAGTATAGGTCCGATACGCTGTCACCGCCAAAATCCACAC
Source organism: Cosmopolites sordidus (assembly GCA_031761425.1). Lineage (NCBI taxonomy): Eukaryota > Metazoa > Arthropoda > Insecta > Coleoptera > Curculionidae > Cosmopolites > Cosmopolites sordidus. The sequence goes on along the minus strand of JARFXV010000155.1, from coordinate 198,607 downwards.
TAAAGAGCGACTCTTGGGGGGAAATAATATTCATGCATATTATTTCTTGCAGATTTTCCAATCTCTAGATACAACAATCATGATTGCTTTACTCTACAGAATGATAATTAATTTTATTTTTCTTTAACCAATTGAGGAATTATTAAAACTGGCAGTAGATCAGTAAACTTTAATTCATCGGGGAGTATTCGCTGAAGGAAACTTCGCAAAATGTCCAATTACTGCAAACGATACCGAATCGATGTTTTCAGGTTTCTTAGCGATACTTTCACTCATCGTACCGCACCGTTGATATACACGAGATGCTGCATCCACTAACGACCTAGTTTCCTCAAATTTCGTAATCAATCTTCAAATAGTTGACTGATTTGGTGCACTTTCTCGATCACAAATTCCACGGAGTTTGCGAACCGTCCCCACAAAACTTTCACCGAATTTGTAATGCGTTTTAACAATAATAAAGTGCTTCTTCCTTTTTACTAATCAGGGGAACGATAGTTGATATCTGTTAAATTAATATCTGTTAATTAATTAACAAAAAAAAGTGCATGACATTTAAATCTGGTACTATTTTTCAGGCACCCTATAATCTGTACAAAATTTGCAATATACAACAAACATCATACGTGTATACCGAAAGTAAATAATTAAATATTAATTTTTTTCTAAGGTAATAATTTTCCGAACATGACAGATCCTAAAAAGATGCCAATTACTTATTAGTAAATGATTGAAGAAATAACTATTATTTTAGGTCTTATGGGGACCAATATTTGTTATACCATGCAAATATATCGTATTTTGATCCAAAAATTATGGATTGATCCAAACTACAAATAAATATGCAGAATGAACATTAAAATCAAATTTTTCAATAACATATTGAAATGATAACATAATGTTACGATTAAAAGACAACCTTTATAACCTAAATCACATATAGGATTCCCAAAATGCATTAAAATGATAATACCAAGTTGAAAAAGTATAGAGATATACAGCAAAGACAAATTTGAACCCTTAGCTTTTTAAATTAGAAAAAATGCATTCAAACTCACTCTATATATAAGAATACTACCCCAGGAACAAACCTTTTAGCAACATCAACAATATTTTCATTTATTCATTCAACAATTCCAAGAGAAATCATCGTTGGATATATCAGTTGAATAAAAGTAAGTAAGTTTAAAACATGATATATAATTTTGCCAAAAATGTATTTATAATAGTTAGATTCCACTGTTGGTTCCTTATGAAACATATTTTATATATTAGGTTAAAAATAAACTTGTAGCTTTTTAACGTAAAAAATATATTATATTTATATTTCCAAAATATACATTATTGAAAAGTGGCTGGAGAATTTTTACGATGTATTAATTTGTTAACTGTAGAACGTTTTAGACATACATTTCATCATTATAAACATTTACGGTTTTAGTACATTGATTGTCATTAGCCCCACATGTGTTATATTTTGATGAACATAAAAGCTCTATGTTTTGTTGAATCAAATTAATTATACATGCATATGAGAATATATTGAATATAAGAATACCAAATTAAATTTTAATGATCTGAAAGTACTTTACTCTGAACAGTTTATCAATAAATTGGAATATACGGAACTGTTTAAAAATAAGAAAATTTGTTTAAGAAGAAAAACACCAGTTTTTCATAAAACTAACACAAAACATGTGGGAGAAGCTTGACAAGGCACATTTTGATCTCGAAATGGGCTTAAGGATGAAATGTTTGTTACGATATTTGTTCAATTCTTTTATTGGAACCTTTGGTGTGAAACACTAACCTTGAAGAGATTTGCCACGAAACACCAAATCACATTTTTTGATATGATTAAATCTGATTCAATCATCTCCTGATGATGCTAACATGGTCAGCGAAACGTACGTCGAGCAGTTCAAAAAAGTGATTTGGTGCTTTGTGGTAAATCTCTTCAAGGTTACGATATTTGTGATATGTAATGAAATATCATACTTAACTCTTGCTCGCACCATTGAGTTGATCTTTATGAACGTGCAGCAATGTAGTATTCTAATTTTTCTTATTCGAATGTGTGGAATGAAACAGAAATTCTTGTTGGATTCAACGAACTGTCTACAACAATAACTATTTTACACAATTCTGTACACCTTTGTCTACAAAACATAATGGCAAATCTCTATTGAAACTGACTGCTCTCCAATCAATGATTATTATTATATTTTAAAAATCAATGGCGATATTTTTTTCTCTGAGATGTTTAAAATTAGGAGCATCAATAAAATACTCTTATTCGCGTTAAAAGATTTTTCCAAAATCATTAGTTTCTTAACTAAAAAGACGATGATGAAAAGACGACTTTAATCCTATCGTGTTTTCTTTGTATTTGTTAAAGTGCAGTTGCAGACATTTTTACCATCTGACAATATATTTATATATTAGGTTAATGCAAATTATAAAGTAGACTATAAATTGAATTACCGATAAAAATAAACAGATTATTTAACACTAAAATATTCAAAAAACAAAGACAATTTTTTCCATGCTTTAGCTGCTCGCTAAACGTCAGCAAACGTCTTCCAAAATCGTATTTACAGCTCACGCCATCCTATGGTGAGTATCTGTAACAGTCAGACTGCGTAAAACTTTCCATGACCCACCCAGGTCCTGTCGAGGTACGAGGTATAGGTGAAAAGTTGCAAGTAGGCTCGTAGAAAATATATTAAAAATATTCAAAAAACAAAAATAATTTTTTTCCGTGCTCCACGTAATAACTGCTCATTTCTTTAGTCTCCCCCCAAACGCATCTCCAGAGACCGGTTTTTGACTTAAAGCCGTCATCAATCGGGCTTGAAATGAACGTTCGGAGAGCAACTGAGGGATTAATATGTGGTTCTGACCATATATATTGTCAAGTCGGATGTAAAACAGAATTTAAATACAGTTCATGTTATCTGGTAGTTCTGTATAATTGCATAAAACCGTTCGTGACTTAATTCCCACAGGCTCTAATAACATAGCGAATAGCGAATAGACTGTACGAATAATTTTAATAATCATTCAACGTTGTAAAGATTAAGTAGTCAAAATATCTACTGAACTCGCTCGCTCGCTATATATATATTATTATTATTATAAGCTAATACATTTCATATTTGAAATTGTAGCTGTTCCTTTCTAAGGAACTCTTCAAATCCTTTTAGTGTGGTGGATCAGTCCACATTTCTTCTTGTTGCCCTTCTCATAGTTGTTGGTGAGTTTTCGCCTCTTCAACTATTTTCCTCCATCCCCTCCTGTCTGCGATCTGTCCTCTCCATCCCTCTGCGTTTACTGTTTTTATATTTTCCTCCACCTGCTATCTCCATCTGACCCTGGGTCTCCCTCTAGGTCTGCTCTGTGTTGGTTTCCATATTGTTATCTCTCTTATTGGCGTATCCCTGTCTCTTCTCATTACGTGTCCATACCATCTTATTCTTTGTGCTTTAATTGCTCTCACTATGTTTTCCCTTCCCAACAAGTTGTCGATTTCAAAGTTCATCAGATTTCTGTACTCGTTGTGTCCCACTTTCTTTACACCCATTATGGTTCTCATTATCTTATGTTCAAAAATATTTAGTTTGTCTTCCTCTTTTGCTGTGAGTGTTACAGTTTCTGCGGCATATGTTACTATTGGTCTTATTATTGTATTGTATATTCCTAATTTATTCCTTGTGCTCAATCTCCTGTCTTTCAGTAATTTCTTGTTGCTATGGAATGCTCTATATCCTTTATGTATCTTCTCTTCTATATCAAGTCCCTCATTCCTTCTATCTATTATGACCCCCGGATATTTAAATGTTTTTACTTCTTCAAATTTATAGTTTCCGCACTCCAAATTTCTCAGTATTCTTTCATTTCTGCTGCAGTACATATACTTTGTATTTTGCTCACTTATTTCCAGCCCTTTTTTCTTAGACTCGCGGTCAAGTATTTTTATTACGCGTTTTAGCTCTCTCTGCTCTCTAGCAATTATTGCAACATCATTCGCATATGCCACTATCTGTACAAGATGTTTATTTAATGTTCCTATATTTTCAATTCTCTGTATTATGCTATCCAATAATATTATGAATAATAGTGCCGATAACGCATCTCCCTGTCTAACCCCTTTTTTGATTTTTATGTTATTTGTCATTCCTTGTTCTGTATATATTCTTGCTTCAGACTCATTCATTGTCATACCTATCAATCTTCTAATCTTTCTTGGAACTTCGATTCTTTTTAAGTCTTCCATGAGTTGTTCTCTGTTGATTTTATCGAACGCCTGCTTAAAATCCACAAAAACTATATGTGCTACCATATTATGTTCATATATCTTCTCCGTGATTTGTTTTAGTATATGTATGGCATCTACTGTCGATCTTCCTTTTCTAAAGCCGCATTGATAATTTTCTATACGTTTTTCTGTGTATATCTCCAGTCGTTCTTTTAATATTTTTATAAGTACCTTGTATGCCGCATTTAGCAATGTAATTCCTCTATAGTTTTTGCATTGTGTCAAGTCACCCTTTTTTGGTATCGGTATTATAATGCCTGTTTTCCATTCATAAAGTATGTGTTCTTCACGCCATATCCGTAAAATAAGTTGGTAGATTCTTTGATGTAGTTCTTCCCCTCCATGTTTAATTAGTTCTGCGCACATTTCATCACATCCCGCAGCTCTTTTATTTTTGAGTTTTTTAATCGCTTGAGCAACTTCCACGTACTCGGGTTCTCTTACCGTCTCATTTTCTGTCTGATCCTTCTCCAGTTCTGTTCCTCCCGTCACCTCTTCATGGTTTTTTTCATCGTACATTTCTTTGAAATGTTTTTCCCATATCTCATTTTCAATTACTACTGTTGCTTTCTTTATTTTGCACTTATTTACATGTTTGAAAATAGCACTCATATTTCGTTTCTTGTTTTCTTCTTCAATTTAATTTATTATTTCTCCCATCCAATTATACTTTTTTTATTGTACATAGCTTTGTGTTCGCTTTTCTAATTTCTTTATATATCTTATAATCTTCCGGTTTTCTGGTTTTAAGCCACGTGTTCCTTGCTTTGTTTTTATTTTCAATCATATTTTCACATTCTTCATCGAACCATTGCTTCTTTCTGTTGTTTTTTCTATATGATATGGTGTCTTCTGCTGCCTGTGTTATACATCATTTTATCGCTGTCCAGTCTTCTTCTATGCTGTTGCTTTCATTTATTTGATTTATTTTTTGCTTGATCGTATTTCTGTATTTCTCTCTCCATTCTTCCTGTTCAAACTTTTCTCTATTCCATCTCTTTTTTATATTTGCAGTTTTTCCGTACTTGTTTATCTTGATTTTACATTTTGCCATAACCATAAAGTGATCTGAATCGATATTAGCCCCTCGGTATGATCTTGTATCGTAGATTACATTCATGTCTTTCCTTGCAACCAGTATATGGTCGATCTGGTTTTCGTTGTCAAATCGAGGTATGTTCCATGTTACTTTATGTATCTTTTTGTGCTTAAATCTTGTACTAACCAGAAACATATTACTAGCTGCCGCCACATTGCATAACCTTTCGCTATTGTTGTTCGTTTCATTATGAATTGTTTGTTCACCCGCTACTTCCTTGTAACATTGTTCCTTTCCAATTTTAGCGTTGAAGTCCCCTAGTACTATCCTTATGTCATTAGTTGGTGTTTTATCTAGTATTTCTTCTAGTTTCTCGTAAAACTTCTGCTTCTCTTCGTCATTGTCATTTTCTGTGGGGGCGTATGCGTTAACTATCGATAAGCCTCTTGGTTTCGTTTCTATTCTTATATATGATATTCTTCCCCCATCTGCGTCAAACTGCATGACCCTATGCTTTAAGCTATTATGTATGACAAAAGCTGTTCCCTTGTGCCCCTGCGTTGCTTCTCCTGCATACCATATTGCATATTTTTCCTTATCAATCTTTCCCTTCCCACACCATCTAATCTCTTGCAGGCCCGCTATACTAATTTTGTAACTCTGGAGCTCTCTTATTATCTCTTCCGTTTTCCCAGGTGCTAGCAGTGTTCTTACGTTCCAGGGTGCAATTCTTATTATATCTCTTTTGATTTGTTTTCTTTTATTCTTTTTCTTTTGTTCTTCATTTTCTTTAGCCCTTTGTTCTATTATATTATCATTAATACAATATTTGTTCATGTCCCTTTCCGTAGCTAGTTTTTTGTTGGTGACTTTACGATGTTGTTTTTTGACTCTGTCAGTTCTTCCTTGTCCCTATTCCATGCATACAATCTCCCATTCACTGTTACTTTCATGTATCCAATTCTTACCGCTTTACCCCTACTTCTTTCATCCTGAGCTACCCTTCTTATAAGTGTGCCTATCTTTCTCTCTTCCTTAGTCATGTCGTTATTTATAAAAATTCTCCCATCTCCATTGTCTTTCAGTTTTTTCTTGTTTTGCATTACTTTAATCTTATCTTCTTTGCATTTCATTTCTACCAGGCATGTTTGCGGTCCTAGTTTTCTAGCTGTTTTGACGCTTATTTTGATCTTTAGGGCTTCATTTAAAAATCTTTGGGTTTCTTCTCTTAGCGCCTCTGTTTCATTCGAGTCCGTCTTAAGTCCTGTTATGACTATATTGTCCTCCCTCCCTTCTCTGTCCAGTCTTTCCATTTTTTCACAAAGTTCATTAATTTTGTCATGCATTCTGAAGTTTTCCTTCATAATTTTTCCATTCTCAGCCTTCAGTGTGTTATTTTCATGTTTAATTGCTTTAATTTCTTCTGCTAAACTTCTTTGTTCATGCATTATTTGTTTTATTTGTTGGGTCATTCCCTCCATCTGCGATGTCATGTTTGTCATCATCATCAGCATTTTATCCAGTTTATCTTCTTGCCTTTGTTCAGTTTTTGTGGGCGTTCTTACAATCCTTTTACTCTTCTTAAATACTGCTTCCAAGTCGTCTGCATTACGCTTCTTACTCCCCTCATCCGTGGTACAATCTTCGGAATCCATGTTCTTATATTTTACGCACTCCCCTGGTATCAATTTATTCGACAAGACGCTCCAGCCGCGTAAAGAGCTCACCCACCTCGACGGTTCGGAAGTGTTTCTCTTATCAGCTGTGCGGTTTTTTGGTAGTTTTGTTAATATTGTCTGTTTTGTTAGTTGGTGTAATTTTAATACGATCCACCAAACTATATTATTACCTTTATATTTGTTTAATTCTCTTGTATTTTCTTTCTATTTCTATTTACACACAACCTTCACTCTCACCGTCACTTTTATTGATTAATTTATTTCAGATCTTCAAATATTTGCCTACACAATGCCTATGATACACTGTCTATACGTCCGTCTCGCTCGCTTGTTCGACGAAAACTATGATATATATATATATATATATATATATATATATATATATATATATATATATATATATATATATATATATATATATATATATCTGGTTATTATCATAACATCATATATTGTAAAAGTTTCTACAAGCAATAAGTAGAAACATAAGTAAAGGTGTACAGATGGCTATTGGTTTTTAAAATATTCGTTCTTTATATTAATACATTGTTGCATTCAGTTTTGGGACCTAATTTTGGAAACATTCTTACTATTCAGAACAGGCAGACTCCGAGGGTTTAGCAGCATAGAATTCAATGACCTGACCAAGGGTTAAAGTTCAAGAGCTGCACCATTATTTGAAAACAAACCAAATCACAAAAATCGATGTTTTTTTTAATCAACAAGTCGATTGTTTGAGTGGTTGTGGGAGGGTATTTTATAATGAACGATGATGTAAAAATGTTAATTTTACGAAATTCACTAATAAGGTGGTTTTGGTTTATTTTCACATATCTAAACAGTCGATTGCTGTTTTGTTTTAGATAGGTACGAATATGTCTAACATTTACCTATCAATTATATCCAATTAAAAGTTGTCATTGACAGTTTTTTACAGCCAAATGCTCATGTAATTTTGTAAGGACTTATTTCATTTTCAATGACCTGCATTCGAATCGGAAAATCAGACTCTACGTTTTTCTACTGATTATGATAGCATTGTTGTGTATGCCAACAATCTGAAAAAAAAAGAATGATAGAAAGAAATTAAAAATATACAGTATATACAAGGTGGCTCGCGGGAAACTAGGACTAGGTAGTAGTTGGCTAGGGAAAGAGCAGGAGTTTACTGATGTTTAGTATTCAACATGTAGATTCGAGAACACAGCATGTGTGCTTACGTTTGTCAAACATGGTGAGTTCATGATTAAAATCTGTCTGTTCGTGCGTCAATTCGAAATCGGGCATCATGGTCGCCTAGCCTATCCGCAACACCATAGGATGGGAGAGATGATTCTGTGAAATCCCACTCACTCTGGGTATAAGTACGAGCAATGTAAAACGTCTATTGTATAAGGATGTGCTTTTATCCATATGCATTAAGGATAGTTCAAGAGTGAAGGAAGAGACCTATCAATAACGCCGTACATTTGCTTAAACAATGCTTGATATGTTTAAGGAAAACAAATATTTATCCATCATCATGGGCCACAAAGTTTGCTTCCATTTAAATTGCCTCAGATAGAGGCAAACTTTTGATAACAGCTCCTATTTTTTTTATCTATCTCCTATGAGTACAGCAATCTACCCGAAAGTAATAAGCATTTGTTATGATAATGATATTTGACAAATAAAGAATCACTCCAATGAGCAATCTCTTTAAGAGATAAACTTAATAATAAAGTTTGTAAGGTCTGGCAAAATGAATTATGTTATATAAACCACATAGGAGTTCGCTTATCTTCCACCCAATATAAGATCTGATGGCTAAAGGCGTTTCAATTTTCGTAGTTGACTGGCAGTGGGATGAACTGAAACTCTATCACTGTTCTTCACACTATATTGGTGAATTACTTTTTTAATAGAAGGTATTAGGATGTCACGCTGCATGATGTTATTGGAGACATAATAGGGTGCATCAAAAATGACGCGCAGAGCCCTATTTGGAACCTCTCGAGTATAAATATATTGGAACTACTGCCATTTCCCACAGTTGAATTCCGTAAGTCCAGATAGGTTTCAGAATGGTTTTGCAATGGTTTGAATCTTCTTGCCTAGAGAGAGCTTCGATTTGCGGCTTATGAGCCAATGTATTGAATTTGTACACCGTGTTGTTTTCGTTTAGTGGATATATGTTTCTGCCACGTTAATCGGCGATCAAGGTGTATACCGAGATATTTGGCATCCTCGGCTTGTGGAACCTGTCTGTTGTTAATCTTCATTGGCAGGGCAGGTATGTGAATGTTACATGCGTTGACTTGGAATCATCGACATTCCTACGCCATTTTTTCATCCAGTTTTGGATCTTTTCAAGGTTTATTTTCTCTGCGATGGGTCAATATGTGATGCTACCACCGCTGTGTTATCGACAAATGCCGCAACATGGGTTGATCTGGTTGTTGGTAGATCTACGGTATAAAGCAGATATAAGATGGGTCCTAGGACAATTCCTTGTGGTCCGCTGGATTGTATAGGTTTTAACTCGGTATATTCGCTATCTTGTTTGACGAGCTCCAATCTTGTGTAAGTGAAAATGACTATCTAGTTAATGACATTATTTTTATATGAATAAATAGTTCTTTCAGAAACATTAATGAGACATATTTTATTAAAATTATCCGTTTTCTTTGGACCACCTTGTATAATCGCTCGAATGAATTTTGTTCAAATTTCAAATGTATTTGAATCTAAACTATTTTATTCTATAAAACGTTTTTCTTTGGTTTATGGTTTATAACTTTAACCATATAAAAGTCTGTAAAAATTGCAATATACCGCCTGCTAATTTCTCAACCAGACAACGCAAGACCGCACCGAATGGCAGTTTCGAGCAAGATGGATCCTTGGTGCCACGCCCGTTTTCTAAGAGAGTACGTAGTAAACCACCCGCAATTTTTCTGACGGAACTAGATCAGGCAATTCTGGCGTTCACTTTCGATTCCGCGCTGCCTCGGACCGGTCGTTTATGTAAGAATGCAGCGTCTTGTTATGTCTCCTGTCTATAACGCTGTCATTTAAATAAAATTTACGACAGCAATTGGACCATAATTGTGCAAATAATACCTACCGCTAATAAGTTTCTTTGATTGCGATGGCAGAAAGATCGGTTTTGGTATTTAAATTGAATATTTCGAAAACTTGATGGATTTTCGTCGTCTGCGGGTCGTTTTTAACTCTATTATTAGCTGGTTTTTCACGTAATACACCTAATACCATATGTGAAGTTATAAAGAAATAATTTCTAAAATAAATCCTTTTTAATAAAATAAACGTAGAAAAATTACGAAATAACTTGTTCGTGGTAGAATTACAAGTGAATATATGTTAATCGTATGCAGATTAGGGCCATGTAGACATATTGTTTACTTCAGAAATTTTTTCTTTTCGATCATAGCTGTTATTATTTTACGGCAACTCCAAGCAACGTCACTGAAATTGGGTGTTACAAGTAATGAAAATAACACTGAATATACGGGGAATGTAAATAATAATGAGATTGGTGGCGTAGCTTTCAATGTGGCAATACTGTTGGTTTTTAATTAGGAAGATAGTACGCCAATATTTGAGGGTCTTCAATTTGAGTTTGAACTCATTACAGTCTCTTGGACAGAGTGCGACGAAAACCTTTTTTGTGCAATTTGTGATTTTGGTGCTTGGTTCTCCGGTTGTATTCAAAAATCCAAGACTCGTCATCAATGACACGATAAGAGAAAATTAGGGCCTTTTTCAATTCGCCCCAGAAAGTCAAGAGATATTTATTTCCTGTTGTGCTTTTGATCCTGGCAAAGGTTTTACGGATCCATGCGCAGATTTTGAGATATGACGAACGGTCGAACTCAAATTCAGCTCTTCTTTGATCATTATAACCAACATATAATCAGAAGGTGCAATATTCTGGATTCTGTGGACATTTTCATCACTCCTTGCAGTTGAAGACATTTCGCTGCGAGGTTCATCTTTAATCGACCTTCGACCTTCAGAGAATTTCTTAAACCACCTAAAAATTTGAATTGTTAGCAAAACGCTCTTTCCATAGGCCTGATCAAGTTTTCCAAAAGTTTTCTTCGCACTTTGCCTAAATTTGACACAAAACTGCACCGTTTTTCATTTTCAGAACGCACTAGAAACATCCTGTTTAGGAAAACAATTGCTACGGAGCACCAAATGACTCTAGGGATTTCAAAATCATACTGAAGATGCATCAGATGTTAGTCTGTCTCATGCAAAATGGCAAGAAATACAATGCAAAATTTAGAGAAGATATGTATAGATAGGGATATAACACAGGACACCCAGAAGAAGATAGTAAAAACTTTAGTTTTTCCAGTATTGCTATTCGAAACAAGACGTCACGCGCATTGATTCGTTTGAATTTTGGTGCGGAACGCGGATCCTGCGCATTCCATGGACTAAAGATTGAAAGCAGGGACGACAATAACCTGGAAAGACTGGTAGTACAGGGACGGATGGAGGGCTCTAGATTACGCGGCAGACCTCTAAAAAATGGACAGACCAAATTAAAGACCGAACCGACACGGATCTTTCCAATGTGCAACCAAAGTAGCCAGAAATATAGAATGCTGGTGAGAAGTAGTCCACACAGTACGTGAACGGAATCAGAATCCATAGGTTACATCTCTTCTGTAAAGAAGAATACGTAAACAAACGAATGAACATTATTAACATAATCACATCATACATCAGCCAATATCGATCGGCATTATCAAATAGCAAAAAAACATTGGCAATTATCAGGCTTGCTGATGTTTGATGGGCGTTGAAGTATTGGGCAATTTTTACGTGGTACACGGAAAAAATGTTCATTGTTTTTTGAATATTTTTTATATTCTACACGCCCTTTTGCGCAACTTTGTCATGCAAACCTGGTAACCAAATGGGGCCTAGGACGGGTTTTGAGCGATTTTAGATAGTAGGACTGTTACGAACCACAGGAAGGCGGGAGCTGCATTTAATTGCAACCTATATCCGATATGGCCCATATATATATATATATATATATATATATATATATATATATATATATATATATATATATATATATATATATATATATATATATATATATATATTCTTTAATATTTTAGATAGGATGTTAGATAATGTTTCTAAATCATTCCGGGTGTCGATCCGTTGATTCTGTGAAGAGTCACGACGTTTCACCAAAATCGTATTTGGCATTTTCAAGTGTTGTCCACTTCGACTGAAGAGTCCGACTGACGTGCACGGGTCGTTGTGCTAGCTTTTATAGCCGGTCGGCGACTTCGCAAATCATATAAGGGTAGTTCGGGACTATTTGCGGTGCTTGGCAACGCTGTCGGGCCTCCGTTTATTCATTTTTCTACCTAGCCGCCACGGTGCCGTGTTTCTTCTTTTTTCAGAAGGGATTTTCATACTTTTGGAATGTAGCGAGCGTCATTTCGCGTATTTAGCTCACCTCTTTCTTCTATTTCAAGGGCTTCTCTGATTGTTCGGACCTTGTTGTTCAGTATTCGCTATTTCGTTGGTTCCTTCAAAATTGATTTTATGTCCTGTTTGTAGATGGTGCTGGAACAGGGCGGAAGTGGTATGTTTGTTTTTTAAGTCGTTTTTATGTTCATGTATTCTGGCCGATATTCGTCTGTTTGTTTGTCCTATGTATGCTCTCTTGCAGTCGAAACAAGATATACTATATACCCCATGATCTAGTCTAACTTTGTTTCTATTTATATATATATTATAACTATTTCTAGTCTAACTTTGTCCTTGGGGTTTTTTAGGATGTTTGCAACAGTTTTGTGCGGCTTGTAGACTGTTCTGATCTTGTTTCCTTAGTAGTCTGCCTATCCCATCTGTGATTCCTTTTACGTATGGTAGCAGGACCTTTGAGGTATTTGGTTCATGATCCTCTATTGTTGTTCATGTTTGTGTTTCCTGACGGCGAATGGCCTTCCTGATACAATTTTCTGAATATCCATTTTGTCTAAGGGCTGTGAAAATTGTTGGTAGTTCCTTCGTGTATCTGGTAGTGTCAGTCGGAAGGATCTGGAAATCAAGGTATTCGCTACTCCTTCGATTTGAGAAGGATGATGATGCGATTTAGCGTTGAGGTATCGATTGGTGTGAGTTGGTTTCCTATACCCTGTGTATTCGAGTGTTCCAGAAAGTTTCGTTGTGATAAAGAGATCTAAAAATGGCAGTTTTACATCCTGTTCGACTTCCAGAGTGAACTGTATTCTGGGGTGGATTTCGTTTAACTGGCTTAGGAAGTTGTTCAGAAGTTCGTTTCCGTGAGGCCATATTACAAAGATATCATCCACGTAGCGTTTCTAAAGTTTAGGCTTACGCTCCTTTAAAGCCTAGGCTATCAACCCCAAAGTCTTTGCTTCCAAAAGGAAAACGGACAATTAGCTCTAAATAACCAAGACAATTGCAAAGAACTTGCGAAATATTTTGAACAACTACTAAACTGTCCTGAGCCCTTAAACAAATTACCAACACTAAACCATAAACAAACCCAGATTCATTACCACCGAATTGAGATGAAATAATTAGGCAAATCAAGCGACTTAAAAATAACAAAGCTTCTGGTGAGGCTGGAATCACTGCTGAACTTTTAAAATCCGCTGGTCCAGGTACAATCAAGGAAATAACCAAAATTCTACAAGAAGTTTGGCGAACCGAACGGATTCCGGAAGATTGGAAAGATGCTCTAATCTATCCACTACATAAGAAAGGAGATAGAACGGATATAAACAACTACAGAGGGATATATCTTCTCCCAGTGTGTTACAAGATTCTATCTCAATGTTTACAAGACAGAGTATAGGGACAATTAGAACTTACAATTGGTGAATATCAAGCAGGTTTTCGAGCGGGCAGATCCTGCCCTGAACAGATCCTGAATCTAAAGTTGATCCTAAGACATCAAAAACTGTACAATAAAAATCTCGTCTGTACATTTGTAGATGTAGATTTGTAGATAGAACAAGGAATAAATCTGAAAACCCTGGCAATTATTAAAGCAACGTTAACTAACACAAGGTCAAAAGTTAAATTCATGGGTGACATGTCAGAGCCCTTCGAAATTACAACTGGAGTGAGACAGGGGTATGGACTCTCGCCACTCATATTTAATTGTGTTCTAGAAAAAGTAATACAGGAGTGGCGTGAAAAAAAGTCGGCCCTGAATATTGACCAGCCCATTAAACTGGGGAGAACCAACATCAAAATTGATTGTCTGGCGTTTGCTGATGATCTAGCAATTTTGGCTCAAGATATATTAATGGGCCAAAAACAGAAATCCTAAAAGAAACAGCAGAAAAAGTAGGAATTTCTTTTGAAAAGACACAATACATGATCTGCAATAGACTAAGAACACCATTTCTAAAACCAAAATATGGTAACATCAGACGAGTCTCTCAATTCAAATATTTGGGTGAAATAATCATGGAAAATGGGTTAGAAAAAGCGGCCAATAAGGGTAGATGTTAAATAATGGAAACGGCATTGAGACTTACACAAAATATTTACAACAAAAAATGCATATCTAAAACACAAAACTGAGACATTACAACACATTAATTAAACCAGAATGTCTATAAGGGGCAGAAACGCTCATTTTGAATAGAAAGAGAGAGAATTGAAGAGCATCGAAGACATTGAAAAGAAGGAAAGAAAAATCATAGGAAAAATCTTAGGCCCCAAAAAACCGACCGACTTCGAGAAAACCAAGAAATCAAACAACACACAGATATACATAGCGATATGAGAAAAAGAAGACTTAAGTTTTACGGACACATAAAACGGATGAATCCGAGTAGGCTAACTAGACAGACAGTTGAATTTTATGAAAATAGGAGTAGAGCTAAAGTTGTATATATATATATATATATATATATATATATATATATATATATATATATATATATATATATATATATATATATATATATATATATTAATTTTTCATACATTTCTGACCTGTTTTGAAACGTTCTGATCGGTTTTCCGCGCAAAATGATGCATTTTGGTTACATGTTTTAAGGAATCTTTTGTTCAAAAATATGTAAAAAATCGTTGGTTAAATTTACGAAAGTAATTTTTCTTACCTCTGTATTACCTCAAAAATGTATCAATAGCAAAATAGCGTCTAAAGCTGTGAATATATGAATCTATTATAAAATCAATTGTATTGTTTGATAGCAAAGTATGAAGATTGAGTGCGATTGCACAGAAAATACTTGCGGTGCGGGAAAGGAAATGTTTAAGAAAAACCTATAAAGACAAAAAAGTAGGAGATAGTTGTAAAAGGAGAACGAGTTGCGAAAAAATATACAAACGACCCGACATAATAGCGAAGGTCGATCAATAGAAAGAATTTGCGAAAAATAATTAACCAAGCTATGGGTCAGTTAGGCCTGCTGAGCTAGCATACATACAGAAATAGACGTTATTCGAAGTTTTCGTAAATTTAATTAATAGCATCATTTAAAATTAGTTAATGAATATTTTTCTTGCGTGTATTGGAGAGTTAGAATATATATCGCAAACTCATGTTAATAAAATGGATATTCATGAGTTTCGAAATTGATGAGTTAATTTTCTATGATTTTCTATGATTTTCTATGATTTTCTATGATTTTTCATGATTTTTGATGATTTTTCTATGATTTTCACTATGATAAGTTAATTTTCAAGTTAGTAAATTCCATATCTTAAAAAGTGCTTTGGTTGACTATTAAGTCGACATAGAACATTTTGAAACTATTATCAGGTAAAATTCAATATTTTGGGCACCACCTTATCAATGAAGAAAAATAGCATTTGAATTAATTTACACAAAGCATTTACGTATCACATAGTTCAAGATTGTTGAATTATCCTCGTAAAAAATTCTGTAAAATCAGTTTTGCGTGAAATAAAGGAAACATATATCGAAATAATGAAGTTATTAAAACAAATATATGTGAATTATTACCGTTCTCACACTCAAGTTTACGATTAATTTAATCGCTTCAAGGACGACCAGAAATCAATTAAAATCGACCCGAAAGGAGATCGTTCGAATCCATCAATTACGAATATTGACTTTTTTATGAAAATTCGATGCAGGTGTCATCGGAAAATTGTTTTATCTTTTTAATTTTACACATACAGACCGACTCGACCAACCAAGTAGGATTGGCTACTGTATTCATTGAATCTGGCTTCGTGTGATCATTTTCTGTTCTATTAAAATTATATTGAAATGCTAAACCCTTAAAAGCTAAATCCTTGAAAGAATGTGAAATTGAGGTTATCATAACCGGTATCCAAAATAGGGATCGAAAAATTATTTTGAAATGTTTATTATTTACTCCGAATATTAATTATTCTTGCAGTATTTATGTATGCAAAAGTATTTTTGACCGTTCCAAAAGTTAACTTCTATTTTTGATAATATGCGAATATATCCAGATTTAATTTTCGTCAGATACATGTTGAAATATGTTGTATACAATAACTGAGTGATGTCGACCTTTATCAAATAAATGCAATTCTTTAATTTATCATGCTGTATATATGTGGCAATAATCATATGGACCTAATGTCGCTAGACATGTCTTAAAAACATTTGAAATATTATTTTATTCTATAGATTATAGAATTTATAGTGAGTTATTTAAGTGAATTTGATTTTCTATATGCATATTAAAGTAATTTTTTGCAAAACGGTCGAAACACTCTTCCAAAGAACTAGTTAACATAAGGCCTGTCGAAAATGTTCATTTGAAACATTTCAAATTTTCTCCTATCAATTACAAAGAGTACTGTGACTATTAGGGAGTGGATTTTTGCCCGAGGGCAAGGTTACTGCTTATCAGTGTGTTTTATCACAGCCGTACACTACTGACTAGTTCTGCAGAAAAATATATTAATACTAACTTAAGCTTTATCATTGTGTTTACTTCGTACTGTTACTTTTTGACCATACAGCACAAAAAACGAAACATTTCAATATACTCACAAAAAGTAATTGAAATGAATATATAAATGGTTTGGAGATATAGGTATTTTCCTAAATTGAACTGATAGCGCACGCTGTTGCATGAAATGCATGAAACTATTTATTCACTTATATTTTTTTAATAAGTTCAGTCTCTAGTGATACTGTTAGTGTCCGGTCTAGAAAACTGTTATAACATAGAACGTTAAAAATATTATGCCAATGGATTACGAAAGAATACTTTGTACTTTCGGACAGATAACACTCAGGCTATTTACAATAATTAATCTAAAAAAACTCGTCCATTACTTGAATATTTTATTGAACAACACAATAATTGATATTAGGATTTGAAAAAACCCAGGATTATACAGGATGTCCCAATTGTGCGATATCGGTTGATATCTTGATAATGGCTGGAAATAGAGAAAGTTTAAGTATAAGAGTTGTAAAACTAAATGGACTGCGTAATTAAAAATTAATTTTATTTATACAGGGTGTCTCACAAAACCGTGGTGGGTTATAGTTTTGTTTTTTCTTAGAGAACACGAAACATGTCCTATACATAAACTCAATAGTTTTGCCGATACCATATATAATTTATTTTTTGATGTAGGATTATCATTTTTGTTAAGAAAATTAGTGAAACTATGACTTAACTTTTAATGCAAACAAAATTTGTCTAAGTAATGTCTGAATGATTGTGGCGTGTTCATATATGTCAATGTAAGTATCGTTGACATACAAAAAATATATTTACTTTCACTCGTTACTTTATATATTACAAATTAATATAATTTATTTTTTAGTTCAGTTTTGAAAACGGGGGGAGATTACCCTCCGAAACGTTAACGTTAAAAGTTTGTAAATTTTTTATAACATTTTTATATCTTTAAAAATATTGTTCGTTAGGCAAATTTATTACAAAAAAGAATCACTGAGAAATTTGTCTCCGTTTGGTTTTTTGTTTTTACCCAGTGATTCTTTCTTTAAATAAGAACAGGTATTTTTGATATTTTTTGAGTTTTAGACAGTGGCGAAAAACCCAAATAAAGGAGAAAAAAAATTGTTTACGTTAAACAAGGTGTCCAGGATAACTAGAGATTAATGAAAAAAAAAATCAAAACATCTTATCCCAGTTTTATAAAATGGAATGTCAATATTTATATTTTATTTTATTTTTTTTATTTTTATTTATTTAATATTTTTTTATGTTACAGTATTCCTAAGACAAAATACTTATATTCTTCATAAAAATATCCTATAGCTATCTATCATAATTTCCGAGATTTTTACGTGTTTGGTTTTAATATTTCATTTTTAATGGAATTCATCTAAGATTTTTTAGTAATAACGTCATAAAATTCAACTCAAATGGCAAATATTGTTCTAGTATAGCTTTTAAACAGTTTTTATAGGATGAAAAAGAGTGCCCTTCTTTCATAATTAAATAAGAAAACATATTTTTATGATCTATTCTCTTGACTATCGAAAACAAATGTGAATATCTAAAAACAACTTAAAGCACTCAGATGGCCCGCAGATGGCATAGAAACAAACGAACCAAATGGTCAATTATTTGGGCTTTGTGAACTGTCAAATAGTGTAGTACTGTGTTTATTAGAACAGAAAATAGAACGAAAATGAAGATTTCCCAATGCCGAACGTCATCCTAATGCATTAGCGTTGATATGACTGAAAGAGCGATTCAAACGAACTGGATGTTCGAAAAAAAAACTTGGAAAGGCAGAAATAGCTATGAGAGAACAGCATGAATATTTAGTTCTTCAAGCTGTAATTAAAAATCCGCATATTTCATGCAGTCAAATAAAAAATGAGGTAGGAGTGCAAAATCCATAGCGAACAGTATAACTAAGAAATATAAACTTCATCCGTATCATATACAATTGGTTCAAGAACTAAATTAAAATGATTTTGACAGAAGGCTTGAATTTTGTAACTGGGCAATGAGGAAAGAACCTAACATTTTCAAATATATTTTATACACGAATGATGCAATTTCCACAAAAATGGGTATGTCAACCGACATATCTTCCACTATTACAGCAGTTAAAATCCAAGATTCATTATCCCTTTAGATGATAATGCGTGGGCGTCACTTAATGCGTGAGCTAGTATTATCGGAGATCGCCTCCTAGGGCTATTTTTTTTCTGAAAATATAGCTAATGGTGATCTCAATTTTTTGCAAATAATTTTGAAGAGTGGATTGAAGAATTGCCTTTAATTGTAATGAAACAAATGTGGTTACAACTAGACGACAGTCCTCCACATTTTAGCAGGCAGGTGAGACCGGAGCCAGCGAGATCCCCGGATTTAACAAAACTAGATTTTTTCATATGGGGTTTTGATAAAGAACAAATTTATCAAATGCCAGCCACTACTATAGATGACATGCAAATTAGAATAAGAAATGTGTTTATGAATATTAATGAAACAATGTTTATTTAGAGTCAACAGGCTTAGAGTTTGTATTCCACAAAATGGTAGACATATTGAACATTTAATTAAATGATTGTAGTGACTCCTCCATTATAAATGTTTGAAGTTAAACTGTCGTACAAATAGTTATGACGTTTTGTTTACTATAACAATAAGTGTTGTTACTCTATAATTATTGCTTTCTAATCAAATATTAAAACATGTGATGACCTACATTCTTGACATATCATGAATGTATTCAATAGTTTAATAAAAACATAAAGACGAATTCCATTAAAAAATAATATAAATAAAAATGAAAAAAATCTCAAAAATTATGAGAGACAGGTATAGAATATACGAATATATTTAACAAGAATAAAAGTATTTTGTCTTAGGAATATTGTAATATAAAAAAATATTAGATATTCCATTTAAAAAAATTGAAATAAGATGTTTTGCATTTTTTTCATTTATCTCAGTTATCCTGGACACCCTGTATAACGTAGACAAATTTTGTTTGCACTAAAAGCTAAGTCATAATTTCACTAATAACCTTACCAGAAATGATATTCCTGCATCAAAAAATAAATGATATATGACACTGCAAAATAGTCTGCAACTCCTATATTTTTTGCAAAATGGCGAATATCGATAAAACCATCGGGTTTGGGTATAGGAATCAATAGCAGAATGTAAAAATGGATGAACATGTAGGATATTCTATAAGAAAAAACAAAACTATATACCCCCCCCCCCCCCCCCCCCAGCCACATTTTTTTGAGACACCCTGTATAAATAAAATTAATTTTAAATTATGCAGCCTATTTAGTTGTATAACTCTTACACTTCAACTTTTTTCTTTCTCCAGCAATTATCAAGATATCAACCGATATCGCACTATTGGGACATTCTGTATATTGGGACACCCTGTATATTAACATCCTATAGTTGACAAAATAATATGTAGATAAAAGTATAAATCTCTCATACAGAGCGTACGTGATTGGTACCTAGATTGTTACTATGGGTAGGATATTATAAATAAGTACACGATTCCTAGTATAGAAATCTACTAGTATTGTTGTTTCTTACTAGTTGTTTCTTCTACTGCAAGGCAACCCAGTACTCCCTATTGCTTAAAGAACCACTACTAATTCAATACAATTAAATATCAATCACATCTATCACACAACCTAGACCTTGCCTTATCCAATTTTCCCATTTCTTGGCACTTTTTCGTTGGACACAACTTCAAACATCGACGAGACCTAAATGGGGTTATGAAAGTGTTTTCTAAAACGTGCCTACAGGTGGCTCAAATCGAACAAATACATTTTTATATAACCCTCATTTTAAACAAAATAAATCTATTTAATGTTTTTATTACATACTAACATATTTGCTATATAAAAAATGTTTTCATGAAAATACATTATATGAATACACACAATTATGAAACAATTTTGTTTCGCCTTCACCTGTTATTAACAAATCTTTAAAGTTCAATGAATGTTGCCTTTTTGTTTGAATTTGACTTCTAGTATAATATTAGAGAGTATTATATAAATATAAAAACAGCTCTATATATAACTTATGTTTCACTTCATTAATTTGATTTATCAGAATAATTCATATTAATAAAATGTTATAATGGTTTGATCCTTTGTTTGTTTGTTTGTTTTGTGCTTTAATACCCCTGATATTATTTTTTTTGGTTGTGTACATATTTAAGTATTAAAAAGAATATCAATTTTTAAAAATGCAAGTAAAAAAATTCTGTTTTAATTATTCAAATGTTTGAAGAAGAAACACTATTTTCACATCTTGCATCAAACACACCAAACATCATCTTTACATATTTAAGTATCCTTCTTTCTTGTATTAAGTGAATATAGAAAAAGAAGTTATAAAAAGAAGAATTTAAATACGCCTATAAGATATAAGACGCCTATAAGATGAGAATTTGGTAATATTAGGAAGTATATATTTTATTGGATTAATTTAGAAAATTTAGTGTTATCATGCCACGCTATTATGTAATGATAAAATAACTAACAAAGTTCAATTATATTTGATGCAAAAAAATAATATTGATTAAAAAGGAATAAAACAATTTTTTACTTTGTTATCTATCACTTTTATAAATATAAATATAATATATATATATATATATATATATATATATATATATATATATATATATATATATATATATATATATATATATATATATATATATATATATATATATATAAATAAAGAAATATAAATAAAAGTGATAAATAACAAAGTAAAAAATTGTTTTATTCCTTTTTAAAAATGAACTATCACAAAGTAACGAACAAATCAATCAATAATATTGATTAGTTTCAGAACGGTTATTATAACACGTTGTAATACTGTTACTGATTACTGACTGTTACTGCTTCTGACGAAATTAGATGATATATCATCGTTCATATGGATTCTAAAATTATGTAACGAAAACTTCGATTTTTTAGTTATATATTCTCTCAAAAATAAATTCAATAAAATACAAAATACTGGCTTAACCATACAGATGTACTTTTGTTCCTTCAAAACAGACCACATTTAATGCGATACATTTATGCTATCGAATAATGCAGTCGTCGAAATACTTTATATAGGCCACTTACCGGTGTGGTCTTATTAAACTCCTTCTTGTTTAAGGATTAAATTGATGCAAAACGTCTTCTACGAATGGGCTATTTCAAGTTGAGGAACAAAACTTTCTACAAGGGGTTATATCTGGCGGAAATTGCGCTTGGTCGAAAACATTCGTTGATTAAGTCATAAATTTGCGTACAACAATTGATGTGTAGAACGTGTATTAATGTCTTGCCAAATTCTAGATTTTTTTTCCACAAATTCCTTTTCTAGCCAATATTCTCTCTATAATATGGTCTGTTAACTAATTGCAACTACGGGAGGAATTTTTAGAACACCACCTAGTCATAAAGAGTAGTTAATATTAATTTTGATATTCGAGCGATTTTATCGTGTTTCCTTGGGGTCGGTTCGTTATCAAATCGCCATTCCGAAACCTATTAGCTTAATGTCCCATCATGCGCTTTGATATGTTTAATAAATATAGGGTCCGAGTTGACTCGTTTCAGTGTTTTCATGAACCTATCTGCGGTGATTTTTTTTGTAGAAAATTCAGCTCTGTTGGAACAAGCAGTTGGGCAACGCATCTCAGCTCTCTCTCTAAAATATCAACCAAATGGTATAAACGGATTCGTGAGAGATGTATAGATAGATCTCCTTTAAAACTTAATGATGATGTTTCATCACCACTTCCTTCACTTTGTCGATGTTTGACAGTGTAAAATTTTGAAGATCGACTGATACGAAACAAGTATTCCATCATTTCTCGGCATTTTTTGAATACTTGGTATCACTCGTGTGCTAGTGATTTCCGTCGGCCTTTGCCAATATTTAACCCCATTCGCTATAAAAAAAGTATTAGCATATAAAATTTGAGACAAACTCTTTATTTCATACGTTTAATCATTTAAAAAATCACAGACCATACTTCAGGTTGACTAACCTAACCAACAACTATAAATAAATAAATATCATAAAAACTCTATGCGACAATTAGGTACATTGATACAAATTGACAGCAAAAATACTGTTTCTCAATTCCCGTTGTTTAATTTACTTTTAAAATCAATAATGTCCCGATACTTTATTGTCTTTTATATGAATTCTGTTATGTAACAAAAACATTTCAATTTTGATGAAATACATTTTCTCAAATAAATACGCAATATGTATCAATAAACACAAAATATTGGTTCAATCATCCAAAATGTATCTTGTTTCCTTCAAAGGAGGCCATAGTTGATGTAATTTACGAGGGCTACTATAAATAAGGTCCATGTGTGAATGAGAGTGAGAATTACACGCAATTGCCGCAGTGCGCTTACGCGTCTGTCTCCAGCATGCTTTGGGCGCGTTTAAGCTCCATTTGCAGCCGTAACGTCTCTCTGTGTACTGAGCTGTAGAACTTTATGGTGTTTAAGAAAATTGAGTCGCTCATCGATGTGAGATACGATTTATAATTCGATTCTTGAGTGCAAGGAACTTGGCCGCAGCGAAAACTCACCGTGAGATTTATGAAGTTTATGGTGATAATGCTACGAGTGACAGTTAAGTTCGAAAGAGGGTAAGAATGTTCAATGACGGGCGGGTTAATGTGCATGCTGAGCCATGCCGTGGTCGACCTTCTCTGATTTCTGAACATTTGATTCGCGATGTGGACAACAAAATGCGAGAGAACCGACCATTCACGATTTCAAAGTTATAGTGAATGTCCACAGTTTTGAGGGTCAGTTTGGTAAGCCATTGTTTCGGAGAAACTGAATTATAGAAAATTGTGCTCTCGGTAGATTCCAAGACTGCTTTCTGACGATCACAATACAAAGTGGTTGAGTTATGCTTTATAGTTTTTGACTCGATACGATCAGGAAGGAGATTAATTGTTAGACTACATTGTTACAGGAGATAAGACTTGGGTGTCTCACATGACTCCTGAGTCCAAGAAACAGTCAATGAATTTTGGGACAGGAAAGGGATTTTGTTAGTGGATTTTATGCCGAAAGGCACAACAATCAATTCTGATGCGCATTATGTCACCTTGAGAAAACTTCGGCGTGGCTTACAGTCTTCCGATGTGATGTTGCTCCATGACAATGCAAGGCTACATGTTTCTGCACAAACACAAGGTTTAATCAGGTCCTTTGGATTGGAAGAACTGGATCATCCACCTTACCATCCAGACCTTAGAACCAGTGATTTTCACTTGTTCCGGTACTTAAAGGAGTTCATTGGTGGTCAATGGTTCAGCGATGACGAAGAAGTTAAAACAGTCATGAATTGGGCTTCACAGGCGGCAGATTTCTTTGACGTCGGAATTCAACAATTTGTTAAGCGGTTTGACAAATGTTTGAACAAAAATGGAAATTATGTAGAAAAGCAGATAAAAAAATAGTATGTAGATTATAGAAAAAAAAAATTTTTAATGTATTTATAGTATTTTTCTTCTTACTAAAAAACTGACCTTATTTAAAAAATATACCTCGTACTAATACTAGCGAATAATCCAATCGTCGCCAAAGTCATGTTACATCAAGAAGATACAAATCATCTTCAATCACGCAATTATTATATTCAATCAATTATTCTAGGTCAGTAAAACTAGTTTGTAAAATTACTAGACTTAAGTCTAAATTTCTACTATATGTCAGGATGGAGTTTTTTTAGCCATTTTCTTAGTACATTCTACACTCATTCCCAAACCACCCTAAAGTACTTTCATGCATTAGTTTTCAACTAATTATACCACTATCCCAAGCTGCTTTATTAATTCTTCCTCGTTTTCATTCAGACGTTGTGTATTCCATATCTCCTTACTCATTATGCTATTTTTATTCACATTTTCTTTCTGAAATCTTGCCATTACGATGATCTTTCATTGGCAATAATTTCATAGCTATGTTATTGTCCTCATATATCCCTGTCCATTACCATTCATTCTGTCTGTAACCATACTTCAGTATGGCTACAGACAGTCACTAGAAGTCACTAGAAGCTTTTTGTAGCCGATCTTTAGACATGCATTTAATACCGAACCCTTCCGTTCTCTCGTTTATTTACTTTGTTTTATCACTTTCGGTTCCCATATTCTCCGCAATCGTTTTAGTTTTCATTATATTCACCTTTTCTGTTATATTTTTTAGCCAAATTAAGCATATTTTCTTAGTTAACTTTTTGCAATATTTGTATTTATCTGTATATTTATATCTAAAAAGTTTTCCATCATTTATTTATATATGTTGTGGTATTGCTATTGTTTCCATAAAGTTATGTATATTATTTACATATATAAAATATTTTAAATATAAGTACGAAAACTTAAATTTCTACAGTACTTAAAAACTGTATGACAATTATTCAGATATGATAATAAAATTTTAATTATATTTGTTTAAAATGAAAATCATCTCTTAATTATAAACGAGAAAAGACTACATGTTTCAAATTAATATTATTTTATTTTATACGGTTAATCGACTAAATCATCATTTAATTTGTTGAATTGTTAATAAGTGCTCAGGAGTAACCAATAAAAACTGGACGTCTGATTTTCTTATCACGTTTCTACAGTTTTAGACGGAAGCTTGGTTAGTAGAGGCGGCTAACATAAAAATTCACCGACGTTGACGCAAAAATCGGTTTTCTAAATCCCTCCTCGGCCGTAATATCTTTTTTTTTCATCTTAAACAACCACCGTAATCCCCGTAACCAAACACAACCGTAATCAACAACCTTTTTAAATGATGAATACGATGGAGCATGATTTAATATTGTTCACATATTAAATTTTTCTCTTTTACACATTCTTTTCAACACCAGGTGCTTGATGAGTGGATGGTACTTGATTTTACTGAAGTATCAATCTTCGTCAAACTGCTGGTTTACCGTTTCATATCACAATTTAAAAATAGCATTGCATTTTCTGCTAAACTTAATACGTGCACTTATCAAAGTAAATATTTCTATTAATATCAAGGCGATTTATTTTTTATATACTATTATTTATCTACATATGCCCTAGTATATCGTTATTATTATTCATAAATTTATAATAAAATCATGGCTTTTAAGTTTTTTTAATGACACGCATTAGAAATAATTATCTGACTATTTATTTATCAGAATATTGACACTGGTGAAACTTACTTATATCGTACGAAATGACAAATAATTATTTTCTATACATATTTTCTTTATTTTCCTTAAAACTACATTTAACTCAGGTAGCCGATACTTGATGAATCATTTTAAATAAACAAAGATTTTTATCAAAATTTTCATTATATTTAAAATTGATATACATACAATTTTAAATATAGTGAAAATTTAGATATAAATCTTAGTTTATTTATTTATTCACAATGTCACCAATTGTTACACATTACATCATTACCACATTACATCATTACCACATTACATCATTTTTTAATTTTCGGATAAATATGGTTTGTTTTTTTTTTAGAAAAAAGGCAAACTCATACGTTAATGTCGTTTAATATCAATGGTGAAATTACTAGCACTAACTATTCAGAATATAAGACAATTTAAACCATTCAAGTTACATTAGTAACCTAAGTTCTGGTACCTAAGAATAAAGTAAATAAGAATTCATTCGCGCACAGAATGCAATTTTGGCTATAAATGGAATTTAAATTCATACATTGTAATATTTTTTGTCGCCAACATCCTATGTCGTGAGGATCAATGTACCAAGAATTTTGGATTATTTGTTATTAGTAGTTTACATTTTCGAATGGAAATAATAACAGAAATATGCTGACTAACTTTAGCATATTTTTGAATGTTTTAAAAATAAACACTGGTACACTGGTGAAGAAAAAAGTGCAACATCCAGTATAGTCATTCGAATCAAACTTAAAATATATTCACTATATAGTTTATTTTGAACATATTATTTTTACTTTGAGGTATTTTATATAAAACCAAAGTCAAAGCAGCCTTTAAAACAAATAACAGTTTTGGAAAATTTATGAAAAATTACAAAACATGAAAAACATACGCCAGATAAATCTGGGTCAAGTATATGATGTATATGTGGGTCATGTTCAAACACGTCTATAGGACAAACAGGCACATCGTTCAAGAAAAGACTAAAAAAATCAAAAAATCTTTAATAGTGTTTTAAAATTACTACACGTAGAAAACAAAAGCAAAAAACTAAACCAATAGGAAAGTTTAAAAATAAACTATTTAAAAGATAAGAAACTCCTTCAGAATGACTAAATAGACTCGAAGAAGTAGGCTTTATTGAATTTATACAGACAATAAATAGCTTATTGATGGATGTCCTAAAAATGTATATTTTATTTCATTGATTGATTCGTCCGTTATTTTGTGACCGTACATTTTAACTATGTGAAAGAAAGCACTTGAACTTTGTTTTAGATCACTATATTTAATAGAATATGTAATATAGTAATAATTACATCATCGAGGACCTTGAAAATTAATACAAAATAAAATTCGGTTTACTTAAATATGGGTGGCCATCATCAAATTTATATCAAAAGTGTTTTTTTCCCAAAAAATGGCAGTGGTGAGGTCTAGGTATCTATCTAACTATTAGTTGAGTTTTTTCCTTTTGTTATAATTTTTATAATAGTTTTAACAATGTGAAATTTCATATATAAATATATATATATATATATATATATATATATATATATATATATATATATATATATATATATATATATATATATATATATATATAAAGTTTTTTTACTGAGACAACAGTAATCAGAAGTTATACACTCCCGATCGTTGAGTTCCACAATCTCTGCGTCTTCGCCATAATGAGCAATGGTTAGTCGCTTGACCGGAAGGAAGCTCCAACCGTCTATCGCCAAGAAATTCGCCGATTTCTCATCGGACGGCTTATACATGGAGTTTTTGACTTCTTTGGATAGCGTCCAATGAGACAGCAGTTCTCAGGATTTATACACCTCCGACCGTTGGGTTCCACAATCTCATGTAGAACGCTCAACAACCTGCGTCTACGCTATAATGAATATTGTAGAGAGGGACTCCCTATTCTTGGCGAGAGAGACTATGTCGGTACCCTGATGAACTACCGACACTACTAACTATCAACAGACGAAACATGTGCTCTCCAGTGTAAGGGATGGATAGGGCCTCCTCCCGGTCAAGCAACTAACCATTGCTCATATATAAATATATATATATATATATATATATATATATATATATATATATATATATATATATATGTATATATATATATATATATATATATATATATTTATATATATATATATATATATATATATATATATATATATATATATATATATATATATATATATATATATATATATATATGTATATATATATATATATATATATATATATATATATATATATATATATATATATATATATATATATATATATATATATATATATATATATATATATATATATATATATATATATATATATATATATATATATATATATAGATTGATACTTCAGTAAAATCAAGTACCATCCACTCATCAAGCACCTGGTGTTGAAAAGAATGTGTAAAAGAGAAAAATTTAATATGTGAACAATATTAAATCATGCTCCATCGTATTCATCATTTAAAAAGGTTGTTGATTTTTAAGATGAAAAAAAAAGATATTACGGCCGAGGAGGGATTTAGAAAACCGATTTTTGCGTCAACGTCGGTGAATTTTTATGTTATCCGCCTCTACTAACCAAGCTTCCGTCTAAAACTGTAGAAACGTGATAAGAAAATCAGACGTCCAGTTTTTATTGGTTACTCCTGAGCACTTATTAACAATTCAACAAATTAAATGATGATTTAGTCGATTAACCGTATAAAATAAAATAATATTAATTTGAAACGTGTAGTCTTTTCTCGTCTATAATTAAGAGATGATTTTCATTTTAAACAAATATAATTAAAATTTTATTTTTGTATTTTCATATCTGAATAATTGTCAAACAGTTTTTAAATACTGTAGAAATTTAAGTTTTCGTACTTATATTTAAAATATTTTATATATGTAAATAATATACATAACTTTATGGAAACAATAGCAATACCACAACATATATAAAGAAATTATGGAAAACTTTTTAGAAATAAATATACAGATAAATACAAATATTGCAAAAAGTTAACTAAGAAAATATGCTTAATTTGGCTAAAAAATATAACAGAAAAGGTGAATATAATGAAAACTAAAACGATTGCGGAGAATATGGGAACCGAAAGTGATAAAACAAAGTAAATGAACGAGAGAACGGAAGGATTCGGTATTAAATGCATGTCTAAAGATCGGCTACAAAAAGCTTCTAGTGACTTCTAGTGACTGTCTGTAGCCATACTGAAGTGTGGTTACAGACAGAGAATGAATGGTAATGGACAGGGATATATGAGGACAATAACATAGCTATGAAATTATTGCCAATGAAAGATCATCGTAATGGCAAGATTTCAGAAAGAAAATGTGAATAAAAATAGCATAATGAGTAAGGAGATATGGAATACACAACGTCTGAATGGAAACGAGGAAGAATTAATAAAGCAGCTTGGGATAGTGGTATAATTAGTTGAAAACTAATGCATGAAAGTACTTTAGGGTGGTTTGGAAATGAGTGTAGAATGTACTAAGAAAATGGCTAAAAAAAACTCCATCCTGACATATAGTAGAAATTTAGACTTAAGTCTAGTAATTTTACAAACTAGTTTTACTGACCTAGAATAATTGATTGAATATAATAATTGCGTGATTGAAGATGATTTGTATCTTTTTGATGTAACATGACTTTGGCGACGATTGGATTATTCGCTAGTATTAATACGAGGTATATTTTTTAAATAAGGTCAGTTTTTTAGCAAGAAGAAAAATACTATAAATACATTAAAAATTTTTTTTTCTATATTCTACATACTATTCTTTTATCTGCTTTTCTACGTAATTTCCATTTTTGTTCAAACATTTGTCAAACCGCTTAACAAATTGTTGAATTCCGACGTCAAAGAAATCTGCCGCCTGTGAAGCCCAATTCATGACTGTTTTAACTTCTTCGTCATCGCTGAACCATTGACCACCAATGAACTCCTTTAAGTACCGGAACAAGTGAAAATCACTGGTTCTAAGGTCTGGATGGTAAGGTGGATGATCCAGTTCTTCCAATCCAAAGGACCTGATTAAACCTTGTGTTTGTGCAGAAACATGTAGCCTTGCATTGTCATGGAGCAACATCACATCGGAAGACTGTAAGCCACGCCGAAGTTTTCTCAAGGTGACATAATGCGCATCAGAATTGATTGTTGTGCCTTTCGGCATAAAATCCACTAACAAAATCCCTTTCCTGTCCCAAAAGGCAGTTGCCATAATTTTTCGTGTAGAAATTGTGTGTTTGGTTTCCACTCTGGTAGGCGACGATGTGTCATTCATTGACTGTTTCTTGGACTCAGGAGTCATGTGAGACACCCAAGTCTTATCTCCTGTAACAATGTAGTCTAACAATTAATCTCATTCCTGATCGTATCGAGTCAAAAACTATAAAGCATAACCCAACCACTTTGTATTGTGATCGTCAGAAAGCAGTCTTGGAATCTACCGAAAACACAATTTTCTATAATTCAGTTTATCCGAAACAATGGCTTACGAAACTGACCCTCAAAACTGTGGACATTCACTATAACTTTGAAATCGTGAATGGTCGGTTCTCTCGAATTTTGTTGTCCACATCGCGAATCAAATGTTCAGAAATCAGAGAAGGTGGACCACGGCATGGCTCAGCATGCACATTAACCCGCCCGTCATTGAACATTCTTACCCTCTTTCGAACTTAACTGTCACTCATAGCATTATCACCATAAACTTCATAAATCTCACGGTGAGTTTTCGCTGCTGCCAAGTTCCTTGCACTCAAGAATCGAATTATAAATCTCACATCGACGAGCGACTCAATTTTCTTAAACACCATAAAGTTCTACAGCTCAGTACACAGAGAGACGTTACGGCTGCAAATGGAGCTTAAACGCGCCCAAAGCATGCTGGGGACAGACGCGTAAGCGCACTGCGGCAATTGCGTGTAATTCTCACTCTCATTCACACATGGACCTTATTTATAGTAGCCCTCGTAAATTACATCAACTATGGCCTCCTTTAAAGGAAACAAGATACATTTTGGATGATTGAACCAATATTTTGTGTTTATTGATACATATTGCGTATTTATTTGAGAAAATGTATTTCATCAAAATTGAAATGTTTTTGTTACATAACAGAATCCATATAAAAGACAATAAAGTATCGGGACATTATTGATTTTAAAAGTAGATTAAACAACGGGAATTGAGAAACAGTATTTTTCTACATATATATATATATATATATATATATATATATATATATATATATATATATATATATATATATATATATATATATATATATATATATATATATATATATATATATATATATATATATATATATATATATATATATATATATATATATATATATATATATATATATATATATATGTTTCTGTTGGACTCTTCAGTCGAAGTGGATAACACTTGAAAATGCCATGTGATGTGATGGCGATTCGAATGAGATTTTGGTGAAACGTCGTGACTCTTCATAGAATCACCGGATCGATACCCGGAATGATTTAGAAACATATTCTACCATCCGTGCAAATATTAAATGTAACGGCTGAACCCGAACGCTTATATCGGGAACCGACGGCTATCAGAGCTCTGGCAGAAAAAAATCCAGGTCCCGTTTGCAGTGACAACCACGGGCAAGCTGGTTGGCGTCGTTCACCCATACGGTGCGGCTGTACAGGAACTAACAATCCCTGGTTCTCTCAGTGGAAATACTGGACCTATAAGATTATAAGCAACCATGACTCGTGCAAGTAATAACAATAATACCCAAGTCGGAGCTTTTGGCAAATTTCCACACAAAGAAACTACATACATTAAAACCTTCAACATCAACACGTTGATCCAACCAGGAAAACTTCACAACCTAACTTCAGAACTTGACAGGCAAAATATACTTGTGTTTGCCATACAAGAAGCAGGCATCGCAGATGAGGACAGGGTGGACTACGGAAACTATCGCATATTCAAAAGTAGGACAGACAAACGAGTCGCCAGTGGTGCTCCGCTTCTGGGCATGGCCTTTGTTGTACACAAAGGGATATTTAACTCTTAATTAAACTTGCAGAGACTTACCACTAAACACCAAATCACTTTTTTTGAACTGCTCGACGCACGTTTCCCTAACCATGTTAGCATCATCAGGAGATGAATCATCAGGAAAATCTGCAGATTAAATCATTTCCTGATGATGCTAAAATGGTTAGCGAAACGTGCGTCGAGCAGTTCAAAAAAAGTGATTTGGTGTTTAGTTGTAAATCCCTTTAAGTTTAATATTTCACACCAAAGGTTCCAATAGAAGAATTGATATTTAACGCTATTAAGGAAATTACCCCCATAAACAATAGACTAATGATAATGCGCATAGAGTGCGCCAATAAAAAATACACCATAATTAACGTACATGTCCCCACAAACGGTGGCAACAAGAAAGACCTCAGGTCTACAAAGAAATTCTAGGCAACACTAGAAAAAGTAATGGCAAAGGTTCCAAAGGATGACATCAAAATTTTACTAGGCGACTTTAACGCACACATTGGTAGAGAAAAAAATCATCAGGAAGACTCATCGAACTATACCAATTGAATAACCTGAAGATCAGGTCAACATCTCTAAGAAAATCTCGACGAAAACAGAAGACATGGAGATCGCCTATAAAACAGATTGGGGAACTTTAGATAGACCACGTTGCGATCTCATACCCACAGCAAAGAGAGATTCAAGATGTCCAAATCCGCAGGGGCGCGAACATTAACTCAGACCACTACTTAACCCGAATTAAAGTCAAGTTCACCCCACAGGGAATTCTTTAGAAGAAAGCACATCTACCGAACTTCGACACGAAAAAGAGCAAGGAATCCCACATAACACATGGGAAAAGGAACAAGCAGATACATGGGAAAATTCCACAAAAAAATTACACAAAAAGTACTCGGAATGGGAAAGTGCATTGCCGAGCATTTTGGAGTAAAACACTAAAAAATTCCCAGAAAATCAACAGCTGCTTGACGAGACTAGAAAACAGACCGAAAAGGTTATCAGGCAAACAAAGAGGAAGTACATGAAGGAACAACTAGACTCTATAGAGGAGAATTTCCGGAATTATAACACGAGAAACTTTTAAAAAACTTTCGCAAAAGAAATCCGTGGATACACATCACAAACTCTTTGCGTCAGAAAGCGGAACTGGAGCTTAGCGCTAACCAATCAGGAGAATTGTCAGGAGCTGGAACACTATTTCTCTAATCCCATCAATTGCCCCAAACGCGACACAAGATTCCCCAAGGAAAATTATATATATACCCACTCAGAATCACCACCACCAATACAGGAAGAAATCCACAGGCACATACGCAAACTAAAGAATAACAGAACATCCGGTGAAGATGGTATAACCGCGAAACCATTGAAAAACCTCGGACCAAATTCACTGCGGGAACTCACGCAAATTATCACAGACATCTGTCAAACAGAAAAATAGCCAGATAAATGGAAATGTGCTCTTATCCACCCGCTACACAATAAATGCCTTCTTCAGAGAATACATGAACAAATAGGACACAAAATTGGCGAGTACCAGGGAGGCTTTCGCCCTGATCGCTCATGCACTGAACAAATAATTAACCTAAAAACCATACTGAAATACAAAGTTATCAGGAACGTCCCAATCAACTGCACATTCGTGAACTTCAAGAAAGCATACGACTGCATCGACCGAAAATCTCTGTTCAACATCCTAGAAGAACAAGGACCCGCCCCCAAAACACTACGATTGATCAAGCAAAACACTCACTGACACAACCTCTAAAGTGAAATTTATGTTAGAAATTTTTGAACCCTTCCTGATTAAAACCTGAGTAGGCCAAAGAGATGGGTTATCTCCACTCCTTTTCCACCTGTTCCTGAACAAAATCATAAGGAAATGGGAAAAAGAACTGAAAAATGAAAGACATTGAAAATCAATACGACTCAGACGAGCCAAAAACAATATAGAAATCTCATGTCTAGCCTTCGCAGACGTCCTAGAAGTTCCCAAGGAATGTGCAGAGAAAGTTGACCTACAAATCTCCTTTCAAAAACTGAATCCTTCTACTCAAAATTAGATGTCCAAAATTTGAACACCAAATATGGCAAGATAAATAGGGTCACTCATTTCAAATACCTGGGGAGATCTTCGAACACACAGGAGGAGAGGAGATAGCATGGAACACTCGATTACAGAAGATAGAGAGGGCATACGGCAAGATACACAATATCTACAACAAGAAATGCATATCCACACACGCAAAAAAAGATTCTACAACACAGTATTCAAACCAGAGGTACTATACGCAAGCGAGACACTTACGCTCCGCCCAAAAGGCGGCATAGAAAACATACTAAAAGAAGAACGCAAACTTAGGATGAAAAATCTGGGCTCAAAATTAACAGAGGAAGGATACAGACTACATTCAAGAATGAGCACAGAGAGAATGTCCAACGTAGCGGCGGACATAAGAAAAAGAAGGTTGAAAAACAAGTCTCACCAACAGAATTCTTACACGTATGTAAGAACCCTTTGTACGTAACAAGAGGTCAAGTCAACAGTACCATGGATTACATAAGTCAGAACTGATCTGTGAAAGGCACAAATGGATCCGACAGAGATTGAGGATAGAAGAAGATACATAAACAAAATTCATATATATGAATATATATATATATATATATATATATATATATATATATATATATATATATATATATATATATATATATACACGAAACTTTGACAAAACATTTAAAACTAAATTAACAGGCTATCAACCCCAAAGTCTTTGCTTCCAAGAAAGAAAAGAAAACGGACAATTAGGTCTAAATAACCAAGATAATTGCAAAGAACTTGCGATATATTTTGAACAACTACCAAACTGCCTTGAGCCCATAAACAAATTACCAACACCAAAGCCTAAACAAATAAACCCAGATTTTTACCACCGAATAAAGATGAAATAATTTGGCAAATCAAGAGCCCTAAAAATAACAAAGTTTCTGATCAAGATGGAATTACTGCTGAACTTTCGAAATCCGCTGGTCCAGGTATAATCAAGGAAATAAGCAAAATTCTACAAGAAGTTTGGCGAACCGAACGGATTATGGAAGATTGGATAGATTCTCTAGTCCATCCACTACACAAGAAAGGAGATAGAACGGATGTAAACAACTTTCTCTTCTCCCAGTTTGTTACAAGATTCTATCTCAATGTCTACTAGACAGAGCACAGGGACAGTTTGAACCTAAAATTGGTGAATATCAAGCTGGTTTTGGACCGAGCAGATCCTACCCTGAACAGATCCTGAATCTAAAGTTGATTCTAAGACATCAAAAACTGTACAATAAAAATCTCGTCTGTACATCAAAAAAGCATATGATTCTATTGACCGCAAATGTTTATTTCTAATCTTGAAAGAACAAGGACTAAATCTGAGAACGCTGCCATTTATTAAAGCTAATTAACTAACACAAGGTCTAAAGTTAAATTCATGGGTGACATCTCAGAGTCCTTGGAAATTAAAACTGGAGTGAGACAAGGGGATGGACTCTCGCCACTCTTATTTAACTGTGTTCTAGAAAAAGTAATACAGGAGTGGCGTGAAAAATAGTCGGCCCTGAATATTGATCAGCCCATTAAACTGGGGAGAACCAACATCAAAATTGATTGTCTGGCTTTTGCTGATGATCTAGCAATTTTGACTCAAGCTATATTAACGGCACAAAAACAGATTGAAATCCTAAAAGAAACAGCAGAAAAGGTAGGATTTTAAATTTTCTTTGAAAAGACACAATACATGACCTGCAACAGACTAAGAACACCATTTCTAAAAGCAAAGTATGGTAATATCAGACGAGTCTCTCAATTCAAATATTTGGGTGAAATAATCATGGAAAATGGGTTAGAAAAAGCTGCCAATAAGGGTAGATGTCAGAAAATGGAAACAGCATTAATTGAAAACTGAGACAATACAATACAGTTATTAAACCAGAATGTCTATATGGGGCGGAAACGCTCACTTTGAATAGAAAGAGAGATATCGAGGACATTGAAAAGAAGAAAACAAAAATCATAAGAGAAATCTTAGGCCCCAAACAAATAAATAGCACAACATACGGACTTCGGACTTCGGACAACATACGGACCAAGAATTCAAACAATAGGAAAAGAATACTTAAGTTTTACGGACATATAAAACGGATAAGTCCGAGTAGGCTAACTAGATAAATAGTCGAATTTTATGAAAATAGGAGTAGAGCTAAAGTAGAAATAATTAAATGGATTGCTGTAATTAAAGAGGACCTACGATCAGCAAATATTACATAAAGTGAAATTCAGGATAGAGGCTGTTTCAGACACAAGGTTAACGTTTGGAAGGTTGGTCAGAGAGAAAAATGTAGGAAGACTGGAACAACTTGGTCTGACGAAAGAAAAAACTCATAGCGAAAGAATGAAATTAATATGGGCGCAAAGGAGGGCTGACAACAACAACATGTTTCTAAATCATTCTGGGTGTCAATCCGTTGATTCTGTGAAGAGTCGCGACGTTTCGCCAAAATCGCATTTGATATTTTCAAGTGTTGTCACCTTCGACTGAAGAGGTCAACTGTCAGTGGGACTGGCACTGATTGATTTTCGATCTAATCAAACTGCAGAACAACGTGAAGAGCGAAATAAAATTGAGCGGAATCGATTATCACAAACACCTTCAGTACGTACACAAGAAGAAAGAGAAAAATCCAAACGAAGATGATGGAATAAGACATCATCGGTCAGTAGAAACCAATCGTACCAAAATGAATCTGAATAATCGTGCTAAAAGTGAAATAAAAAACATACAAACAAATAAATGTTTACTTTGTTTACACATTTCCAATAGCAACAAAACGATCATAAACAATTTTATTGAAATTTGGACAGGATAACGTCTGTCGAGTCAGCTAGTATAGAAATATATACATAATTAAGACTGAAATATAAACCTTCTCAATACATAAAAACATTAAAGAAATTTGGTACTGTTAAAACGATTATAAAAATTATAAAAAAGGGAAAAACTCAATTAATACTTAAATATCTAGAACATAGCGTTACCGTACTTTTGGGAAAAAAACCAATTAATACAAATTTTATGTGGTTCCATAATGTAGTTGCTGCTACGAAACGGTTGTCACACGAAATATTCTATTAAATATAGCGATTCAAAATAAAGTTAAAGTGCTTTCTTTCACATCTTTTTTATTGTATAAACTTCTTATATTTATATCCATTTCAATATCAAAAATATTT
The DNA here is from genome assembly GCA_031761425.1 of Cosmopolites sordidus. Classification (NCBI taxonomy): domain Eukaryota; kingdom Metazoa; phylum Arthropoda; class Insecta; order Coleoptera; family Curculionidae; genus Cosmopolites; species Cosmopolites sordidus. Next base: position 160,979 of record JARFXV010000155.1, on the reverse strand, counting down.
ATTTCTGACGAAGCTGCAGTGCTAATGAAACGCGTCGAATATTAAACAATAATACTAAAATATTTTTGTTTAATGTTAATAAGTAATTGAAAAATAATTTAAATGTCTACAATTAGTTAAAAAAAATCTCCTTTTGAAGCATTTTACATTTACTGAACAAGACATTCACCCAGTATTTGTGTTTTATATGAAAGCAAAGCGTTTAGAAAATTTTACAAATATAAATGTCGGCAAATGTTAAATTAATGTCTATTAAGGAAACAAAAATAATCGAGATACTAATCAATTTTCCTAAAAATGTGGCAATTTTTGTATACGTGACTGCAACTTGTGTATGTTAATCGCATGCTAATTGATTGTGCCTCATTAGTCGAGACCAAATTGAGAATGTATAAATGAGCATCGATGTCATCTGGATGCGGAGAAATTTACCAACGAAGTTTTTTATGTTTACGTAATTCTTCTCGGCATTTTTAATTAACCGCCTTTTTTGTCACGGTTTTGTCATTTTGACGGGAGATTGGACAAAAAAGTACAAAAATAATTTTTTTAGCTGCCAGTCTCCAACGTTTTTGGTATTTATTTTTAACTGGTGATGTTACTGATAAGCACGTCATTTTTATTTTACTATCTAAAATTACCAAATTATTTCTAAATTTTCAAATAAAAGACTATTATTTTTTAGGATTTTAATTATTTTTCTAAAACTCGAAGAGATTTTCGATTAAAAATGAAATCACATTTTAAAATTTTCTTTAACTTCTTGACGCGCGTTTCGCTAAGTATTGTTACCATTATCAGGAGATAATTCAATTTAATTCAAAAACCTAAACTAGATTCTATTTGAATCAATTCTGTTATTGGAACTTTCAATGTAAAACACTAAACTCGAAGAGATTTTCCACTAAACATCACATCACTTTTATAAACTTCTCTACAGGCGTTTTGCTAACCATGTTAGCATCATCTAGAGATGGTTTAATCTCCTGATGATGCTGACAGCCAAATGCGTGTGGAGAAGTTTTTTGAAAAATTTAGTATTTAGTGGTAAATCTCTTCAAGAGTATATTGTATTTATATGACAATCATATGTAATGAAGCATGTAGAAGAATCTTGAGCCATGAAGTTAACCCTTAGCCTTACATTAATAACTCAGAAAGTTGACTGATTGGTGTAGGTCTTTTATCGTGGCTCACGTTTTCTTACATTTTGCTATTTAAATGTTTGCATGTGTATTCAAAGAGCTAATATTATTTACACTTTTAAGAAGTCTTAGGTTACTATATTATTGTCATGCTTTACTGTATGTCGGACAACATAAGATTTTTTATTTCTCCCATATGCTAATACTTTATATCTGTTAATGTTAATACTTTATATCTGTTAATGTCGCTACTTTATATCTGGTTAATACAGATCTTTTAGTTTGCCCATTATATCTTCGCTCACAATATTAGCAAACAGTTCCGTAAAATTGATTAGAGAGGTGGCCGAAGTGTATGGTTATATCAAAAACTTTGTAGATAGGTTAATTTGAAAACATAAGTTTTATTATTGAAAGAATATTCGACTTTTTAAAAGGGATAGAACAAAAAAAAATCATGGTAATACCGTTTGAAACCCAGTTAGCATAAGGTTTTTGTTCGACAAGGTTCGACAAGGTTCTGAAAAATGAGGACATTAAAGTAATCTACAAACCCTATAAGGTAAGAAAGTTTTGTACTGTAAATTTTATTAATTTTAGACTTGTTAAAAGCCTAAATATGAACAAGGCTTTGAATGCGTATAATATTCCGTCGCGTCCATTTTTCCATTATCATCTATTATTGTGCCTAAATACTTATACCATACAGTAAAATTTTATGTTTTATTTTTGTGCCTGCAGTTAGAGCTGTTTTGCTTTTGTCCATATATATTTCAATGTTTACTCTTAGTTCTTCATTATATATCGTTAAGTTATGTTGTAGTTTTTATTCAGAATCTGGCATTAGGATCATATCATCAGCGAACAGTAATTCTCGTAATGTCACTGTTTTCGTTTTTCTAAAACCTATTTTTGTATTCTTACAATTTGGTTTGCTATTTTTTACAAGATTGTCAATAACTACTAAAAATAACAGTAAACTCAGTTGCAGCCCTGTCTTAGGCCTATTCTTGTTTCAAATTTTATGGATTTATCGTTATGCGTTCTGACTTTATTCTTGCTGTTGTATCTGGCATTGATAATTTTGATTACTTCCTCTTCTACTTAGACTTTTCCAGATATCCTTTCTTTTTATTCTATCAAATGCTTTTTCAGACCAATGACACAAATACGAAATGGGTTTCTTTTCTTAACAGTTTTTCTCTTAATTGTCTAATTATAAATATCAGATCTCCTGTGCTTCTACCATTTCTAAAAGCATACTGTGGTTTCTCTAATGTTGTTTCTAATTTTATTACTTAACCAATGATCTCTTATTCTGGTAAATATTTTTCCAGGTAAACTTGTTAATGTGAGTCCTCTGTAGTTTTGACATTCTTTGATATCTCATTTTTTAAACAAGGGCAATATTATACCCATGTTCCAGTCTGTCCAATTTCTTTTCTGTTATGATATCGTTTAGTAATGACAAAAATTCTTCCTTTGCTATTTTTTCCATATATTTCAGCATTTCGGCTGTGATTTCGTCTGGAGTTTGAAAAAAATACTACTTTTAAAATTATATATATAATTTTTGTTCTTAAATATATAATTTATTATATCTATTTAATTTAATAAAATTAAACTACTTTAAATTATATTTGTAAAGTATTGCAAAAACTTGCAGATCATATCATGGAGTTGAAAGCGAAAGCGCACGTTACCCAACACGGGTGGAAGTCGGTGCACTACCTCTGCTTTGCTTCGTGCGTCATGAGTTTTCTTTGCGTCTTTATATGACACTCGTTTAACACTTCATGCATCTAACCTTTTTAATAGATGCATGCATCTTGACGGCCAAAAGTTGAATATGTGTTTCAACGTGACTTTCAACTTTCTACTCCGTATGCTTTAGCGCACGCATTCTAGCGCAGGGTATTAGCACGTCATGAGACGTTAGTACTTGCATGCTTCTTGTTCAACAATGCAACAGATGCATGACTCTTGACCACCAAAAGTTGAACATGTGGACATGCCTTATAGGCTTTTTTATTGAACAATTATTTATCTTAGTAAAAATTTTCCCATCGTAAAGTTTTTGTTATATTATTTTAGACTCAATATTAAATATTTCAGATACTTCGAAACTATATAACCTTAATGAAAAATATTAATAAGCACCCACTAAAGCTATTTTTGACGTTACAGTCTAACTAACTAACTAAAGTAGACCCACATTAGGAGGGTCAAGTTTTATCTGATACAGATACATACGTATGTGTATGATCAAATTGTTGTGATATTTGTGAAGTGTGACTTAGATGGCGTGTTGCGCAGTATCAAATAAGTGTATTTAGTTGCTTGTTTGCAGCACTTCACTGGAGCTTTCTCCCTTATTTATTCAACGGTAAAAAATTAGGCTTCAAAATTTAAACACCCTAAAGAGGAACGATCAAAAACTGCTACAATTGATAAAACAGCCACAACATTCCACAATATTATATTAAATCAAAACCGACTGAAGATACAAGATCTTTTCGACATTGTAAACATTGACCTTGTCCACTACATTTTACATGATGTTTTTAATATAAAAGAGCTTTCTACTCGGCGGGTACCATATTTATTAATGTGCAAATTTAAGACCCATACGAATTAAAACTCCTCAGGAGTGTTTACACATGTTTAAAGGTGATTTTAGCGAGCTCTTTCGACGTAGCTAAAACATGATTTTACAATTACATATTTGCCATATTTAGCTCCTAGAGGTTACTTCCCTTTCCGAAACCCCCAAAAAAATGTTCGCTGGACGAATCTTTACTTCAAATAGTGGGGTCAAATCTGAGAAAACCACTTATTTTGCAGAGCTGGACAAATCGCATTATAATGATGATATTAAAAAGTTGGAAGATTGTTCGTCTAAATATAGGGTTGTCCCATAAGACTGTCAGAACTATAAAATGAGGCACAATGATAACTGTAAGTGATAATCTGGTAATTTTTATTTTATTTTTTCACACATATTCCGAGGTATATTTTTAACGGTTGCTTGTATGTTTTGCTTAAGGTCAAAAATTGTTCAGATTTGAGTTTTGTAAACCGGATATTTAACATAACCCACAAAAAATAATCCCATTGCGTGAGAAAGGATAATTTTGGTAGGCAGTTGACATGATCATTTCGCAAAATAACGCAAAATAACGAAATAAGTGTTGTTGATAGAAAGCATTGCTAATATCCACATATTTCAGTTTAGACCAAAATATTATGTTAGCATATTCCTATAGCGTAGTTGTTTTGTGTTACTAATATCATTAACAGTAAAACGATTTCCAATATCGTCTTCAAAAATATAAGGTCTTATCACATCTTCAGGTCAAAAATCGCACTAAACATTGACATTATGACGATAGAAAGGTAATTCCTGAATCACTTGAAGATGTTCAACTGCCCAAATACTGCCCTTATATTTGTTCACAAGCTAATTAAGTCGAAAGTGCACTGAGTCACAAAATATTATTTTTCCCCAAAGTCTTCCAACGGATTTAGAACCCAATTCACGAATATTCGTTACAGATGATGATCAATGGCTTTAATTATTGAGTTAATTGAGTTATAACTGTTAATTGAATTATAATTTTGTAAGCTTTACAAGAAATCATCATAGAAATTTATCCACGTAGATATATGAAAACGATTAAATTCTTGTGAATAATAAATAGCGTAGAATAAATACATTCGGATCTTTTCTTATATTCTGTCGGCGGTCTGACGATATACAGCTACTGACTCATCTACAACTGAACCAGTTCATTCTAATTTTTCGACGAGACGATAAATAGACCATTCTGGTGGTCGATTATATTAACTATAAATTTCACGCAACGTTCGAAAAGTCTGGCGAAATAAACACGTAATTTCGACTCAACACGCCGTTGAATCGCATATCTTTCCATGGTAGATTGACACAATAAACTAAACACTGCAGTCTATAAGTGACATTTACATTTAAAACACTGTTGCCACTATTACGTTTCAAAATTTTGACACTCTTATTGGAAAACTCTTAAATTGAATAGCAAGGTGATTAAGTAGAAAATGTTAAAAAATATATTATATATCTTCTGTTTCTGTGCCAAATGACATTAATCTTTAATTACACAGGTCAATATGATTTTTAAAACATTGATGGAAATGCTCTTTGTAACATTAATGAGAATGCTCTTTTTGCGTTTCATTTGGGTAGTTATTAAAACACCTTTTCCCAGAATTGGCCTAGCATGTTTTGTTATATATGCGAGCGATTTATTTTAAAGCCACAAGCTAGATTTATACCCGAGGAAGTCAAAAGAGCATATCTTTTATATTTTAAGTGCCAAATTGGAGATCAAGATAAATGTTGGGCTCCTCATATTTCCTGCGTGAGTTGTCACGTAAATTTAGTAGAGTGGATTCATCGTAAAAAAAATCTATTCTGTGTGCTGTTCCTATGGTGTACAAAGGACCTACTCACCACGTAAGTGATTGTTACTTTTGTATCTCTAAAATAAAAAGGATTTTAAAAAAACAAAAGGAATAAAATTCAGTATCCAAATTTTCGTTCTACACTTAGGCCAGTTCCGCACAGCCAAGAACTACCGGCGTCGATTGCTCTTTTAAACTTGGATAACATGTTTTCCGGTGATTCTAATTCTTCATCATGATCTAATCCACAACTTCCTGAGAACATCAGTTATGACCCAACATTTTTAACAACTACCAGTGAACCTTATTTAATAACTCAGAATAAATTATACGATTTGGAACGTGAACTGGAATTGTCAAAATAAAAATCGGAATTTTTTGACTTCGGAACTTCAACAGTGAAACCTGTTAAATAAAAATGCAAGTGTTTCAGTTTACCGAAAAAAGAATGTGACATTTTCAAGTTTTTATAAAACGGAAGGACATCTATGTGTATGTCTGTTGTGATCTTGATGGTTTAATGAATGAGCTTAAATAGAATATGTATCTTCCGAGTGGCGTATTTGCATCGATTCTTCAAAATACAGCCTAAAAGCAGTCTTGCTTCATAATGGAAACAAAAACACATCTATTTCTTTAGCATATTCCGTGATAATGAACGAAACCTATGACAAGTTAGCAACCATAAAATATCGCATTAAATATGAATAGTATCAGTGGGATATTTGTGGGGATTTAAAAGTAATAGGTATATTATATTTGTAAAAACCCCTTGTATATTATATACAAGGGGGTTTTACAAAGTATTGCTGTTTTTTGTGTCTATGGGACAGTAGTGTAATAAAAGAACATTACAGTAAGAAAAATTGGCCTCATAAAACTTCTTTTGGACCTGGTACTTCCAACATAAAATATCTCCTCCTTTTTAACACAAAAAAGACGTTTCTTCCGCCTCTCCATATTAGGCTTGGGCTAATGAAAAACTTTGTCAAAGTCATGGACAAAGAAGGTAATGGTTTAAATTTCCTGAAAGAAATATTTCCTCAATTAAGTGATGCAAAACTAAAAGAAGGCATATTTATTGGCTCTCAAACAAGGAATTATTTGAGATTTGAGAATTGGCAGCTTGGAAGTGTTTTGTAAATGTAATGAAAGGATTTCTGGGCAACAAGAAAAATGAAACTATAAAAACTTCATAAATAAACTCTATGAAATACTAGGGTGTCGCATATCTTTAAAAATGCATTTTTTAAACTCCCATTTAGATTTTTTCTGGAAAATGTGGGTGCAGTAAGCGATCAACAAGGAGAATGGTTTCACCAGGACATTAGGACGCTGGAACCCATCTATGTTGGGTGATTACTGCTGGTTTTTAAAAAGGGATGATACTACTGAAGAGGAAAAAGTGAAAGTTTTTGTCGCTATATGACATCTCATGTAATATATTTTTTATTCTCATAATCCTCATTAATGTCTTTGCATAGGTTTAACACGTTTTACACGTTTATATTAGATAAATATTAGATTGTAAAAATATGTCGTCTGCTTTTTATTTCCTTACCACCGACCTCCTATTGTAACAAAAAAAAACAGTACGTGTTATAGAAATGAACTTATCATTTTCGGATTTAGGACTACAAAGTTATACATCCATTTTCATCAATGTTACCTCAAAAAAGTTTAAATCTGTTGACCTGTATTATATAAGCATACTAGATTGAAATTTTATTATTGTTCATAAAAACGATGTTTTAGCCTACATTAAGCTGTAGGTCCAGTGTTTAAATAGTCTCAGTTAGTCTCAAATAGTCAGTCAGTCTGAGGCATTTAAACACTTGACCTACAATTTAATGTAGGCTCTGAACCACGATCATTGGTTGCCGATTTCACCGCTCAGTATCCCTTCGGGCTGTCAACTCTAGCAACCTGCAATATTCTGCATATCTAAAAGTTTATTGACTAATCAAAGTACGGTCAACTCTGATAATTTCAGTTGAGTTGAATAATTATTGATAACAAACATTGCATTTTATTAAAAATTATATACATTCAACACTATCGTGACGTCTCATTGCATCTTCTTTTAATGTAATAAAAATAACACTGGAATAATACCATTGATCGAGATGTATTAACTTTTACTATGCTTAATTAAACACACTGTCGATTGATTATGCAAATCTTTGGATTTAGCATATCTTAAAAAACATACGACTATATCATATACAATTTGATCCATTGATTAGATTCAATTAGCTAATATCCAAATCAAGGCAGTGAGTGTTGCCCATTAATATCAATACAGAAGATCCCTCATTTTCATGTAATCTGTATATAATGTATTTTTTGTAATAGCTATAACGAAACAAATACAACTTAAAATTACACTTTAACAAAACATGCACGTTCCATCTCACTTTAAGTTTTTCTTTAATTCCATATTTCAAATATTTAATCACATTCAGTTAATTTTAACTCTGCATACTTTCATAAACCAATTTATAAATGAATGCATTACAAAACAATGACTGTGCGGTAATAAATATTATCATCATCTTTATTCTAAACATAAAAGATGATGCTTAATTGCTAGTTAAATTATTATGTAGCAAGAGGTAAAACAAAACGTAATAATGAATTATTAATAGCCAAGAATTAATAGATAATTTATTCTTTAACAACTTCATTAGCTATCTATAAATCCTTAAATAGTAATTAAATACCATACATAGAGATATTGGCAGCATTGCACGAACGATTTGGAACAATGATCAAAATATTAACCCAAAACGTATCGAATTGCTTATAAAGACACTTTGCGAAGTCCGTAACAAAACATGTTATTAAGAAGCAAAATACAAAGTATTACCGCTATAAATGCCTCAAATTTCACACAACTAACCAATAATTATTTCCTCGTTAAAATAATTACGTGTATCACTGCTCTAAATTCGCTTTTTAAAAAAATCATCAGCTATGCAGGTTTCATAACAGTTCCCTCTGAAATATATTAGCTGCGTTCTTGAATCTGTTTTCACTTTACGACACATATTGAAGAATTTGGATGATGACGGCTGCAAGAAAAATTCTCGGCAAGCTTTAGTGTAGAAATTGATTTTTTTTTTATTATATTTTTTATTTAACGGTAGTTAAGTGATAATTAAAAAAAAATATAATCATCATATGGAATTCAGAAAACAAAACTTTTTGAGAACAATTAATTACTTTGAGACAAACTATTTGCTGTTTGATACCCTGTTTACTGTATACTGCTAACTGTTTAATACCCTCAGTAAAATGAGATTTGTCTAACTATGCAAAATATGAGTAGTCGAGTGTCCCAGCTTTAACCCATCATATGAAGTGAATTTCGTCCACCGAGACATTTCTTCAGATTTGACAAAATAAGTCATCGCTAGGAACTACCCGGAAAATAGGGTGTGTGTATACGCACTTTCAAGTTTTGCACAAACCCCAGACGTATGTGCAGACGAATTATCATGGTGAAAATAAAATTTTCACTTTATCTTTTGGCCAAATGTAAACGGTTAACCTGAATATCACCCTTTAGCTAATCCAGTAGTGATGTGTAATATTCCCTGATGATGGTCTTGCCTTTTACTTGGCAATCAATGACCTCTATATCACAAAAATCTGAGAAAACCGTAGCTATGACTTTTTCTGTAGATGGAACTGTTTTCGCTTTCTTTGGGCACTTTTATTTATGGCACCCACCCATAGACAGCAGCTTGTTTTGCATGTAGGTTTATGTTGTATAATGACGAATTAATGTTTCATATGCTGTTGTTGCGTTTACATACGTCTAAGCAATCTTGAAAAGTGTTTATTTGAATACATATTTAGTATACCGTGTTAAAACTTATTTTCTTTACTCGATGTGTATAAATCAATTCTGGGTAGCAATACGTTCGTTTCGTGAAAGAGCACGACATATCACCAAAAGATCACTTGACATCTGTTGTTTCCTTCGAGTGAATAGTTCAACAACATAGCGAACAACACGTGTGAATGACAATGGATATTCTGGAGAAATGTCATGAGCTTTTACACGACGAAAGTATTGTTACCTGGAATGATTTATACATTTTCTCTTCTATTCGTAAAAATATTTGATATAATGTAAAGGGTATTGCAAATTGCGCGATTTTTTTCATTCTTGAATAAAACACAGAATGTGTGTTGATTTCAAAAAATTCATTGATTGATTTCCGTCCGTTACTTTGTGACAGTTCATTTTTTAAATCGAATAAAACAATTTTATACTTTGTTACCTTTGTTGTAGATGATTTAATCTAGAATCAGATTAAATCATATCCTGATGATGCTAACATAGTTAGGGAAACGTGCGTCGATAAGTTCAAAAAAGTGATTTTTTTGTTTAGTGGTAAATTTCTTCAAGTTTAGTATTAAGTACATGTCATTTATACACAGTTAGTAAAAAAGTCTGGGTACGCCTATTTTCAAAATACATTTTAATGCTTCATTGTGCAATGAGTGCCTTATAATGAAAATATTTTTAAAGCTGTATTTAAAATGAATATTTAAAGTAGTATGCACTAATACAAGTTTGACTCAGTACCTAGTTTTCTATGGGATGAATTAAAACGAAGGCTGAAAATAAGGATGATTAAAAACAAATCACTTCTTAAGGACGCATTGCTGTATGAATGGGAACATATTGAGCCTGATGTCACTAAAAAATTGGTTTCGGTGACAAATAAGTGTCTACAAGAGGTAATGAAAAACAAACGAGGCCCTGAACCATTCATTTATGCAATATTGTATAATAACAACATTATTATGTTATAAAAATATTTTAAAAATCAAGTGTATACTGATTTTTTTGGTTCATAACAATTGATTATTTGTGAGTTATAAAATGTGACGTTTTGTTGCAACCAGCTTTATTCATGTTCTTCACAATTAAAACTTTGTAAAACACGAACCAATGTGTTTTTATTGTTCTCTTTAATTGATTAATGTAATAAAATAATTTAAGGGCGTGGTGTATCCAGACTTTTTTTCTAACTGTATGTGTAAAAAGTTAGTGTATAAAGTTGAATTATAGTAAACTATAAAACATTTGCCACAAAACAAGTTATTTTTGGGGCATTTCACGTGAAGCGGACAACGATAAAAAAGTAAGGTTCTAAAATTTGTTCATATTGGGGATTTTTGTACTTTTAGGGGATATGAACGTGTATACATATTTTTTTTTTATTTGAGGTTTAGTTGTTAAGATATGGGATTCTATAGAATTCACCTGATTGACGGAAGGATTTCTTTGGAATTTTATTTTCATATTAAACTAAATTATAATAAAATAATAAATGTAGTGTTTTGTATGGGAGAGTGACTTTTATTTTTGATTTTTAAATCTGATTCCAAATTAGATTTTTTTTTTCTAGTGTTAAACCGGAAGTAAATATTTCAAATATATTTTTTAATAACTTTGACCATTTTAATTTTTTTTTACTGCAAAATAAAGCTTAACATTTACAAATTTTACCATAAAAAAGGGATCTAAATTAGTTTAGGAGATACATAAATTAGATTACGTACATGTCATACTAGGCGCTTACAAAAATGTTGGCTGGTTTGTGCAAAAAAGGACATATCGACATAGTAAAATTGCTGTGACCTCGTGGATTAAGAGATGATAAAATGCCGAACTGATCTACTAATTGCTTTGCTTTTCTCGCTTGCCTGCAAGTTTATTTTCACACCAAGATTTAGGTGCAACAGTCAGTATCATTAGTAATGTCTGAATGATTGTCGCGTGTTCATATATTTTTTTTTCCTTTATTTGGGTTTTTCGCAACTATCTAAAACTCACTGAATCAAAGAATCACTGGGTAAAAACAAAAAACCAAACGGAGACAAATTTCTCAGTGATTCTTTTTTGTAATAAATTTGCCTAACGAACAAAATTTTAAAGATATAAAAATGTTATAAACAAATTTACAAACTTTTAACATTAACGTTTCGGAGGGTACTCTCCCCCCGTTTTCAAAACTAAACTAAAAAATAAATTATATTAATTTGTAATATATAAAGTAAAGTAAAGTTTTGGGGTTAGAGGCGCATCAGCAACTGAGAAGGCTATTTAGCGACTGGACCTACAGCTTAACGTGGGTTCCGAACCACGGTCATCAGCTACCGAAAATCACGGTCAGCACCCCCCTCGGGCTATCAACCCTTGGTTTTGTGCTTAACTGAAAGTATCTCGAGAAGCCTACCGATTGGCGAGTGACCAACGTAGAAAACCTCTCAGAAGGCATCCGGCCTTACCCAGCCTCGAACTGGCGTGACTGAGGGGTGATTCCTTGTCAGATTTTACACTCTTACCTAAAAACTTTCACAAGAATTTTAGAAAAACTTTTTTGCCTAGTACGGGATTCGAATCCGCTCCACATTAACTGCCGTAACGTAAGGCTGACGCCTTAGACACCACAGCTAATGTGGTTTCAATATATAAAGTAACGAGTGAGTGTAAATATATTTTTTGTATATGTCAACGATACTTACATTGACAACAATAGATTTTCATGACAGTGACATACCACCAAAAAATATATATCTGTAATGTTTACTGTGTGATTGTTTATTGTACTGATTGTGTATTCAAATATTTAAATGTGTTTAATTGTATTCTTTAGAATCGGGAACTATATTGAATTTAAATCTACCGAAGGCATAGCAATACAGTTATTTTTATTTAAATTAATTATAGCGGTTTCTTTTAATCTTCTGTATTTTGTTACCGATTCTTTTAATACCGTTTTGGAATTATTCCAATTGATTTTATGACCCGATTCCCATGCGTGTTGACAAATTCTAGATTTATTAAAATCGCCCTTTCTAAGAAGGTCTCTCTTTTACTCTAACATCTAACGGTCTAGATGTCTCACCTATATAGAATTTGCCACATTTGCAGGGAATTTTATAAATCACATTTTTGGTATTTTGTTGTATATTGTTTGGTTTAGTCTTTGTTAATAGAGATCTAAGAGTATTTTTTGTTTTAAATGTCGTTCTTATGTTGTATTTATTTCCTACTCTTTTAATTGTGTCAGAAATACTGCGGATATAAGGAATTGTGAGGTTAATTGTTGGAGAGTTATTACTATTGTTATTAATAACTTGTCTGTTTTGTCTAGTATCAAAATTTTTAAACGATTTATCTATAAAATTTTTTGGGTAATTGCTTTTTATTAAAATGTCTTTTATGTGATTTGTTTCTTTTTGTACCACTGTCGGTACAAACAAGTTTTGCTCTGCCATATAAACTTTTAATTACTCCTATTTTGACCGATTTTGAGTGATTTGAAAAGAAATTGAGATACCTATCTGTGTTTGTCGGTTTTCTGTAAACTGTAGTATTTAATGTGTTGTTTTGTTTTAATATTAAAGTGTCGAGGAATGGCAATTTATTCTCCTTCTCCATCTCTAAAGTAAACTTAATTGTAGGCTCTCGAGAATGTATATCTTGTAAAAAAATATTTAGATCGTCAATGCTATGTTGCCATATAAAAAAAATATCATCAACATACCATATTAATGGCTTTTTAAGAGATTTATTTAATATGTCATTCTCGAGTTCCCCCATAAAGATATTACTCATCAAAGGAGAAAGAGAAGAACCCATTGCCATTTTTGCAATTTTGTTGATGATAATCATTTTCTAATTGAAAATATGTGGTTTTTAAGCACAGAGTTAATAATTCAAAAATTGTATTTATGTTTACTTTAATGCGGTCTTTTAATGTTGTGTCATGTTCTAATCTATTTCTAACTATTAAAAGTGATTTATCAACTGGTACATTAGTAAATAAACTCACCACGTCAAAACTAACCGATTATAATTTTAATGTTCGAAATTTTACCTAAAAAATCTAAAGTATTTTTAATATATGAATTTGTTCTACCCGAAAGTAGATTTAAAATGTTTAATAAAAATTTTGCTAGTTTATAACATGGGGAATCTATACTACTAACTATAGGGCGAAGTGGTATATTCGTTTTATGTATTTTTGGTAGACCATAGAAATGAGGTGGTTTACTATAATGTGGTGTAAGTTGTGATCTTTCTAGATCTGTAAATTCACGTTTGTGTTTATATAATATAAGTCAGTATCATTGTCTTCATAAAAGATCACGTAAAATTATGTTTTATTTTGATATTGCTTTCTACACATATTTTTGTCCAAAATAATATATTTTATTTTAAATTTAGGTATTAAATAACCTTATAATGACCAAATAGGTAAGACAATAATACATAATCAACATTATTGAAATATAAACAACGTTTTAATGTGTTTTTACATCACCAACCGGCTTTCTCGAACTCTAAATAATTAATATATCTCCTAAACTAATTTAGATCCCCTCTTGCAATTTTTATGGTAAAATGTATACATATTAAGCTTTATTTTGCAATTCAAAAATTTAAATTAAAATGGTCGATGTTATTAAAAAATATTTGAAATATTTACTTCCGGTTTAACACTAGAAAAAAAAATTAAATTTGGAATCTGATTTGAAAATCATAACAGTAAATTTTCTATATAAAATACTACATTTATTATTTTATTATAATTTACTTTAATATGAAAATAAAATTCCTAAGAAGCCCTTTCGTCAATCAGGTAAATTCTATAGAATCCCATATCTTAACAACTAAACCTCAAATAAAAAAAAATTATGTGCACACTTCTATATCCCCTAGAAGTAAAAATATATCCAATATGAACTTCACTTTTTTTTCGTTGTCTGCTTCACGTGAAATACCCCTTGTTATAATTTCCTGGCAAGCATATCACTGATAATGTTAACTAGTTAGCAAAACGCGTATCGGTAAATTTAAAAAAACGATTTGGTGGGTTGTGGTAAATCAGCTTGATTTTAACGTTTCACGTTAAAAGTAATGTAAGAATGAATTTATCTTAATATGGAATTCAAATCAATATTTAGTTTTAAAATATATTCTTTCATGCTTATTTGCAACTTTAAATAAGCTTACTACAGATGTATATGCCAAGCTACTAACACATACATCGCTATATTTTGTATATTCGAGATGTAGTATAATAAGAATATGATTGTAATGTACATGTGGCGTAGTTTTTTCTATCAATTATTGCTGCGGGGAATTGAAAATCGTCATGAGCTTGCCGCTTAAAATAATCGGACTGTGTTCGAGGGCTGAAACGATGCATTACCCAGTAAAACTACACATATGTTTTTAAACATCTGTGTACAGTCCTAAAAACAGTAAATTATAGAAAAAATCAGCCAGTTAGTAATATAGAAACAATGTTGTTTACCAACTTATAGGGTCAAAGAGTTAATCAGAGTTTATTTTAGACAAACATAGCTCTAGCATATGGACTCTTGATGGCTGTTGATGCATTGAAGAAAATAAACTTATTTTTTTCATTCACTTAATAAACTTAAAGTTGCAGCGGTTACATTCATCATAATCAATCAGCCACAAATTGTTCAATGTCGAACAGAGGGCTCTTCCAGATGTTTTCACGCTTTCTTATTTTGTGCATTTGCAATCAGGTTTGTTTTTATTGGCTTTAGATCATCCGTTCATCAGGTAGATGGTCTTCTTTGGACTTTTGTGTCTATTCCAGGTCTCCATTAAATGAGCTTCTACGTCTATTTGTCACTCTGTCTCGTCACGTAACGAGCTCACCCCCACTTCGGTCTAGCTATCCTCTCTATAACGTCGTCCACCTTCGTTCTTCTGCGGATCTCTCGATGCTGTGTGATGCGTAGTCTTTTCTCTGAAATTTTTCAGTCAAAGTCGCTGCCCCATCAGTCAGAACCGACATGACACATGACATATTTAAAGATATGTCTGAGTTTATCATGTGCTGCCCAATATAAAGTGGCTCGACTCAAGAGTATACATGTTTGATTGTTCCTGCCAATTCTAATTGGTAGGTATCATCATATCCCAGGTACATGTATTTTCCAACAAATTCAATTTGTCCGCCTTCTACTTTTATATCCTTTTATATCCCTTAGTCAAGTCCGGAGAATAGGGTAGATTGTATCATTCATATCCCATAAACGTGGTGAAATATTTTTTGTGATGAAATGGCATGTTTTGCGAATTCCAGAAAATAGTGGCCATAATTTTTCCGGTGTTTCTAAAAAAAATCCAGTGTTTTGAGTGTTCCTACGTTTTTAGTGTATAGTGATGACACATTAAGTTTCATCAATAGACACGAATCCCCGCAGAAGCTCCTTTGGATTGCGCTCATTCAAACACGCGCCAAACACCGCTGTAAAGTGGTCACTCGATTCCCTTTTTAGTTGATAGAGAGCAAATGTGGCATCCACCGTCCTGATAGCTTTCTGAAGCCCAAATCTCCATGTAGGATGTTCTTCACATATTCGTCCGAGGCGTGTATCACCTCAACGATCTCTCTAATCTTTACTTAGCTATTGAATAATACCATTTCACGGATTTTGTTTATCATTTCCTCAATTGTGACCTCAACGGGACGTCCCCAGATCGAAGCGTCACTCGTGCTGGTTCAATTACGTCGAAACTCAGTAAATCTTATTAATGAACCATAAAATGTGAAGGTCCAGTGCCCATAATAGTTTTTCTACTCTTCTTCGAAATTCCAGTTTTTCCTTGATTGCAAAAATATCAGTCTTATCTGCTTTCGAGGACTATTAAAATAAAACTAAATGCTACATGGGCTTGAAATTCATAAATCATTTTCGATGGCGCCGGAAAACTACCTGGCTTTTCATTCTAACATTGTATAACATATTTTGTATATCACTATTTAGTTGTTTTTGTTAAAGCGAGAAAAATGTAAATTGCAACTTAAATTTGAAAAAATATATTCGAGTTCTCATTAGTTAATCATTTTCATGAGTTTTCATTAAATAAAAGGAATATTTTCCTTATAACATAGTGAAATCAGTAACGTATCCTAATATCGCCTAAATGAATGTGTGTATTCGTAATGAGTTACGACTGTGGAATACATAGTCTAATTAGACGAAATTAATGTGGGTTTCGAACGAATAATGTGGGACTGCGACACGTGAACTTCGATGAAAAAAGAGGGCAGACACTTTTTTTGCTTTTGTAATTAATGATAATAAATCGTGATGCAATAGAAATTTTCATTTTCCTATGGAATTCGAAATGGCAATGTTACCTACGCTCGCTTTTTATTATTATAAATAGCTTTTCTATTTTTTTTTTTCAATTTGAAAGAACAATCTGTATTTACTGGCCATAACATTATCCTTAAAACATCTTAATATGTGAAAATAATACAACTATCACAATGTTTGTATTTTATCATTTTATTATTTCGGTTTCTCAAATTAGGCTATGTTGGTATGTTGCAAGAAGAATAATTCCTCCTTGTTGGTTTCTGTCTGTTACTACTAAATAGCTCATTAAGTGTGTCGAAGGTTAGTCTGGCTTAAAGCAATAACTTCGTCACTGTTAGAACGTATTATTGTTTAAAGTCAGAAGGGTTAATCACCACACAAATAGTGGATCGAAAAATTATTGTATTCGATCACTTTTGGAATCATCAAGTTTTATCCGGTCTGGTTACCGGCGTAAGAAAGAATACATTTTTTTTTCTACGGCACAAATATATTTCTTCGAAGTACCTAAGAAGTCTACGGATGAAATCCCTACACTACTTTCTATCGATAAAACTCGTCCAAACAAATTAAAAATGTTAAGATAACATTTTTGATGTGAACACCGTGAAAAACGAGAGAGAAGTGAAATTAGTTTATATACTGAAACACTTGAAAATTGTAAACTGAAGAACGTCCATTTTATGTGGAGATGATACAATTATCTTAGGGTATAGGCGCTGGAAAGTGTACCAGTTTCTAAACTTTTATATAAAATCGGGGTATTCATGAAGGGGTGCTATGTTTTACAATCAAACTACAACTATTTAGATTGAAGAAAAATGACAGTTCAAACAAGCGTCAAAAACTACATCAATTTTTCAATAATTTTTAACTATTCTTGTTTACAAGGAAATTAATAAACATAAAGTTAGGACTCATTTGAACAATATAATTAAATGAAATGTATGTTTGCTTGACGAATGAATTTGTAAAAAAAATCAAAGTTATCCAAGATAAAATACTTTAAAAACTCTGGAATGTAGCATACTGTTAGAATGTGTTCGAATTAGAGAACTTTATATTTATTTAATTTTTATAGGCTTTGACGTTCAATTGATATATTCCGAATAAGGAATAATAATCTGTAATATATCCTGACTCGTATGTATACTGATTCATTGATATTTTTAATGGTAACTAAACATTTCATAAGAATTTTAATGTAGGATTACGATTAGTAGTTTGGAACTTATTATTGATTTCATTAAAATTTTCTCGAAAAAAAGAAAAAATTTCGAGCATTTCGAAAAACAATAACAAATGAACTAGTATAGAATAAATTTATGAAATTTCTAAATGTTTTATTAGGTCTGTTTGTTATAGAAATAACCACATGTGCATATTTTTTTAAATTCCATTTGTTTTAATATAACAACATTTATTAAATTCAGAAAAACTAGCACCTTTTAAACTCTCCAAATGCAAGAATAGCGTGAAAAGTCAGAGTGCAAAGATGCTTTTGGAAAAGTAGCTTTCTTTCTAGTAACGGTCTATGAATTTGAAACCGATATGATATATAGTTTTGTTTTGATAGTCATTGAATGCAGATAAGTTTCATATTTTTGCTATCCCGAAAAAATCGAATTTCGTTTGTTGATTAAATACGACTTTTTACACACAAACCGAAGAAAATTTGATAATATATTATGGGGACTCTGGTACTTCAAATTTCATGGTTCACAAGTGGTTTACTGAGTGTCAACGTAGGCAAATCAGCACTAGTGATGCTCCGTTCATTAAGGCCAATAGTGAGGATATGATCAACAAAACCCGACTGCAGAATGAAGGTTATAAAGACTGTTGAGGGCCAAAGGCTACCGGCAGGATCAGTGTCATCGTTAACTCATTCATGTTAACTCACTTCACAACGATGTTTAGACATGTATAAACGCAATCCGAAGGAGATTCTGTGGTGATTCGTGACTGACAAGAAATTTGGATTCATCATTACATACCAGAAATTGTGGTACTAAATGCAATTGTGGTACCAGTGAAATTGGTTAATTTGTGGTACTAAATGACGCCGCATTCACAATACTCTTTAAACTTGACCCCCCTCCGACGTCTTTCTCTTTCCAAGCATGAAGAATTGCAGAGTTCATGAAATCATACCTTTTGGAACACTTAAGAAAGTTGAAAATGTGTTGACCGAAATATCGAAAATCGAGCTATATGGAGATTACCTTGAAAAGTATTGTTGTGAAAGCATCCACAACTGAACAAAATTCACCCTGTAGATGTACAACATTGCAAACACCACACTGCAAATTGAAAATTGGCACCACCAGAAAAAAATAAACACACACATTTTGGAGAATCATAAAAAAGGGACTCGTTAGAATTGTCAAAATTTACAAATACCCTAAAGCGGATGTTGGTAGTAATTGCGCTTGGCACCAGAGAAACAAACATCATTTCAAAGAATCGTGCAACGGGCACGTGGAGAGTTCGAGGTAGATCAAGAGAAGAGAGTTTGAGTTTAGAGTTTCACAAGTTTAAGAGTTGATAGCATCAGTTTAAAATTCCACGTGCAATTTCCTGGTAAAGTCAAGGTAAATAAGTATTTTGTGGAAGTATTAAAACGAAGAGTAGTAATCTCTCAAAACTTAAGACAATAAAGTGAGAAATTGCCTGTCAAAAATATAGTGAAATATTTATGAATATAAGTGACTAAATGTATATATGTGTATCTTCTGCTTATTAATTCAATAACCAAGATCTATTTCGCGAACCAGCGAACCCTGTGGAAATATTATTATGTCTCAACGTGTGGACTTCCCGCACAAGTATATCGATTTTCAGTCAAAAAAGAATAAGCGGTTAGTTAACTTATTGCGAAAGATAATTTGTACTATTGATATTAAATCAAGAACGGAAACAGATATAATTTTGAATATAATATAGTTTTTCTAAGCTGAACAAGTAAGGAATAATAGAAAAATATAGATATTTGATAAACATTAGGGTGGGCCAAAAACCCGTTTTTTTTCGAATTTCTTTTAATAACACCAAAAATATTTTTCTTGAACTTTGACTAACTTTGAGGAGCCTAAGATATCGACTTAAAATTTTTTTCCTTGGCACAATTTTTTTTGGCATAATGAAAAATATTTTCGGTATTATATTTTCAGTATTATTATTACTGATATTTGGCCCACTCTAATAAATATCAACGCTACCTAACAATTGTTTTAGAACATAAAGAAATATAGATACCGCACCAAATAAAATTGAGGAACTAAATTATTTTACAAAGAAGTATTAAGATTTCACCAAGTTTAATGCACGATATATTATTATATTAATTACCAGTGCCGTTCTATATACTGAGATTTTCACGAAAATTACATGTATTAATACCTGCGTATTTTTCCACGCACTTTTTCTATTATTTGGTTTTTTTTCTGCGTAGACAATGCTTAACAGCAACTCGTAATTTCTTTAAGGCGGAATTCTGATGAGGCAACCTCAAGAATGAGAGGAAAAAACGCTTGGGAAAAATCAATTGTGTGATCGGGAAAAAAATAGTTTGTTGTTAGCCAGAGGCTAAAAAGTTACGTTTATAAAGAAAATCGATTTTCATTGTATTATTATTACGAACGCATGGTATATAATTATATTAATTATTTTTTTCTAGGTTATAATACTTAAACTCAATAAAATAATAATTTCCTTATCATAATTATGTTAATGATACAGTTATCAGTACTGTGGAAATACTTCATATTGTACTACTATTTAGCTTTACATATCCTAAACAGTTAGTAATGATGGTATTAACCTCATTTTCGTTAGCAAATGTTGAATTTTATATACTGATTTAAAACAGAAAATAATCCAGCGGCGCTTCGTGGGGAAAAAAACAGGTGGGGCACGTATAACCAAATTTTGGAATGGGGATAGGAAAATGCGTCGCAATTAAAAATGTTACATTTCTTAGTATCATACACACTCTTTGCTCTTTAGAAATACAAGTATAATTGTCAGACATCAAATTTTCAAATAGGTCCCTAGATAATAAAATTTTGCTAAATTCACCATAGGACCATGACCATTAAATCTGTTTGTAGTTGAAGTCCGTCCTCTTAAATTTCTGAGCAGCAAAGTGGTAGATGACTTGATCATTAACATTTGAAATTGACTTCACGAGTTTTTTTATAGATAGAATTGCTAACGCGCACAGCCGTTCCCAGCCTATAGTGTTTCCTAGAAATGATTTGTTTGAGGGTAGAGAAACATCTCCCGCTTTGCACAGTCGTCATTAAATGTTGATGTTAAATTGTTTTGGATAAACATTTGTAACAGCGGCACAGCCCCACTGTGTTTCATAAAATCGTCCTGTGCGTACATTGCCGAGAGTTAATTTTATAATTTTAAGAAATTTACGTTTGCAAACAGGTTACACATAATGTTAATGTCTTCATTTGGAAAGACTGCTCCATATTCACCAAATTTTTCAGTTTCAAATAAATTTGCAACAGTTAGGTGTAGATCGAAACTAAAACGTTCATGGACCTTTATGGTTAAGGTACCACAGATTTCCTTGCATATTCTGACATTTGGATTGGGGTCCTCCTTGTCAGTAAATTTACGTTTTTTTCTGCGATTGTCCATAATCGTTGTAGATTCTTTACCAGCTAAGTTACCAAATTCTTGATCAATTTGTATTTCTATATTGTCTCTATTATTTTTAATGGCTGTTGAAAAAGTTACCATTTTTTTTAACGTTATCTAGTTGCCTGGTTTGCACTTGATCAAAGATAATATCGCTGTGAGAGATTATTTTATTGAAGAAAAAAAACCAAAATTTAAAATTATCATCCACCAAATAATTTATTAACCCCTGAGCTTGATTAATAGAATTTTTATCCGACTCGGCGTCCAAAATGTCTTCAAGGCATGTTTGCAATTTTTCTTTGTAAATGTAAACAGTAATCACACATTTAGACGTAAAGTTCCTTCTGGTAGGGGCCGCACGGGGTAGACACTTTTTCTCGACGCAGTCCAGAACAGTTGTCTTTTTGGATGATCGAGAAAAGAAAGCGGAAAATGCAGACAGTTTTGGAAAAAACATCTTTACACCATTTTCAATTGTACAACACCTTTCAATTATTTGATTTAATTGGTGATTTTTGATGACAATTCGGTCCTCAACTGTTAACGTGACATTATTTCTATTCATATACTGTACTGAATTCATCTACATTGTTGTAATCGTTCAAAACATTTACTTTGCAACCACTCAAATAAATCTGAATATTGAGAATGGGGCAGCGCTCAAGATCTGAGGTTATAAATGCGTTTAATCTCTGGGTTACTAGCAAAGCGATGCATTGCAGTGTTTGTTTTTTTGCACGCGATAGTAAAGAAAACAATAGTGGCACAAATTTGTCTGTGCTCAAAGCAAGTGTTTTTTAATTCATGCGCTTCGGCAACCCACAAACCTATCTCTTTACCGCAAATGACATTATGGTTATTACACTATAGAAATCGCTAGAAGCGTGATCATAGATAGAACAGAGAATAAATTAATATAAAATCTGAAATTATTTTTTTCACTTCATTTTTTAATTTTTTAGGCAGAGCACGTGCCCATGTGCCCTTATAGACCAGTCGCCACTGAAATAATCTAATTTGCTGTTGAAAATGAAGAAAATAAAGATTTTTCCAATGATAGTGTAAGAACTTTGAAACGAAATAGTATCAACACTATTTGTAATATAAATATCACTCATAGACTGCTGCGTTCAGTATATTGTGTCAATTTATCACGGAATTCATTCCCCATCAAAATGAGTATTCAGTTCACCAGACTTTTCGAACCTAGTGTGAAATTTATGGTCAACATAATGGATCCTCGGCAAGCCAGTGCTCAGTGCGGTTTTTGAGCCGAAATAGTGATAGATTTTTTTTAATGATAATGGTAATCATGTTAATGGTGAATACCTAGGGGGATATTCACACCATCATACAAAGCCGAGGGAACATTTAAACGACACAAAACATAATGCCGTTATTTGTTCTTTAAGATAAAATGTAAATTACCGAATATCACTTGTAGTTATCGTTGTACCACATTTTTGGTTCTGTCACTCTTACTGAGTAACCATTTATAACGAATACAATATATCATCAGTAGAGAGCGGATTTTTGCCTGAGTTCGGTAACAATTCGTGGCTTATCAGTGTGTTTAGTCATAGTCATCCACATGCGATATTCAATAAAATAAAATTATATTTATTTATTTTATTTATATTTAGTAATTTTCTACTTAGAGACATTTCGAATGTATAACATAAACAGGTATATTACGTATAATAGTATAAATGTTATTAAAAATTGACTAAAATTAATTTATTAACCGATATATTATATAACCGATTTTCCCGATATGAATATTTTCATAAATTGAATTGATGGGTGCCATTGCGTGAAACGATTTATTCACTTATCTTATATATTATATAGCAAGTGTGGTCTCTAATCATCAGTTACCACCAGTGGCGGTTGGTGAGCGAGGGCGTTAGGGCGCCGCACCTCCAGCATTTATCACAGTAAACAGTTTTTCAGATAAAAACACCATATTTTATTTCCGTTCAGTTTATTTCCTTTAACTCATTTTAAGATATTATTAAAAATTAAAATCTCCAAATCTAGAAGAATGTCTCTCAACCCATCATACCAAATAATGCGGATAAAAATTCCATCCTCTCGCCACAATTTTTACATCATTGGTCAGACGCTTATCTCCAGCGATTGTACTCTAAGTCATCTTATCTCGTCGTTGGCGTTACATGTTTTGTTGGTTGCCAGAATTCGGTGGTTTAATTGCTTTCTAAAACATACGATTTCGACGTAGATTCCCTGCGAACGAGCGTATCAATAATTAGTTTTAAACGCTGATTTGATGGGTACGGAGCGTTTGATATATCTGGAGTTGCGTATTTCCTTCGCCTCGCAAATACTTCTTTTGATTTGGGATTTGCTACGTGTGTACACACAGAGTAGTAATTTTTTAATAAAAATATATTAAAAAAAATTCCTGGTTCACCTCCTGCATAAAGTTTCAATAGCACGAAAAGTAAAAGGGAGATAGGGGAAAGCAAAAAAATCCTTCAGCAGCACTATTTTTTTCTACGCACACCTACTTTAAAAACCCACGAGCCATCACTGGTTCCCACATCATATTTATAAGGCAAAGTTGATACCTGACTAAAATATATAGTTTTTTAGATCAATCGTGTACCGTAATTTATTATACATATGAAAAGTGGTTTACAGGAAACTCACCTTTTTGTAAAGAAGCATGCCTACAATATATATATTTTTGTAAAAAAATATTCAGTTTAATATACCATATTTTACGCTTACGTGCAAAAAAATAACGTCATTCAAGTGATTGCCAATTTCACGAACATGCGTTTATAGCCGCCCTTGGAAGTTTGCATGCTTTAAACTTTGCATGTTTTAAACATTCCAAGTGTTGCTCGTGCAAATATGAGGCGTAGTCCCCTCCATTTAACTCTTGAACAAACATCAATTTGTACGGATGAAAGCCCGTATGCATAAAAGTAAAATACGTTTTATAGTGCTTTTACTCCTCTCAGTTCAGAAGCATGGCGCCTAGCATAACAAACGGGGCTTTTCAAAATCTCCTCTGTCGTTATAGAATGATCGAGAGGAACCAGGTAGCTTTGAACTATTATAAAATGAAAGAATCCTTTGTTTTAAGTACAGCTACTCATCTGAGAATGGTTTTGGTGGTGGGGATCTCATAATAACGTCCGATGTTGAAGTGAGGCCTAAATATAGTTGCGTACTAATCATAGATTATCACTTTTGATAAAAATATCGTAAGCAACACGAGGTGCTCTCGACACCTCAGTGGCATGATAGATATTAAACAGTATCGCAGAAAAAGCCGATAGGCATGTTCCGCAGGTCCTACCTTGCGGACATGGTATCCTTTTTTTTTGATGCAGTGAACAATAATAAATAAGCTCTATAAACATAAACATGTTTGGTATTATTAGTTTGGTTCAAATAATTGGCAATGATATCGTGGCCAGCCCTTTTTTGTTCACAACTGCCATAATTGGGGTTTTTGAAAAAAACATTCTTTTGTCATAAATAGAAATATCATATATAAGTTTTTAACAAAACTTATTTTATATTTTTTTCCTTATAATTAAATAGTTATATCAAATTGAAAATAAAATTTTAAACCTAGTATCGATGACGTCCTGACAGTTTCCGAAAAAATCCTAGCGCATGTGACGGCACAGTGTTTATTTTCCCTCAACATTACAGACAGTTGATACGAGTGTTTTAGTTTTTAATAAACTTGTTATTATCACCGGTGTATTTATTTAAAACCGGATAACTTTATTTAAAATATCAAATCTACTTAGTTATCGTACCTGTTTCGTACCATTTTGTACGAATACTACAAAAACAACTCCCGAAAAAATGTTTTTAAATGTAGCACAAGATGTTAAACGTCGAAATTAATGGTTCCAAGCAGCACGACGAATTAATCCTAAAACAACATTACATTTTTACAAGCACCTAACATCAAATATATACAAAAAATCATTATTTATAACATTATATCAATTTTTTTATGTTTGAGTATTTATTACTTGCTGCAGCCGCCCAAGCAAATGACATGTGTCTTGAACTCTCAGAACTTTATGTTCTGGGCATACACGTCCTGTAACAGTGCAAATACAATTTTTACGGTGAAATTGAACATAATCTATGGACTTCTCACCGTAAATTTCGCGTGACACGCTACACATTTTAATTATATTTAATAGAAATATTTTATTGTTTATTTGCATTTACATTATTATTAAAAAAAAATTGATGCTTTAATACCTCGAACTTCAGCTCAATTGAACCAAATGTCATTTTTTACAAAATATGTGACCTTAACAATATCCAAACCAGATATATTATCAGAATGAACTTTTATGAACCCTTTGTCATATATTACTGAATTAAATTAGTAACCAACAATTTATTTTTGCACTAAACTTACTAACAATAATTTTAATAAACTAACAATAATTTTAACAATATATACCCAGGTAAAAGCCGTTGACAGTACTTACGTGAAAACACTTTAACACAATAATGCCACAAACATGTTAGCCAATCGTGGCGCTCTTATAGACACGTGATTTTATTTTCAACTAGCTGGCCCGACAGTCGCTATCCTGCCCAAATTTCAATAAACTCATTTGTGATCGTTTTTTTTTCCTGAAAACTTTTCCAAGACCATAACGAACCAAACAGAAAAATAATTATGCATATTCATCGTTCGAATCATGAGTTATGGTCTTCAGTTCATACAAAAATCCCATAGAAAAAAAAATTGTTAGTTTTTTCCGAATTTTTCAATTTTCCGGGCAATTTTTTCAATTTTTCTTTCCCTAAAATAATTATTCGGACTGATATGTACATATAAAAATAGCCAAATCGGCCCAACCGTTCTCATGTGATGCGCTTACCAACGAACAGCATTTAATAAATTTTAATTCATGCAAAGAATTTTTTAAAAGTTATTCGCATTGATTTTAAATTATTTTTTTTTTAAATAAAGCAAAAAAAGCGATAATTATTTTTTAAATAAAAACCTAATTGTCTTAGAGACATCATGTAATAAAGCTTAAAATATATTTAAGATATGCAGAAAATATAAACAGGGAAAAAGGAGTCCAGATGAGCCAAACTCAAAAGATATTGAATCTAAAATATCTCTATTCACGTGAGTTTGTTATGAATTCACATGATTTTATATCGTTCAGAATATTTGAGTTTATATGTCTTAAAGATATTGTTAATTATTGACTTCAGCCATTGTACATTCCAGTATTGGACATGCTTCCAACTCGCTCTTGAGCTGCCCTCTGCCATTCGGGCCCAATATACTTGATGATGTCATCCTTCAATAGTGTTCTTCGTTGGTCCGTCTGTCGTCACATTGTCTCGCATATGGCTTGCCCACCTCCACTTGTAATGCCATGCATACCCCTTTACATTCAGCTCTGTGCTATTCGAAGTTTTTTTAACTGCTTGTGATGTGGTTGTCTATATTTCACTTCCATATATCCGTATATCAACGAGCAGGACGCACTGATCAAAAACTTTTCTCTTCAGCATAGTGGTGGTTTGTTCTTAGAGGCTATGTTGAGCCTGCTAGTCACATTTAACACGCTGTTTCACTTTCCGGGCGGTATCACCCTCTATTGAAATCATCTGCCCAAGATATATGTAATGATCCACAATATCCAAATCTCTCCTTAAAACAGAAATTCTTTTATCGTCAGCAAATATACTGAACATGACCTGACGCTTTTTCAGGTTTATTCTCAAGTCAAATGGTTCTTCGCCCTTTGCATCTTTTTTCCTCTATATGTAAGGGTTTTGTACTTGTTATTTTTCATATTAGTG
This sequence comes from Cosmopolites sordidus, assembly GCA_031761425.1. Lineage (NCBI taxonomy): Eukaryota > Metazoa > Arthropoda > Insecta > Coleoptera > Curculionidae > Cosmopolites > Cosmopolites sordidus. Next base: position 133,710 of record JARFXV010000155.1, on the reverse strand, counting down.
ACGGGATATATTGAATTAACAGTTATAGCATTTTTTTATTAAGTATCCGTTGTTCAACACGATGGTGGTATTTAATTATTTATTGTAATTATCTACTAAAATTGAGATGTTTAAGTGTATGTGCAAATAAATGCCGCCATCTCTTGTATCTGTACGAGATGATTTATGAAAAATTATAAACTCATGTCTATTATCTTTTCTAGTTATTGTTAAATCCAAATAGTTTATATTATTATTTTGCTCTTGTTCAACTGTAAACTTAATGTTAGTGTGTACAGGGTTTATGTAAGTTAAGAATTTATTTAGTTATCAATACCTGTGAAGCAAATTAAATATCAATTAAAATATTTATATCAGTAAATTACTGACTTATACATATGATGTTGATTTCTTCTATTTTCTAAGATATATTTGTAACCATTTAAAGGACTTAAAGAGTTTCCCATTATTAAACCGTCATTCGAATTATAGAACATATTATCAAATTCAAAATAAACAAAAGTCTGAGTTCGTTTATTTAAAATGAATTTCCATCACGTATAGGCTACCTGAGTTAAACTTATTTTTAGCATGTTTATATATTTTTTAGCATGCATATAATAATCTTGATATAATATTGGGATATGATTGTTAGAGATTTTGCTCCTGTCATACTACATCATTCTTAGAACCTTTAAGAAACCTAATTTTCTATTTTCGCCCATTACGTTTCAGTACGTAGTTAACGGAAATATTAAAGATAACATTTTAAGTCTACTTATGCTTAATTGCCTAATTGAACTATTTTTGATGTTAGTGATTATCTAATATTGTGTTTCTATAGTTATATCCTTTACAAATAGTAAACTTAAGTGATATTAAAGAAACTAATTTCAGTACGTGTGTCACCATTTCCCATGTTTTGTTCCAAAATGCGAAATGTTTAAAACTATACACATTAGATTTTTACAGCGTACGCGACTTTGGTTTATTAAAGAGACAACCATGAAATTTATCAGTACTTCAAAACAACCTGTTCCTCATCTTACTAAATTATAAATATGGAATCTATGTCATATTTTTATAGTTCTGTCATATACAACTAGTAGACTTAAGTGGTATAAATCAATTGTAGAACGCTTGTCATCATTTTTCAAATTTTGTTTCAAAATTCGAAATTTTTAAAGCTATATAATTTTTTATAGCGTACACCACTTTGATTTATTAAACACACAACGATAAAATTCATCAGTAATTCAAAACAACCTGCTTCTCATCTCACTAAATCATAAACATGGAATCTATGTCACATTCACGTACGAAATATACATCTTTATTCTAATAACGATTTCGAGTTGACCGTAAAGCACGTGACACGGTCACTTATTTTTTTATGAAAGTTGAGCAACTTCTCTTGAATTTCTAAAAGTTCACTTGCCCAACCAGACGTTTGCTAATCGAAATGCACGACCGTCGTTTCAGACAAATCGGAATCGGAATTCTGCATGCTTCTCCGATTTTCGCCCTGAAAAAAATTATCTTTGCAACATTGTTCGGCAATTTCTTCTCTTTTGTCGTACTGAGAAAAAAATCTGGCCGGAAACAATATGCTATATGCTATATACTATTTATATATATATATATATATATATATATATATATATATATATATATATATATATATATATATATATATATATATATATATATATATGTATATAGTATAGTATATTAAGGATTTAGCACTTATTCACAACTATATAATGAAAATTATCTCCATTCATCTCGATGCATCCTTTAATTCTTTTCTTCGTAAAATATTTTCCGTGCCGAAAATACCAGCCTTATTTTTGATATAATCACATAGTCACACACACACACACACACATATATATATATATATATATATATATATATATATATATATATATATATATATATATATATATATATATATATATATATATATATATATATATATTCGAGTGAGCTTTACATATTGAAGACTTACAATAAATATTGGGTTTTACTAGCACTAATCATTATTATTAAAGGAAATCAAAATAAATATAAATATTTTAATACAAAATTAAAGGTCCATATCACAGGCACAGTTCGCAGTTGTATAGCGATTCTAGTGCTTCATCGTTCAGCTCGTGAATATCTTGCAGGAGGCCTACGTCGGCATACGTAGGGTATTCCAAGGTAAAGTGGACAATCGTTTGCTCTTCAGCGCCACATTTATCGCTTCTCGGGCTTTCCGCGGCTCCCCATTGGGCCAGGTTTTGCTCGGATCCTGTTTAGGTTGCACCAGAGTCTTCTACGGAGTGTGAACCCTAGCGAGTTTGTTTGTTAAGTCCAGTATCAGATGAGAGTTTGTGCTGTTTCGCTCCTTTCATTGTAATATCCAGCGTTCATTGCAGTGGAAGTCTGTCAGCTGGTCCGGACTGCAAACTCTGTTGCTGGTACTTAAAAGGAACAACATAGGTGTGGATAGAAAGAGTGGGGTTAGTGTTACATTTTTGAAACTATGCCTTTAGGGCAGCTAGGCGTCTTGTTTGAGGCGCTGCTATGTTGCTCAGAACGAGCATAGGGGATAGATCGTATGGCTCCAAATATAGTTCGCATGGTTCGATTCAATTATGTGTCCATGAGTCTGGTGTGGCAGCTATTAGCCCAGACAGGTGTACAATACTCTGCTGTAGAGTGTAGCGTAGAAGAGCCAATGTGCTAGTCCTAAGGGTCTAAGCATTAGCTCCCCACCACGTGTTAGCAAGCTTTTGTATTAGGTTAGTTCTGATTTCAACCTTCGTCCATAGACCCTTCAGATGTTTCTTAAAGGTAAGTCTTGATCCAGGATGACACCCAGATACTGCTGAAGGGTTTGCCTCAGCATGATCATTTCTAACATGATGTCTCACAATCATGTTAGAAATTGGTGGGCATCATGATTATTTAGGTGAAAGGCTGCAACTTCACTTTTATTCGGGTTCGGCTGGAGGCCCAATTTTTATAGTATTAATTAAGTATATAGTATTAATTAAGTATATAGTATTAATTAAGTATTAAGTATAATAGTATTATTTATAGTATTAATTAAGTATTAATTTTATGACGCGATCGCCATATCATCCGCGTACATGAATTTTTGAGCTACATGCAGTTGTTGAATAAGTTTGTCGCTTAGCATTTCGTTCATCAGTCCTATATATATATATAATATATATATATATATATATATATATATATATATATATATATATATATATATATATTATATATATGTATATATGTATATATATATATATATATATATATATATATATATATATATATATATATATATATATATATATGTATATATATGTATATTATATATATATATATATATGTATATATATATATATATATATATATATATATATATATATATATATATATATATATATAAATATATATATATATATATATATATATATATATATATATATATATATATATATATATATATATATATATATATATATATATATATATATATATATATATATATATATATATATATATATATACAACCAACCAACAAGGTTGTACAGCAGGTCATAGAAAGGCACAACGAATACACCATGCCACTGTGCTTGGCTTTTATCGACTACGAAAAAGCATTTGATTCCATCTCAAAGCATGCGATAATGGATGCACTGCTTAGCCAAGGTGTAGAGAGAGCCTATGTAAACCTATTAGAATCGATATATGATGGAGCTACAGCCACAATTCACCTTGATGATCTTGAAGTGGGAATTAATATAGAACGAGGTGTACGGCAGGGTGACGCAATATCGCCTATTCTTTTCTCGGCTGGCCTTGAAGAAGTATTCCGTAAACTGGATTGGGAACAGGATGGGGTAAAGATCAATGGTGCAAACTTAAACCATCTTAGATTTGCAGATGATATTATTCTCATTTCACAAGACCCAGAGGAGCTGCAAAGACGCATACAAGAACTGCAAAGGGCTGGCGAACCATTTGGCTTGAAAATAAACCTGAAAAAGAGTCAGGTTATGTTCAATAACTTCGCTCAGGACAGAAGAATTTCAGTTTTAGGAAGGGATTTAGAGATTGTGGACAGCTTTGTATATCTTGGGCAGAGGATTTCCATGGAGGGGAATACCGCCCGGGAGGTGGAACGGCGTGTTAAATGTGGCTGGCAGGCATTTGGTAGGCTCAACATAGTGTTTAAGAGCAGACTCCCACTTTGCCTGAAAAGAAAAGTATTCGATCAGTGCGTTCTACCCGTTATGACATACGGAAGTGAAACCTGGACACTCACATCGCAATCAATTCAAAAACTTCGGGTGGCACAGAGGGGAATGGAAAGATGTATGCTTGGCATTACAAGACGAGACAGAAAGTCCTGCGCATGGATCAGGGAACAAACAAAAGTCTGTGACATCATTGGAAGAGTAAAACAGTTGAAATGGAGATGGGCAGGCCATATAGCGAGGCGATGGGACGACAGATGGACCAAGGCAATCCTGGAGTGGATACCGCTTGATCGCAAACGTCCGCGAAGAAGACCGAAAGCACGATGGACTGATGACATCGTTAAGTATATTGGACCCGAGCGGCAGAGGAAAGCCCAGGACCGTGAAGGTTGGAAGCATGCTGAAGAGGCCTTCATCCTGCAGTGGATCGATACGGGCTGATGATGATGATGATGATGATATATATATATATATATATATATATATATATATATATATATATATATATATATATATATATATATATATATATACCCCGACCGCAAATCTTTATTCCAAAGCTTGAAAGAACAAATCGAAAATATCTTCATTGTCCGGCGATCAACAAAACGACAATCTCTTATTTATTTAAGCAATTCAAAGAATTTCGAACAGGTCGAAGAACAGTGCGAAGTGGTGAAATATTGCACGGGTACAAATTTCTTCACTTCCTGATTATTTTTATGGGCCTGTTTGAATAAAGTTAAGTTTACCTTAATAAGCTGTAAACCGTACAGCAAATCAAAGCACCATCCGTGTTGAAATCACGACATTAACATCAGATGTGTTCGCAAAAGGTATGAAAAATGTGTTGAAAAGAGCACAAAGGTACATTGCTGCTAACGGCGCTAATTTGATTGGCATAATTTTCAAAAAATAATGAACACAATGAATTCATAATGAAAATAATGAAAATTAAAAGAGGAATTAAACATATTTAATAACTAATGTTCTGCCTTGTTTCTTTAAAAAGTTATAAATAATTGAAATGGTAGTATGATACTTACCCCACCCAATGTATAGATAAAATATCTAAATACCGATAAAAAGTCTGTATTCATCCTCTGATAGTCGGCAGGTAGATCGAAGTATATATTTTTAAAATTGTTTTTTAAGCGTACGCTTTTCAGTTGTATTTTGTTTATTTTAATAGTATACTATATGTTTTAACGAAACCTGTAATAATTATGTATATTTTAGTTAGTGAAAGTGAAAAAAAAACTATAAACTGAAGGTAAGTACTAATTTATAGTTGAAAGAGGAAAAATATATAGATATACATTAAATTTTGTTTGTGATTAAAGGGAACATTTGCCATGTATACAGTAGTGAGTGTATTTTTTAAAATTATTTTTCGATTATAAATTATTTTAGTTTGATTTGTATAAATTAAATAAACAAAAAAAAACGAGCAAAAGAGAGAGGAGAGAGCACATTTTATTGATGTAATTATCTTGATAAATTTTAAACAAGCAATTAATTTTTGTGAAACAGTTTGACTGTTTTAAAATCCTAAAAATAAATCTGTAACAGAAATATGTGCTTAATTTATATAAAGTATACTAAAGGGAAGAATTGGGGAAGGAAGTGGATAGCATGAAGAGCACCAGATTGCGTCGAAGATTGAATCATGTGGAATGTGGATAGAAATCATGTAGAACGAACAACCTGCGTCTCCGTCATAATGACCAATGGTTAGTTGCTTGACCGGAAGGAAGCCCCACCATCCCTTATATTGGAGGGCACATGTTTCGTCTGTTGGTGGTTAGACTCAACAGGGTACCGACATATGCTCTCTCGCCAAGAATAGGGAGTCCCTCTCCACAGTCATATTTTCCCTCTCCACAACCCATATTTTCGCCGACTTCTCGTCATTATGGCGGAGACGCAGGTTGACGCATGAGATTGTGGAACCCAACGATCGGGGTGCATTAATCCTGACAACTGTTGTCTCTTTGGACGCAGTCAAAAGAAGTAAAAAAACTCCATTTATAAGCCATCCGAACACTGAACATGCCAAATAACATTTTGGCGAAACGTCCTGTCTCTTCACAGAACGAACGGAAATCACCATATATCATCATAAGTCCCAACTTTTATGGTCCTCGGCTTTCCTCTGCCACTCGGGTCTTATATACTTAATTATGTCATCGGTCCATCGCGCTTTCGGTCTTCTTCGTGGACCTTTGCGATCAAACGGTATTCAATCCAGGATTGCTTTGGCCCATCTGTCGACCAATCGCCTCGCTATATGGCCTACCCATTGCATTTTAATTGTTTTACTCTTCCCATGATGTCACACACTTTCGTTTGTTCTTTGATCCATGCACAGGGCTTGCCTTGTTATGTTAAGCATACATTTTTCCATTTCCCTCTGTGCTACCCGAAGCTTTGAATTGATTGCACCGTGACTATCCAGGTTTCACTTCCGAATGTTATCAATGGTAGGACGCACTGAACAAACACACACGGACGCACAAACAGAACAAAGACTTTTATTTTCAGGTAAAGTGGCACCCAAATATATATATATACATATATATATATATATATATATATATATATATATATATATATATATATATATATATATATATTATTAGGTGCGTATAGACCCGGTTGGACCACGCAAAGCATTCTGACTCATTTTCGTGTTCTTTCAGATCCTCCACACCTCTCTCATCCTTTCTCCGTGGAGTCTCTTTCTTTCCTCCATGAAGTTTGTTCCCGATCTCCTCGAAACTTCGCTCTCTTATCCACATATGTATCCATATGTATCCATATGTATTCCACATATGTATTTTGTTTCTATACGTTCTCCTATCTTCACTCTCTGTCGGACCTATTTGTGCTTTTTCCAGATCAGTTCTGATTTGTGTGATCCATGGTACCGTTGACTTGATGTATGTAAGAATTTTATTGGTGAGTCTTGTCGGTGGGAGTCTACTGATATGTCCATAGAATTTCAACCTTCTTTTTCTTATATCCGCCGCTACCTTGGACATTTCTCTGTGGTCTTTCGAGAATGTAGTCTGTATCCTTCTTCTGTCAGTTTTGGACCAAAAATTTTCCTCATAATTTTGCGTTCTTTTTTTAGTATGTTTTCTATGCCGCTTTTTGTATGAAGTGTAAGTGTTTCGCTTGAGTATAGTACTTCTGGTTTGATTACTGTGTTGTAGTGTCTTATTTTTGCGTGTGTAGGTAGGCATTTCTTATTGTAGATATTGTGTGCTTTGCCGTATGCCCTCTTCATCTTCTGTAATCGAGTCTTCCGTGGTATCTTTTGTCCTCTCTGCGGGTTCGAGGATCTCGCCCAGGTATTTGAAGTGAGTGACCCTATTTATTTTGCTGTATTTGGTGTTCTAATGTTGGACATATAATTTTGAGAAGAAGAATTCGATTTTTTGGAAGGAGATTTGTAGGATTTGTAGGATTTGTAGGATTTTACACTAAGTAACACAAGGTCAAAGTTTAAATTCATGGGTGACATTTCAGAGCCCTTTGAAATAAAAACTGGAGTGAGGCAAGGCGATGGACTCTCGTCACTCTTATTTAACTGTGTTCTAGAAAAAGTAACAAAGGAGTGGCGTGAAAAAAAGTAGACCCTGAATATTGACCAGTCCATTAAACTAGGGAGAACCAATATCAAAATTGATTGTCCGGCATTTGCTGATGATCTAGCAATTTTGGCTCAAGATATATTAACGGCACAAAAACAGCTTGCAATCTTAAAAGAAACAGCAGAAAACGTAAAACTCCAAATTTCCTTTGAAAAGACAAAATACATGACGTGCAACAGACTAAGAACCCCCTTCTAAAAACAAAATATGGTAACATCAGACCATTATCTAAATTTAAATATTTGGGTGAAATAATCATGGAAAACGGGTTGGAAAAAGCGGCCAATGAGGGTAGATGTTAAAAAATGGAAACTGCATTGAGACTTACACAATATATTTACAAAAAAAAGCCATCTCTAAAAACACAAAACTGAGATATTACACCACTTTCACTGATTCACTGAATACTAACACACAATAATTTTACAACATTTTCACATTCTTGACGACGTTTCGCCAGCTTCGAACTGTGAACAATTCAGCTCTGAACGTGAAAATATATATATATATATATATATATATATATATATATATATATATATATATATATATATATATATATATATATATATATATATATATTTTTTGTTTTCTAAATCAGTTCAAATCAAAAGTTTCTAAATCATTCCGGGTCTCGATCCGTTGATTCTGTTAAGAATCAGAATTCAGTTGGACTATGACGAAAAGTGGATCCTCTAGTATAATCCAAAGAAGCGAAAATCGTGAATTAATTCTGGTGAACCATCAACAAGTACGGCAAAAACCAGATATTCAAGTCAAAAAATTTATGAATATGGTGGGATCAACTGGGTGTCGGTATAATAAGTTGCTCCAATCTAGTCAAACGATGACTGCTGACCCCTATCAACATCAACTGTTCGTGTTAGTGACGCTCTGGAGGAGAAACGGCCTTATACTGGCAAATGAAGAAAGGCGCCATTTTGTTTCCTCGAAAATAAACTTACTGACCTTATCACATCAAAACCACCAAGTCTGCAATATGGGATGCGACAATTAACTGAAAGATGATAAAACTCCGTAGAAAATTTAGTTCGAAAATTAAATTTGTATTACTTTTACACAAATAATTTGTAAATTTAGTCAACAAGGCCGTGAATTAAGTTTAGAATGGAGTTTTTTGACTTCTTTGGACTGCGTCCAACGAGACAACAGTTGTCAGGAGTTATACATCCCCGACCGTTCGGTTCCACAATCTCATGTGGAACGCACAACAACTTGCGTCTCCGCCATAATAACGAGAACTCGGCGAAAATATGGATTGTTGAGAGGGACTCCCTATTCTTGGCGAGAGAGCATACGTCGGTACCCTGATGAGTCTAACTACCAACAGACGAAACATGTGCCCTCCAATGTAAGGGATGGGTGAAGCTTCCTTCCGGTCAAGCAACTAACCATTGGTCATTATGACGGAGACGCAGGTTGTGCGTTCTACATGATTTCTATCCACATTCTACGTGATTCTATCGTCGACGCCATCTGGTGCTCTACATGCTATTCACTTCCTTCCTCAATTCTTCCCTTTAGTATAATGTTTATAAAGTAAGCACATATTTCTGATACAGATTTTTTTTAGAACTTTAAAACTGTCAAACCATTTCACAAAATTTAATTGCTTGTTTAGAATTTATCAAGATAATTACATCAATAAAGTGAGCTCTCTCCTCTCTCTTTTGCTCGTTTTTTTGTTTATTTAATTTATACAAATCGAACTAAAATAATTTATAAACGAAAAATAATTTTAAAAAATACGCTCACTACTGTATACATGGCAAATGTTCCCCTTAATCACAAACAAAATTTAATGGTATATATCTAGATATTTTTTTCCTCTTTCAACTATAAATTCGTACTGACCTTCAGTTTATAGTTTTTTTGTCACTTTCACTTACTGAAATATACATAATTATTACAGGTTTCGTTAAAACATATGATATACTATTAAAATAAACAAAATGCAACTGAAAAACGTACGCTTAAAAATCAATTTTAAAAATATATACTTCGATCTACCTGCCGACTATCACAGGATGAATGCAGACTTTTTATCGGTATTTAGATGTTTTAGCACATCAAATATAAGGGAAAAAAAAATAAATATCTATACATTGGGTGGGGTAAATATCATACTACCATTTCAATTATTTATATCTTTTTAAAGAAACAAGACAGAACATCTGTTATTAAATATGTTTATTTTGTCTTTCAATTTTGTATTGATTATTTTTTGAAATTTATACCAATCAATTTTGCGCCGTTAGCAGCAATGTACGTTTGTGATCTGTTCAACACATTTTTCATACCTTTTGCCAACACATCTGATGTTAATGTTGTGATTTCAGCACGGATGGTTTCTTTGATTTGCTGTACGGTTTAAAGCTTGTTAAGGTAAACTTTTTTCTTCAAACAGGCCCATAAAAATAATCAGGAGTCGTCAAATCTGGAGATCAGGTGGCATGTTTAAATATTCGCCTTAACTACGTGAAGAAATTTGTACCCGTGCAATATTTCACTACTTCGCACTGTTCTTCGACCTGTTCGAAATTCTTTGAATTGCTTAAATAAATAAGAGAATGTCGTTTTGTTGATCGCCGGACAATTAAGATGTTTTCGATTAAGATATTATTTAGTTACAATAATGGAATTATTTTTTTAATGCAAATTACAACAATTTCACTGCGTTCTATTAGAGTGCATTTATTCATAATCACTTGCATGTCTGCACTACACAATAGTCAAACCCAAACGGCCAGAAATATCAGGAAAAAAGGCACCAATGGATAAAACATTGCCCCACTCTTTATATATCAAAGATAATAAATGCTTAGATAATTTTTGCTTTTTTTTGTATTGTCATATTTCCAAAAAATTGCTTTTTCTAATTTGGATGAGATGTTAAAATTGTAGCTTTGACAATACCAGTTATGATATATGTCAAAGCCATAGGATTCAAAAGATTGTCCTCTGATCGCCGCTATGTTCCTTCAGTCTTTGCCTGAAATACGTTTCAGTGTTTCCAATATCATTGTTTTTGCAATTGAAGCATGGAATATTATATGTTATATTAGATTTCAATTCGGATTTAGCTTTGACTTTGAGTTTAGAATGAAATTATTTGTTAATAGTATTTTCTAGCTTTAATTCATTGTTATATTAATATTTTATTTTTATTTTTTTCAGCTTTAGCAGTTTTGGACTTTGTGAAAAGCTTTTAAATTTTTGCTGATAAGTGACTTATATACTCCATTTTTAGTTGATTTCAAAAAATATTTTTTGATATTTGTATTGTTTTTTTAAAGTTTGTTTGATAGAGATTCGTTCATTTGCAAATTAAACTGTATATATATATATATATATATATATATATATATATATATATATATATATATATATATATATATATATATATATATATTAGAATCTTTATTTGGGTTCATGCTTTTCCTTTATATATTGTGTTTTAATATTTTTAAAATCGTATGATCACTCATGCTTATATACAGATACACTCATGTTTATATTATTCATCTTATTTTTTTAGTTAATGAATTAAGAGGTTTTATGGCTGCGTCAGCATCTATAGGCCATTTGGCAGACCCATATGCATTGGTGTACAATTATCATTTGTTTTGTGATGAAAACTTAGGTGGTGGTAATTACAAAATAGCGTCAGGGTATTAGGACTTATGCCGGGAGTGTGCGACAATCAGCGTAGATTCATGAAGGAGGTTATGATTTGAAGACTGACAAAAACGCTATTAAACTTGATTCAGTAGGGGGGATGCTTGCAAAAATTTAAATAAAGTCTCAAAGTTTTCCAGGGACAGACAGGGTGGGAGGTCTCAAGGAAGGTCAACTCCAGGAGCTTCTCATCTCATGTTGTTACATTCCACCAGAGCATGGAACACAGTTAGAGGGACCCCACATGGAGGACAAATTCTTAGAGGCTCGCCATTCAACAGATGGTTGTGAAAAAATTTACCGTGGGCAATCCTGCCATCTGCAGGCACTTCACCAGATGGGAAAGGTCATAATGGGAAAAGAGGAATTCTCGAAATACTGAGGTTTGATGGGATAGAGTTTGGAGTAAGAGAACTCATCTCTGTGGTTGTATAGAGGCATAATCGGAAGATCTTCAGATAGAGTCTGTTTGGCTAATAAATCTACTCGCTCGTTACCCACCATAAGAAGGTTATAGAAAATTGGTGTGTTCTTGCTTGCTGAAGGAGAGAAATGATCTCAGTTATGATCTGATGCCGAGAATGTCCCTCCACAGAGCACTTAGAGTACCCAGTGAATCTGATTCACTGCTCTAGCAGATCAGCCATCTCACCTGTTAACACGCTGCTATATCAATGCAGTTTGAAAGAGAAACAGAATTCATTATATGAAAGCTGAGCTTACCTTTTCATCAGACTTTAAGCCATCAGTGTATATTATCTTGTCAGGGCGAATATTTTGGATTATACTCAGGAATTTGGATTCAGGGAAAGGGAGACCAGACCGAGGGTTATTGTGAGGAAGGTGACTTACATTTCGGAAACAAGAAGTAAGGAGCCAAGGGGGGTTGTTGATAGAATTATGTCACGAGCAGGAGGAAGAGTCATACCCATGTCATAAAGAGATTTGACGAGGAAGCATCCAGAGCTGTGTGAGCGACGGTCTATTGGAAAGTTTGGAAAATCAAGGTTTTTGAAGGCTGGTTGATATGTATTAACAAAGTATCTCTCTCTTAGATTCAGGTAACCTGCTATAATTTCTACTGGAATATATTGTTTTCTAAGTATTAGTAACATTGTAGGAGTTGGAATTAATATACCATCTTTACGACTTAGAACCCTCTTTGCTGCAATGACACCCTGTAAAAATCATTTGAGTGAACGGGAGGGGGACGAAGAAGGGGGGAGGTTTAGAATTCAAAGAATGACCCATAAAGATCCCACGACTGAACACGAATAGAAAGCAGTACGAATTACCCTGGCTACCCTGAATACTCTGGAAGGGCAGGAGGTATTCTAGAGGCAACGTTAGAAACACCTGAGGCTCCAGGTGCCACTCAGCCTTCGCCGCGGTTTACATAACAACTTGGCTTAGAGAAAGACGTAGTACCTGGAACATGTTCCAGGCCCCGTGAGGCCATTTTTTAGTTAATTTATACTTTGGCTGTTATATGATAGATACAAATAAATGCCAATTGAATTTCTCCTATAATATTAGAAGCCTTATATGATATGCCTAATGATATTGTGTACTTATAAGTAATGCCGTAATATTTTTGATACTGTACGAAATTTTATTTTAAGAGTTAATTGAACAATATATCTCCATCGTTATTGACAATCTTCACTCACCTCTGACAAACTTTATAATCCGTATTTGAATAATGAGGGTGATTTTAAGTAAGATATACTAAGACTGCATTTTTGGCTGTAGCTGTACCAGTAGGAAATGTTTGTCCATGAAGAAAATGGGCACAATAACATTCAGAAGTTATGGTCCACTTAGGATTCAGAACGTAATAGCAAATGATTCTTGTAAAATAGCACCACACTAACTGTAACATACTTTTAGAGTGAAAATTTAGTTTTGAAGTGGGTAAAGGTAGTGACACTGCTCCGAACCATTGTTTTTTCTTATGTGGATTACTTTACAAAATTCACCTTTTTATTTCCAGAACCAATTTGTTAAAGAAGAGGATGTCTGCTTAACCTAAACAAATAGCACTGCAGATGAATACACGTAGAAATTGTAATCAACTGAAAGTTGATATGGCACCTACATTGTTTCTGTTTACAGTTTGTTCAGTTGTTGGATGTTATATTGTGTACAACGAAGTTTTAACTCCTGTAGTAAATTCCTTGATAGTTTTTCTATTTCAGCCAACAACAGATCCTTATCACACTTACATGCCTTCTCGATTTTATACCACCGAAAAAATAGAAAGCAATTTTTCAAAGTTTAATAAGCACACTAATAATCAATATATTTAACTAGGATATACGTTATGTTATATTAAGTAAAAATTATTGTCAGTAGATGGCAATGTTTTAAAATATGAAAAACGATAAACTCGTATTGTTTTAAACAGAAATACTCTTCGATTTTTATTTACAAGCAAACAACGATGTAAAATTGATATAGGGATTACAAAGTTATTCGCCTAAGCAACTCATTTCTGTTTTTAATTTCTTCAAGTCATTAAAATAGTCAGCATTAACTTAAGAAATCGTAAATATACCAAAAGAATCCCAAATGTTTCTTTAAAAAATTCGAATGGCACATTTTCATGTAATGGTCATTAAATTTAGCGGGTCGAAAATCACGTCCATAATTAATTAGTGTCATGACAAGGACCGATTTTTATGCCGGGCCTTTTACTTAAATTTCGTGTTTTTGCTCGAAAAAAATTCTGGTGAAAGAGGTCGATCGTGTTCGACATTATGGTGTGAGGTTGAAGTAAAAGGATCGATAAATTTGGTGCTTGTGCGTGTCACTTTACCCATAAAACTCACTCCGTTATGCGTACTGTTTAATGCTTTAATAATGAAGATTATGGAAACAACGTTATTATCTGTTGAATCGAGATTGAAATCGATTTTCTGTTTTTTGTTGTTCCACAATTTTAGTTATATAATTTGTTTCCCAGAGAAATTTTATATCGCAACAAATTGATATTCAGTCAGACAATCTCTGATTGAAATTTCAATGTTGATAATAACTAAATAAATAAAACCAAGTTGTTGAGTTATAAAATGTAACATTATAATACTACATTAATATGTCTATCTTTAATATTATGTTTACTATCAACTGATTAATCGCTTTTTATTTAATAGACAGTAACAGCACTAGTTATAAAGGTATTTTAAAGAAAGAGGTAATTTTAACACTTTAGAAAGAAATATTTATAAAACATATTTTCATAAAACCATTTCATAGCCCCACTCTAACAAGTACTCCACGGGAAACGGCCGTTTTTGAAATCTAGTCTATAGACTCTTATTAATATATAGTAGTAAGTGTTGATAAGCTGTTAAGATCAATCATGTCACTGTGGACTTGAGAGTATCACATCTCTGCTTACAATATATTTATTAAAAGTGGTGAGTCCGTCCTTATAACGCAATGGTTCTTCAGATGTTACTTCGACATCGGATGTAATAGTGAGATCCCACACCATTCGTAGATAGGTAGTTGCACTTCGAACGAAGGGTTCATTAACTGGCCACTTAGTAGTGGTAGTCCTCGATCGGCTCTCACGCTGCAGATTGAGGAAAGATGAGGAAGGCGATTCTGTCGTCGAGAAGGCGAGTCCCACTCGTTATGCTTGATTACACGCTTCTGAATTGCGCATAAGTAAGAGCACTGTTAACACTAAAACTGTAATGCAAATTTTGTATAATGATATGGGTGACTTTTTGTGAAAATTTTCACTTTATTGTATTAATGTTTGTTGTGCTTCGCTAACACTGTAGCTCCTCAGAAATAAATATTTTCGATGATAAAATGTGTATAAATATAAAACAGGATGATTTTTAGTGTCCGAACATTAAATTCATATAAAACAATAACCAAATTAGATGCGTCGAAACAATTTATTTTATGTGATATAACATTCACTGGTACTAACGTTTGAAAACAATTTAAGACAAATGTCCGCCGCAGATATAAAGGGCGGTCAATATAATTTATGCCCACTTTTTCAAGTAGTTGGAGTCTTATGCCCACAATTGTCCGAATTACGCTGGTTTTCAATATGTCACTAGTTGCTGGTTAATCGGCATATACCAAAGATTTAGCATAGCCCCAAAAAAACAATCTAAAAGCGTTAAATTACTTGACCTTGGTGGTCAATTAACAGGTTAGTTCCTTGAAATAATTTTCTCACCAAATTGTTCTCTCAATAAATCGATGATTGCATTGGTTGTTCGACATATGGAGTCGTCCTGTTGGAACCATATATCCTTCAGATCAAGACTATTTAAATTGAAATTGAACGGTGATGTGTTTTCCAGCTTGATTTTGAAAGAAATTCAGCCCAATCATGCCACCGGCATACAATCCGCACTATAAGGTGCATTTTTCTAGATACAACAATGCGCACTATACACTCCAAATAAGAAAATTTTGTTTATTAACGGAACCATTTAGGCAAAAATGACCTTCGTGGCTGAAAAAAAAATTGCGGTTCAATTCCGAGTCAAGTTGTAATTGATTTTGAACCCATTCACCGAAAGTATTAGAAGTAAAGTTCATTAGAGGGCACATGTTTCGTCTCTTGGTGTTCAGACGCCTCAGAGCACCGACATCTGTTCTCTCGTCAAGAATCGAGAGACCCCATCCACAGTCAACATTCTATAGTTCCCGTCTGATGGGGTATATATATATATATATATATATATATATATATATATATATATATATATATATATATATATGTATATATATATATATATATATATATATATATATATATATATATATATATATATATATATATATATATGTATATATATATATATATATATATATATATATATATATATATATATATATATATATATATATATATATATATATATATATATATACTATCTGCCTGGACAGACTTCGTTCCGTCAAAAGTCAAAAGTTAACAGTAAAAATTAAATAAGTTTTCTATTTCGTAGACTGCAATACTTTATTTTTTTTTTATTTATGGAAATGTCTGCTCAACAATTACAATTGTTCTACAAGACAGTGTTGTAATGAAAGTTTTAACATTAACATCACAAATCTATTCTAAATACATAACTTGAGGTAGTTTCCTCTTCAGTCTTGTATGTATGTTTCTGCGTCCTAGTAGATAATGTTCAGTGCTGGGAGATTGCTCTAGCCTCTGATGAAAGATGATCGTTCGCTTTTTAATATACTCTGACACTGTTAGTAGACCGAGTTCTTGGTGCAGTTGTCGATTAGTTACGTACCATTCGGCATTCACAGCTATTCGTAATATTTTGTTTTGAAGAACCTGCATTTTATGTACATTGGTAGGTGATGCATTCTAATGCTTTATGGTATACAATATTTTTGTTTGGTTACTTGGTGCGTAAACAAGTAAAGCTGACGTTTTCCCAACGCGAGAGCAGGCAACATACAATTGTCCATGAGAGAAGCATGGGTTTTCAAGATTAGTAACGCCGCAAATACTTAAAGACTGACCCTGTGATTTATTTAAGGTTATTGCGAAAACAAATCGCACTGGAAATTGCAGTCGTTCAAATTCAAATGGTACGTCAGTTGGTATCATTCGGATGCGGGGTATCAACACTTCTTCTCCCTTATATTTTCCTTGTAGAATCGTTGCTTCGATTACATTATTAAGTAAATTTTTCACTAATAGCCGTGTGCCGTTACAAAGACATGTGGGTTAATATTTCGTAACATTATGACCACCGACCCTAATTTCAATTGAAGATTATGGGGTGGCAATCCTGGCAACTTCAATGAGTTTAAAAATTCTGGTGGATAGTTGACGACATCACTTTCATTAGTTGCGCAATCAACTGATTTGTATGTCTTTAATTCACCGGCAATTTCATTTTGAATCTTGAAGTTTATTTATTTCATTTACATCCGTGTTTTTGACAGCTAATATAGCACCTTCGCTCAATCAAAAATGATCTTTGTAATTTTGAGCGAAGTTTGGGAACACCTTTTATATGAGCTCGGTTGTTGTTTCAGTAAACTGACAAAAATCGACACGAAATGTAATGCAGCCAGTCGAACCATCAACAGGGATTTTGCCATTACCAAGGTCAATGAGTTGTTTAGAGAATATTGCTCCAGATCGATCATTTTGCAATTCAAAACGCATATTCTTACTTAAATTTAGTATGTTGACTTATTTCCACAAAGTGGAGGACTTTAAACATGCATTACGTTCAGGTAATGTTTGACGGAAATCCCCTGCTAATAAAATCAACACTCCACTAAATCGGTTTTGATTGTTTCGCAGATCTTTCATAGAAAAACCTTTGCCATTGCTGAGTTCTTCGAAATGTTGCAGGTCGTAGTTTCATTGCTTTGAATATTCATTGGTAATTTTAGCGCTGAATGAGCTGTCTTCGACCGCCTTCCAATATTATGGCTGCAATACCAAATGAAGCAAGTGCGGGTGCAATTTCATTTTGTGAGCGAATTGCTGCTAAAATCAATGAAATAAATAGATTTTTCACAACCATCTGCTGAATGGCGAGCCTCTAAGAATTTGTCCTCCATGTAGGGTCCCTCTAACTGTGTTCCATGCTTTGGTGGAATGTAACAACTTGATATGAGAGGCTCCTGGAGTTGACCTTCCTTGAGACCTCCCACCCTCTCTGTCCCTGGAAAACTTTGAGACTTTATTTAAATTTTTGCAAGCATCCCCTCTGCTGAATCAAGTTTAATAGCGTTTTTGCCAGTCTTCAAAAATAAAAGGTCTTTCCTGTACCACCTGTAGCGTCCAAAAAGTAAATTCCTCCAGTTCCATCATTTACAACTTTCATAAGTGAATTAAAGACATATTTTTGTTGTTGGTTCAACAGCGGAACATTTATTCTAACTGATTCCCTTACAGCATGAAGATCATACCGTTTTTCACGTCGCAACTCTTGATTAAAAGCGTCGTGGATTGGGCGATTAGACACGGCCATGCCTAATTGAGATAATACTTTGTTTGACATCATCAAGCACTTGTCTTCAATTATTATCAATGCCTCGTTGTAAATTTCTTCTGTGTATTGTAAATGTATATTCCCTGTTCTAGTGCGCATTTGATGCAAGATATCGTCACACATATCATCTTTGTATTTGATCCATAAATCAATTGGTTTTGACGGGAAGCATGTCAATATAATTATAGAAAACAGTGTTCGTATTTGCTGAGGTTTTGAAGAAATTACAGCATCATTTAAGGTTTGATCACAATTTGAATCATTTTCTAACAGTTGCAAACGCTGACAGACTCCTCTGAAAGAGCCACATAATTCACCATTTACAGTTCGTAAATGTTGGAATGATGTTGGGTCCCGAACATTAACTAACAGTAATCGCAAATAGAAACACTCATTATAGCTTGGATGGACTGAACAAATTCGACCAATGGCCTGGAACTGGATTTTCTTATTTCTGTCGTTGAAATTTTTTTGAAGGATTGATTCCAAGTATAATATTTTGGCATTTCTGAGTATAGCAGTATTTCGGCAAAATCATTATTCTGACACATGTCAAAGAAACTGGTCAATGTTGTAGATGGTGGTTGAATAACTCATTGTAGTATATCCTGTGCAGTAAAATATACTCTTTGGCCATTTTCTAAGGGGACTGCTAAGTGAACTACAGTGGGGTATCTTTCATGAATAGGAAAAGAGAAAATGCGCCAAATTGCTTCATTACTGCTAACATAACGGCCCATTTGATATTGATTAACTTCATCAATGGAATTCTCAGCACTAACTCCAATCACAGCCATATCACTTCCTTTTGTTACATATTTGCAAATGTGTTTTATAGATTTGACGGAATGGCAAGATTCAACATTGATGTGCACCTTGGAAGTCTTTGATAGGATTGGTGAATACGAAACAATCCAACGATTATCAATTTCGATATTTTGTTGATTTATTCTTACATCTGTTGATCTTCCATTATCTGCAGTCGATCGGCGACGATATAGCGGATATCCATCGTTCCCGGTAATTATTTCTGCTACTAACTTCCGTGGATACCGTTTCGAATATTTACCATCTACCATACATGGTGAATTTGGATTAAGATTTCCACATGGGCCATGAATGATGTTTTTAATAACAACTTCATGCAAGCCTGGATCTACTTGTACATCAGGAATTTCAGCAGATATGATTTGATCAACTTCATTTGGTCTTATTTTCTCTATTAACCAAATCAAGAGATGAGTATGAGCCAACCCTTGTTTCTGACACTCCACAAAATACATCCAGCAGCGCGTCTCACCACTGTGTTTCACAATTAAATCCATTAAAGATTTCAACTTTAGTCGGAAGATTCGTGAGTAATATCAATCAATGATCAATCGGTGATTGGCCAGACAATAACTCCTTTTTGATTTCTATCCACTTAGGATTGCATGTGAATGGGATAAATAAATCCGCGGTGCCATAATGACGAACATATGTCATGGCATCTTGAGCGTATTCATGCATGTACCGAGGACTTCCAATATATGTTGCTGGAAGAATTGTCATCTGGCCGACATTGTTTGGATTTCCATCGGTAGTAATTGTATCTCGAAGGTGAATATACTTTTCAGAACGGAGTTTGCTCTGGTTCAATCTGATGAATCTCAATCTCTCTGTTTCTATTTTGATATACATATCAACAGCATATTGATTAAATAATCGCCGATATTTTAATATGTGATTGTCTTTATTTTCACGAACCATCAAGTGATAGGAGTAAAAATGAATTGAACTAACTTGTTTATTAGTTTCAGCTTCTGTAAATAATGTTTTGATGACAGTCATTCAACAATAACATAATTGTAAACAAAAACAATCTAATGACACAAATTTATAATTACACAAAAACAATCCAATGACACAAATTAATAATATAATTATATTTATATTATGTATTGAGATTTATCATCTTGATTGAGAAATGATAACCATCTTCACCTTTCTAAAATGATATTGGATATTGAAACGCATCATATGAGCGATGTGTTTCATATACACGCTATAACTGATCATTTCGGCGATGTAACACAATATCACGGGCTTCCAGAGTTTCTCCAACCATTACAATGGCAACTTCATCAATTGTTGGTATATTGAAACTTCTTGCATGTTGTCCTATAGGAGTTTTATCAGCTCTTATTACAATTTTATGATTATCAGATGGCATGTGATCCAATGCGGTTTTAAATAATGTAATCAACTGATTATGTTGATGAAACACATTTTGTAATTCTTCTACAATAGACCTGCTCACTGATCTGTTATTTGCAGAACGCTGATCCATTTCCTCTGTTGAATTTCCCATGAAATAAATTTACAAGAATTTGTAGTCGCCATCTGACACCGGCAACAGCAATCATGCTTTGTGATATATTTGTCATTGTATCTTTAAATTAAACCAAAAAGATATAGCTTGTAATCAAACACATAAATTAAACCGAAAGTTATAGTTTGTAGACAAAAACCAAAAAAAAAGTCGTGTTACATTAAAAGTTGGCATGAAAATGTTACAAATTATATTTGTTGCCCCAAAGGAAGTTAGATTGAAAGTTTGCTTGGTTTGCAGCATTTCGAGTTCTTCGATCCAAATTATTGCGCCCACGTTTTGGCGGCATGGGTCTAAACGTAATCACACGGAACCCACAATTGGTTTTCAAGAGAAGTGAAAATATAAACAAAACCAAGAACCGCTACGCACAGAAGAATTAATTTTAAATTACACTATTACTGTAATATTATTATAATATACTATATTAGAACATTACTATAATATTGTCTTTGATTATTTTTTTCACATGCATAAATTGATATTCATACAGTCTAATCAACTTGAAAGTATACCATAAAAAATTCAAACGCGCATTTGTTTTGTTTAGATTGACTTTGATAATTTACGTCAACTGCTTGACAGCTAGTTTTTATGTGAAAAGAAAAGTGTTGTTTTTACTAGGCAATTTTTTTTTATATATATTTAAATCTTTCGTGTGCCTTAAGGAACATACGAAAAAAAAATTAGCCGAATTGGTCGAGCCGTTCTCCAGGTTTGCGCTTAGCAATATTCGTTTTTATTTATATAGATATTAGGAAATTCACTAAGAAGCTATTTATTGTATGTACAAATTTAATAAAATAAACTTCCCAAATGTTTAAATCTTTCGTGTGCCTTAAGGAACATACGAAAAAAAAAATTAGCCAAATTGGTCGAGCCGTTCTGGAGTTTTGCGCTTAGCAATATTAATTTTTATTTATATAGATATTAGGAAATTCACTAAGAAGCTATTTATTGTATGTTACAAATTTAATAAAATAAACTTCCCAAATGGTTAAAATTGAACTCTAAAAGTTAATCTAAAAGTTAATGATATGGGCTTTACACATATAAATTGATGATTGTTCAAGAATTGACTGAAGGATACTATCAACATGAAGAAGACTATTTTCATTTAAATAGCGTATATAATAACGAAAATTGCCGATCTTTCTCTTCAGAAATTTTTCAGATGCATGGTGCACATATTTCAAGTTCATTTAAAGTTGTTAGCAGCCGGGGTAATCACAAGAGTTGATCAATCGTATTGGTTAATTTAGTGTAGCTAAAGCAAACTCTTCTAAATGCTGTACCGCTTGAACAACTGAATGTGATTTGGCATTAACTTGCTGAAAGATAAAGAGCTTGCAGATACGATCCAATGACGAGCTGTAATATTTCGGTTAAATAATCGCTTGCATTTAATTTCTTCTGTTATTTACTAGGGGTGACTTGCATCCCTAGCATATAACTCCCTATACATTATACATCCCCATAAGTAATATTTCGTCTTTCACTCTGAAAACCTTTAACGCTACTATGTCCATTATAACCACTTAAATATAATCTGCACTCATCACTAAAGCAAATAAATTCAATCTATTCAAATAGCCATTTCCGGTTACAATTCATTCCAGTTCGGCACTATTTTAGTCACTGTAAAAATCATCCAATGAAGGCGCATCCCCGTTGCAAATAAATGCTGATTAACAGTTATTCTCAGAAAAGTATGACCTGGGGCTGCCACTAAACATCAGGTAATTGTCATATATTTTCATGTGGCTTTTGGCCAGGCAGGAATCTAAGATACCACACGTTTTCGTCGGCCGTTTTCGGATTTCGAATAGTTACCTGGCACGATTTGGTGTATGAACTTATATCATTTTAGCACTTTTAACAGGTCCATAAAAAAACATTCAAAACAACATTTTTTTAACCGTTTACTTTAATAGCTTTCTTGCAATCGCATATAGAAACATAGTGATAAACAAGCAAAAAGTGAAACAGTTTTTGGATTATCTATATATATATATATATATATATATATATATATATATATATATATATATATATATATATATATATATATATATATATATATATATATATGACATTTCAAAGCCGTTCGGAATGAAAACTGGAGTGAGACAACGGGATGGACTCTGGCCACTCTTATTTAACAGTGTTTCACAAAAAGTAATACAGGAATGGCGTGAAAAAAAGTCTGCCCTGAATATTGACCAGCCCATTAAACTGGGGAAAACCAACATGAAAATTGATTATTTGGCGTTTGCTGATGATCTAGCAATTTTAGCTGAAGATATATTAACGGCACAAAAACAGATTGAAATCCTAAAAAAATAGCAGAAAAGGTAGGACTCCAAATTTTCTTTGAAAAGACAAAATACATGACCTGCAACAGACTAAGAACACCATTTCTAACAACAAAATATGGTAACATCAGACGAATCTCTCAATTCAAATATTTGGATAAAATAATCATGGAAAATGGGTTGGAAAAAGCAACCAATAAGGGTAGATGTCAAAAAATGGATATTGCATTGAGACTTACACAAAATATTTACAACAAAAAATGTAAATCTAAAAACGCAAAACTGAGACATTACAACACAGTTATTAGCCAGAATGTCTATATGGGGCAGAAACGCTCATTTGAATAGGAAGAGAGACATCGAGGAGATTGAAAAGAAGGAAAGAAAAATCATAAGAAAAATCTTAAGACCCAAACAAATAAGTAGCACAACATACCGACTTCGAGAAAACAAAGAAATCAAACAGTACACAGATATACATAGAGATATGAGAAAAAGAAGAGTTAAGTTTTACGGACACATAAAACGGATGAATCCTAGTAGGCCAACTAGACAAATACTAGTATCTTATGAAAGACACGAGGACACAAGTATATAATATATGTTATAGAGTATATGTCACCATCAAAATGGCAATTTAAAATTAATATATTTTTAAAAAAATTGCCAAATACACAAATATCTGCAACAATCATCAAAAAAAATATTCACAAGTTTTGTGTTTTTCTGTTATTTGTTTTCTTTATAACTATTGTTTAGCAAGGGTGTGTTTGAATTAATTTCTACTACACGTAGTAAAAAACAAACTCATTATAATCCACGATTGTCTAGTCGCCGCCAACAATAGCACGTCTGCAACAATTATTTGTCCTATAATTATAGGTGTAAAGTCTACTAATGAAAGTGTTTTACAATAAAAATATTCCCACGGCTTTATTTTATTTACAGCACCTTGTTGGAACTAGACGCTGCAATGAAATATCTTAAGCAACAGTTACAAGTTTAATCTTGTTACACTTGCATTATAGTAGTACTATAGCTTTATTAGTAATTCAGTATTAAATCTTCTTAAATGTAATTTTTAATTTGTCTTATATTTATCATTTATATCGCAATATTTCAATGATATGTAAATTTTATTAACGATGGCGTATGATAATTGATAAGGTCGTAAAAAGTAATTTTAAAACAATCTGAATACAATAGTGGTAGTAATAAAACCGATTGCATCTAAAAATGTAAATTATTTTTAAAGTGGAGGTGCATTAAGTCAGAAAGATTTGTACTATTATATATAGTATTTAATAATAATATTTAGTTCTTCTTCAAAAAAGATTTGTCTTGAAGGGATATCGAACTATTTACCTTTTAGGGTATTTTGAGTAACCCCTATCAATTTTTCTAAACAAAGCTCATTAAACATAACCACATACTCATTAATTTGTTACTATTAAATTAACATAAAAAGCCAACTCATATCGGTTCCTGTGAAACGGATCTCTTTCTCTATTAGCTGCCGACAATATATACATCACAACATATTTTTGTGCCTTAAAGAAGTAAACTGTAAAAAAGTGCCCCTTTGTGGTCTTACTATATCTAACATTATCAATCGCTGAAACACCTAACTTTTTCGTTTGTTAAAAAGAAATCCAATATTCTTCTTCTGTAACAAATTTTGTTGAAAACAGATTCATTCATTTTTTGCTTGGAATGTATGATTCTGTATATTTTCTATCATAAACCTTTCGTATCACATACGAGAGATGCTATTTATGTATCCGAAATAATTAATAAAATTAAATCTTTATCATTATCATTGAAAATGGTTTTATTGTTTTTCAAAATATTTTCAACGATGATCGATATACTCGCTATAGTAAACTGTTGGCTAATATATAGGCGCCATAAAGAATAACATGGAAGAAAAGCTGAATATAAGCTCCTTTTGTTTCACGCTAGCATATCGGCTACTCTAACCAAGGGTGGTAATATAGGTCTAAAGTGAAAAGGAGTCATAACAGTGAACAGCTACAGCAGCAGCAAAAAAAGGGAAGAATTCCATTAGCCCTAAGGCCTATAAATTATATTAGGTTTGATTATTTAGAGCATTTGTCTGAATTCGTTGAAAAGCAGGATAGATGTAAACTATATCCAAAGGGTTATTCTGTTTTACAAAAATCTGAATTTTTTACAGTAGGTACTTTTGAATTGCCAATTATTTTATTTGATGTACCTATGTAAGTTTTACTTAAATATTTTATAAATTTAAATACATTTTTAAATATGTATCTAGAATATAGAGCGGTAGTTGGTTCGATTCCAGCGCTCGGATGGTCGTTTTTCTTTCTTTCTTCTGTCTGTTTACTTCCTAAATGTTTGTGATTGTTTCTAGGCAAGAGTGTTCAATCCGACTACGAATTACCCCTCAGTCATGCCAGTTAAAGGCTGACCAGCTGAGCTGAAAGGATGACCGTGGTTCGGAACCCACATTAAGCTGTAGGTCCAGTCGCTAAATAGCCTAGTTGCTGATGCGCCTCTAACCCTAACACTTTACCTTTACCTTTTAGAAGTGAAGGATATTATCATTTTAAAAATATTGAACCAAAACCTTAGTTACAACTAAAAAAAATAACATGGTAAACGTCTTAAAAGCCCAATGTTCCAGAGCAACAATGTAATAAAAAAATTGTTAATTAATTTTAATTAATAAAAGTGCATTTTTGTGGTTAATTGGCACAATAGTCGCTAAAAAATGCCAAATGCCAATTTTTTTTTGGAATTCAGTTTTGAAATGGTGGACATGGACCACCATGTCCACCACAAATTTGGAATGGAGCCTTTTTGAAATTAAAAAGAATAAAGTGGCGTAAATGTAAGTGTCAACTGACATTTTCAATTCGAATAAACTTGACCAAATGATATTTTACAATCCAACACATATTTATGTTTTTCGAGCGGTAAATCCCTACTACTTTCCGGAAAACCCGACAGAAACATAAAGATAAACAAAGAAAAACTACATCAATTTTGTTCGAATATATATTATAGATTAAATATATTTTTAGTTTGGTTCAAATACATATGTATATTTAGCGTACCACTTTTTTTGCTCCCGGTATATATCTACTCAACTTTTGAATTAAAGTATATATTATAATTAAATATAATATATTAATATTAATTAAATATAGTAAACTCATATACAACATGCAGTTTAAATTACAAGGAAATTTAAATGCACAATTTAAATCTGCTTTATGTCTATTATATTAGACTAGTTTTACTATAATACTTATAATCTGTCTTATTATTTGACACATACTTCACTAGAGATGATTTTACTACGTCTTTAAATCATCTTTTTTGGAATCACAGATTTCGTTTCTTGTTCGTTAATTCGGCATACAAGGTTCGACGATATGAGCCTTCGGCATCCTAGTGTCCTGCATCCTCTGACAACGACCTAACCATCTCAGGTCAACTTTCATGATCTGAAATTCTATGTTCAAACTGCTGGCTCGTTCAGGTACCTCCACATTGCTCCGATAGTCTTGCCATTTTATTCTCAAGATTTTTTGGAGGCAGCCTTAATAAAATCTCTCCAGTTGTTTTATTTGTTTCCGATACAGGACCCATGTTTCAGATCCATACAGAAGGGTGGTAATTATTATGGCATTGTAAATACTGATTTTAATGTGTTCTCTTAAGTCTCGGTTACCGATTAATATTTTTATTAAACGTCCAAAATTAGCACCAGTATATGAAAATCGGGACTGAGGTCATAACAAAATATTTATTGAAGAAATATGTAAAATAACTTAATAATTCTAAAAAAATATGACCATCCTGCATAAATATACCATTGGCAGCAATTTTTCCAGTCTTTATACGCACCCTGGAATGCCACAACAGCAGGGCTATTCAAGCATTCCGTCGAAGCCTTTTGGACTGCCTCAATTATCTCGAAATGATGTCCTTTTAGGCTCCGGCAACCAGACATTGAATTCAGAGATCGGCTATCTCTCTTCGGAGCGGCGAACCATCATCCACAAACGTTCGAGCATTTCTGCGTAAAATGTGCCGTTCACTGTTTAGGCAGCGGGCAAAAAACTCCTTGTGGTCTACACATTTTGCATCAAAGAAGATAATGAGCATATATTTCACTTTTGACATGATTATGCGAGCTTTCATTGGTCGAGAAGATCCGTTTGCGTGCCACTCAGAACTGTGACTTTTGGTCTCCAGATCGTACTCGAAGATCCAAGTTTCGTCACTGGTTATCACCCTGTTCAGAACATTTGGATCGGTCACCAAACGTTCCAACAGTTCACGGCAAATCGTTACACGGTGTTCCTTCTGTTCGTTTGACAAAATCCTCGGCACAAACATCGCGCACAACTTTCGCGTTTGTAAATCATCGGTTACAATTAAATACACAGTTGATTTCTGAAAATGTATCTCGTGTCACATCAAACGACCACTTAACCGATGATCAGAGTTCCCAAATTCTCGCACTTTGGACACATTTTCGTCGGTTCGGGCTGAGATCGGACGTCCAGCGCGTCATTCGTCTTCAACATTTTCCCGACTTCCTTTAGTCTTTCATATCATTTAAAAACACGTGTTCTGGACATGGCTTCGTCTCACAAGTCTCATAGATCATGTAAAAAGTCTCCGTAGTGAATTTGTTCAGTTTGATGCAAAACGCTGCTCGATGTTTTCTTGCATCTTAGCTCTCAATGCGAATTTAAAATACACATTCACTTCTTGCACGATCTACGCATTCCAAATTTGGATTGCCCATCCAATCAAATGTCTACCTCATCCCCACCCCTCAACCGAGCGCTTCACCCACACCTATCGAGCGCTTCACCGCTCTTTTCTGGTTTTAAACCCTGGGGAGTGGGCAGATTGAGACCTCAGGGTAAATCAGCTAGATTCTCTTGTTAATTGTGTTCTCTTGATAATTGAAAGTGAAAGTCGAAACATCGAAATTTTACAAATCTAAAACGTAGTTCTGCCCGAGAACCAAGAAATTTTAACATAACCGACCATGGAAACCTTTCCGAATATATATATATATATATATATATATATATATATATATATATATATATATATATATATATATATATATATTCACATAAAGTATAACTATTATTATCAACTGAAACCGCCCAATTATTATTATCTACTATATATTCGCGAATATTATTGAGCTGTCCTATATTTACTTAAAAATTGCTATTCCTGCTTTTCCCTGGATAATTTATACGTAAATGAATATTTAATTCAGAATATTCTTGAAGAACATTAAAACAATACGCATTGGAACCATTTGCGCTGTAAATTTATTATGCGATAAAAATGAAATAGGAAATACATATAGTTGTTATAAGATATGAGATCAAGATTATTGGAGCATTATTTTCTAATCACATTAATTAAACTGTATTTGCTACTAATGGTATTACGGCAGTTTGTCTCAACGTACTGTCACATAATTACTGTTAGCACAAAAACTAATTATTACTAACAATAACGAGCTGAAACTGGACTTGATTTGGAAAAAAACTTCGTACATACCGTCAAGTCTTTCAGTTTTCTAGCTGGGTGTTGCAAGATTTTTGATCAGTGGTAATATTAACTGATTATCCTAGCGCACCTGTGTGTACAGAGCCGGGCAAATTATAAATAATAATAATATATTGCATAAATACGTTTAATTTTACTGAAGCAAATAATACATTAGGGTAATCAAGGATAAAGTCAAGATATTACAAATATGAAATCCAATCAGCAATAGAACATTAATCTAAAACGAGTGATGAAGATCCTTCATTTAACTGTGAAGGTTAGTAACATTCAACTTACAGTGAATGAGAGATAATTAATTAATTAACTAATTAATTAAGACATTAAATACAGTGTATTTTAATGTCTCAAACCCCATGACAGATCCCATAAAAGTGGTCAGTCATTTGAAATAAGAAATATTTGATGTACATTTCATAAAACTATTGAAAGTCTTCACTGATTGAAAGTTAAATGAAATATTTATCAAAGAATTGGCCCATAATAATGTATTCCCATGTGCGTTTTTGTACCTACGTTTTTTTATCCTGTTTTCCTTTTATCGTGGAAAAAAATAAACAAAAGTGTTATTGGTGCAAATAAAATATAAGTTATAATCAATCAAATGAAATCAAATAATTAGATCAAATAATATCATAAGACATATCAATGATCGAAAAAAAACCAGTCTAAATTATTGATATAGAGAACGTAACCAATATAACCTTATTCAACATATCTAAGGACAAATGATAAACAGAACTTGTTGGGGGGTTTTTATCAAGCCTGCTAAATTTTGCCACTTAACATAATGAGAAACTATATTTGGTCTAGTTCTATACCAACACGGTCGAGAACGTTATTTCAAAAAATGTTACAATTATTTACTACTATAAATATTTTATAAAATATATACTATAACCATATTTATATTTTATTCACTTTGGAAAGATACCAAACTATCAAAAAAAACCTGTAATGAGATTTGTGGCCTAGCGTGCTAGATACACTGTTGACTTCTCTAGTGGAGGGGAGTACGAGTTAGAATTCCCTAAAGTTACTTAGTCGTCCTCTGAAAATGAGTGACGCAATTTCAAGCAACGATGCACTATCATGTTGTATTTCAGACTTGGACACTGTGCGACGAAAACCTTTGCAAAACCTCAATGGGCCGGTGGAAACAGTGTTTTCTCAATAGCCCAGGTTGTTAGGTGGTTCCAAGTATTCTCAACAGGCCGAGATTTGATTCAAAATGAACCTTGCAACGACAGGCCCTTAACTGCAAGATGTGATGAAAATTTCCACAAAATCCGGAATCTTGTGCATTCAGATCGTCAGTTGATGGTCAAAAGAATCGGAGAATAATTGAATTTGACTCACACAACCTTTTATCAGACTTTCGCCAATAAATTGGGGATAAAACAAATCTGCACCAAAATGGTTCGAAAAACTTTTCGCGAAATCTAGACAATTGAATAGAAGCATACCTTGACTTTTTGGAGCGGTCTTCCACTACGAAGTTCATGTTCAATCGAGTCTCGGGCTTCCGAGGATGCCTTAAAGCATCGGAAAATCTAACTCAATAACTGAAACTGTGATTATTATACCCAACATATACACCAGTCAAATCAAAATTTACAGAGCACAATTTTTTACAATTTACCAATCTGAATAAAAGTTGATAAATCATCTATTCAACAACTTCCATTTTGCTGATATTGTATACATATTACCATGTCCATTCGATCGGTTCTGAATTTGTTAATAATTAACCTAAGAAATGTTCGAATGAACACGTCTCAACAGTTCAGATCTCTCTAGCATTTAACTACTTACAACACGATTCTGACGAATGAGTTTCTTCGACGATTTACAGCAACATTCTATTGCAATATGGATTTACCATTAGATGCCAAACCAGAAGCAATCTAAACATTGGGTGAGATCAGATGAAAGCGAACACCAACAAAAACGAAAATGGTTCCACCTGCAAGAAAGGCTTGGCTACAGTTTTCTGGAATTCTCGTGCTGTAGTGTGTAATTCTCGTTTTCATGCATATCTGGTACCTGTATATAGGGCCTGTGTTTGGATCCGAACGGTTTCACACAATAGTACTGATACAAACCACCTGATGGCATGAGCTGCATTTTAATACTGTTTTTATCCGATTTGGCCAATTAATATGGTCAGGACCACGGTCAATTCTTCAGTTGCTTTTGAACGTCCAACTCGAGTCCGACTGATGACGACTTAAGGCCAGAAACCGGTCTCGGGAGATGCTTGTTAGCATTTGATGGCGACTGAAGGCTTGATATTTTTTTTACGTGGAGCACGGGAACAAATGTTTCTTGTTTTTTTGAATATTTTTATTGCCATTCAGGCTAAATGTTCACATCTAGCCAAAAAAAGCACGAAACTGCGCTTGTAGACGCATGTTTCGGATTGCGAAACTACGCTTCAAAGTAGTACTACATGCATCGTATTTGCCGGATTTGATTCCCAGTGACCACTTGGAACAGTCAGGTAAGGCGACTACGTTGAAAAATAAAAAAATCAAAAATTCAAAAATTTTAAATCGTATTTTTGGCGTTAAACTAACTTTTCAGTCAATAGAAGTCAGTAGTATCTTCAAATTCACACTATTGTATTTATGTTTATCTATTTAAGACATATTATACATGTATAATATATAGTTTTCTAGTATTTTCAATTCATCAGTTATTCGAATATACCTCCTACTCGAATATCACAATTAAATTAATTAAGGGTTGCTATTCAGTAAGGATTAAGAAAAATATTTATAATACTTCTCTGGAAAAAGAAACCTGAAGAAGTCTTTTTGTCTGTTGGAGATAATTTTAATGTCAACTGGTGAGTTAACTTGCAGCTCGTAAATCTAATTGCTATAAGTTTTGGCGTTCCTAAAAGATTTATGTTATTAAAATAGGAATTGCGGCGGAAAATATCTGCTCACCGACCGGTATCAATTTAGTAAAGTTACATCCGGTTATGGTATTACGCTCTCGAAAATGTAATTAAACGTTAATAATTCGTATGGACCTGATTTACGGCTAGGAAGAGGAAAACATTGAATAAAGTACTGCTGAAAAATTATTAATACCTTCTTTTTTACTTAATTTTGGTAGATTGTATTTATTACGTTTTACATTATGTCTATTACGTAAAGGCAATATTATTTTAGGCATTCGACCAGAAAAACAAATTGCTTCAAATAAATCTATTCCTAATTTTTTGTTAATAGGTAAATAAACGTAAGTGCAGTGGTGGTAACGAGTAAAGTGCAGTGGTAGCTCGTGGGTTTTTTAAGTGCGAGGGCGTAGAGGAAAATGGTGCTGCTGAAGATTTTTTTGCTTTCCCCTTCTACCTTTTTACTTTTCGTGCTATTGAAACCCTATACAGGAGGTGAACCACGAAAATGAGTTAAAGTAAAGAAACTGAACAGAAATAAAATATGGTGTTTTGCTCTGAAAAATTATTTACTGTGACAAATGCTGAAGGGGCGGCGCTCCAACGCCCTGCCTTACGAGCCATCACTGGTGTAGTGTTAAAAGATGTCTCATTGCTAGCTATAAAGTAAAATCTTTTAAAAGAAATAAACTTAAAATATAAATTTATATTATGATTTTTCCGCAATTATATTAATTTAATTATAAGGCCAGCTTGTTCCTTGCCGCCATCAGCTTGTTTGGTCATTTATATATATATTGAACGATGGCTTAAATGTTTGTTTTAAGGTCAAGAATTCTTCGGGGTTTATTTTTGCAAACTTGAGTTTCCTTATACAACCCCACCAAAATTATCCAATGATCTTTTTATTAGTTCAAATTGATCACATTTATTAGTTCAGACCAAAGATATTCTGTTAGCATATTCCTATAATGTTCACCATATTAGCAGTAAAACGATTTCCAGGATCGTCTCCAAAAAGTATAATTCTATCATTTTTTCAGTCCAAAAACTACAACAAACAGGGACTTTCTGAGTATTAAACGATAATTCTCGAATCATGGAGGAATGTTATCGATACAAATCCTGCAGCTATGTTTGTTCACAAACTCAAGTCAGAATCGCGCTTCATCAGAAAAGATTATTTTTTCCCAATGTGTCTAATCATGTATATTTCTGTACTGAATTGACACAGTGTACTGAACACAGCACTCTATGAACGACATTTACATTTATAGCAGTGTTATCGCTACTACGTTTCAAACTTCTGACGCCCTTATTGGAAAACTCTTTATATGATCGCATTACATAAATTGGCTTATGGTATTATGTAAACTTTTCCTATCTCCAAAGTTCCCTTTAACTGTTGCTATTTTTTTTATAATGCCTGGAAAAGTCCCCAACATCATCCAGCTTTTGTGGAACCTCATAGACGATAACAACAAATTATGGCAAATAAAGATTTTTTTCAAATTTGTTTCCATTTCTCAAAAGAAATGCAAACAAAACTTAATAGACTAATCATTGGTCTAACCTGCTGGTTATGATTTATGATTAGTAATTGCCTTTTCTCACACCAATATCTCATGGATGGGAGCCCTGCTTTGATCTGAGATGGGTGAACTGGGACTTGTTCCCAGAGAAACTCCATTCCA
This sequence comes from Cosmopolites sordidus, assembly GCA_031761425.1. Lineage (NCBI taxonomy): Eukaryota > Metazoa > Arthropoda > Insecta > Coleoptera > Curculionidae > Cosmopolites > Cosmopolites sordidus. Next base: position 100,209 of record JARFXV010000155.1, on the reverse strand, counting down.
AAATCCAAATCCCGAAGATAAACACAACTGAAAATGAAATATAAATCCTTGAAAAGGCCATAGACGATGCAGTAGAAGACTGCATGACAAGGAGGACAGAAAGGCAATCGAAATGCCCCTACAGACCTATACCTCACTCCATACGGAGGATGATAAGAAGGCGTAAGGTAATCAAGCTCAGATACAGAGGCAACAGGACGGCCGATATAGCCAGGGAGCTGACTAGACCGACCAACGTCCTGAGAAAGACGCTAAAGGATCTAGCCGAACAAAGGTGAAAGGACCGCCTCTCTCAGCTCGTTACCGAGGATGGCCCACTATGGGAAATCTATAGTGCACTCAAGAGAAGACCAGAGCCGAAGATGCTGCATGGAGCCAACGGAATAGTCCACAACATCGCCGGAAAGGCTGAAGCCATGACTGACGCACTGGAAAGAGGGTGCGCCATCAACGAGCACGACGATGTTGAAAACCATGAGAGGTTATTCAAAAGGAATATGAGAAAATTCCGAGAGAGGATAGGACCCAGGCCGCTTACGGAGTTCGCAACTCCGGGCATCATTCAGAATATTAGGCTCAAAAAACTCCAGGATGCGATGGTGTTCCCAAACTCATGCTGAAAAAGCTGCCTAGAAAAGAAATTGCAGCCATCATCGCCATTGCCAACTCAGTCATCAGACTGCGGTAGTTCCCGGATAAATGAAAGTACGCAATGGTAAAAATGATTCCGAAGCCAGGAAAGGACCAGCCCGCAAAACAACAGCCCGATTAGCTTATTACCATCAATAAGCAAGGTTGTACAAAGTGTGACTTTAAAAAGATTAGAGAAGGGCCCCAGAAGACATAGAACGGCAGTCGTCCTACTCGATGTCGAAAGAGCTTTCGACAGGGTATGGCACGACGGACTTATCCATAAGATGATTGAGATGGGATTCCTGGAATGGATCGTCGAGCTGATTGACTCATACCTAAGAGAACAAAGCTTCTCTGTGAAAATGGGTGAAGTTAAATCAGCGAGAAGATGGGTGGAGGCTGGATTACCAGAGGGAGTGGTATTAGGCCGTACCTCTATAATTCCTATACATCTGTGATATTCCGAGGAGGAATAACACTAACTAAACCCGTATGCCGACGATATAGCCATAATGGCTAGGCAAAAACAACCAGACCAGGCCGTCGGATACGTTTATGAACACCTGTACAATATAATGGAATGATTGATAGCCTGGAAAATCAAAGTGAATGTTACCAAGACACAGGCTACATACACATCGCAGTGAATGAGCGGAAGATACTGTCAAGTATCTAGGCGTCACATTTGATAAAAATATGACCAGGACACAGCACCCCAAGAACGCATGGATTAAAGCCGTTAAGTGGTAACGAAGATGGCTTACCTGCTAATTTGCGGAACAAGCAAAATAGACGTGAAGCTAAAAATACAAATGATCAGATCATTAGTGAGGACCGTTATGACGTACGGATCAATTGTGTGGGGCTACGCTGCAAAATCCTAAAACAAACTGGTGAGACTGGCTCTGGATGCCCTATGGTACATCTCTAATGTATAGATAAAAAAAAAGAGATAATGTGGACTCTCTTTAGGCAGTGCATGCAAGAAAAGGCAGATAAAGTCTTTCTGAAGATTACTGACCACCCAAATCAAAAACTGCGAAGGTTAACGGTTGAAGGTTAAACACCTTCAGTATCATTGGCAAACAAAATAATATCTTAAGAAACATCCATCTGTGGTACTTGTCCCCCAGGTGCCAAGCCCGTCCGGCGGCCAAGGTGCGGAAACACCAATGAAGAGAAGATAACGGTTTTGTAGAAGCTCTGCTGCGTAGTACTGTTCTGTAGTAGCTCTGCTACGGAAACCTTATCCCATCTACCTGCAGTGAAGTTTCGGGATTATTTTAGAAAATAATCTCGGATGGATGGAGGGCACTAACGTGAATGCCCTCATCTGCTCATTACATGGATTCTCTCGAACAGTCTCTCATATATTATCTACTGGACTACCCTATCCGCTTCCCTTATAAGGCTCAGGCTGATGCACTTTCCAAGTGGTGAGTAAACTTCTTAAATTTCTAAAGGTTTTTATATCTTATCTCTTTCAATGTATTAACAGACCTTTCTAATATTCAAGTCAAATGTATTTGTTCTTTGTTCCATATACTAAGAGAAACAGTTTTTTTAAATACAATCAGATCTCTATGCAGTGCAGTTAGATGCACTATTTAACAATGTAATCATGCTCAGTTAAATAGTGCAGTTAGAAAAAGACTGGCAAATAGAAAATGATGTGCAAATAGACCGAGCATCCAAATAGCTTATATGAGACAGAACTGGTTCAACACTTGAACAATTGCCTGAGCGAATTCCACTTTAAACGAACTTAGTATTAGAAGTATAAAAGAACTTGGAAGAAATAAGACACATGGAAGATTAAAGTATAAGCATCGAAGAACTGAAGGCAACTATAACAAACAGTATCAAAGAGATTGAAAAATCTGCTGCTCCAGCAGGAAGAAGAAATACAACAAGAAAAAACAAAACACCAAAGAGAAATGATTTAATTTGAGAAATGATTTAAAAAAGAAATATGGAATGAACTATCCACGACCACGACAGTTAAATAAAGAAATTTCGAAAGCTGTCAGAAAGAATATAAGAAAATTTTACTCTCAGAAAGTAAATAATATTATAGAAAAGAATAGAAACCTAAAAGTTCTCAGTTGAAAACATTCTCAAGACAATGAAAACATTTGTAAACTGGTGGACAAACAGAACGATATCAAAACCAACAGAGAATAAATTCTTAAAATGGCAGAAATGTTTTATGCCGAGTTATATAAAAGACAAACGAAAGGAACCGTATATAACCAAATTATCAATGTTTTAAATCAAGGATCAGAGGGCATTCCTAGAATTCACATTGGGCGAAGTCAAATGAGCACTATCTGAGATGAAAAACAACAGATCTCGCGGAGATGATGGAATAGTCACAGAAGCTATCAAAATGGAAATAAGCAAATTATTACAAGCATTAAGAATAATCTTTAATGAATGTCTTTCAAAAGGAACAACACCATCTCCAACGGAATAGTGTAATGATAATATTACTACATAAGAGAGGAGTCATAACAAATATCGAAACTGCCGACGTATCAATCTCTTATCGCACCTATACAAGTTGTTTACCAGATTCATCACAAATCGACTATGCAATAAGTTAGATTCATATTAGCCGCGAATAAGCTGGCTTCAGGATAGGCAACGGCACTAATGACCACCTCCAGGTATTGAAAAGCGTCATAGAAAAGTCGATGGAGTATAATATCCCTATAGTGCTTATCTTTACAGATTACGAGAAATCATTCGACACAGTGGACCAGTATACGATATTAACAGCTCTATCAGATTGCAGAATTAACTACCGTTACATTGCACACATCAAACATATTTATGAAATTTGATATAGGAAGAGGTGTTCGCCAAGGTGACACCATTTCATCAAAACTGTTCAATACTCTACTTCAATATATGTGTAAACACACACGATGGGGCGGCTTAGGAGTGAACATAAACGGTGAAAACCTCAACCACTTGAGATTCGCTGACGACGTAGTCCCAATAGCCGATTGTCTGGATGATGCTATTGTGATGTTAAAAGATTTCACCAAAGTCTCCAAGACAGTGGGAAAACCAAGTTCACAAAACCCAAATTATAACAATCCTCGTACTCGGCGGGGACATCTACATCCATAACATTAGAGTAGAGGAAACTGCATCTTTTAAGTAGTTGGGATACGGGATTAGTATCAGCAGAGACAATCAGACTCAGTGAAATCTGTAGAAGAATCGAACTTGCGTGGGCTGCTTTCGGAAATCTGAGATGTTTATTAAAGTCGGAGTAGCCGGTTTATTTGAGGAGAAATACTTTCGACCAGTGGGTCCTCCCAGTTCTCACATATGGTGCAGAGATTTAACCAATGACAGAACAGATAATTAGAAAGTTACGGGTAACACAACTTGCAATGGAACCAATAATGCTGGGAGTTTCTCTCAGATATCAAATACCAAATACAGAAATATTTTCGACCACTGAGTCCTCCCAGTTCTCACATATGGCGCAAAGACTTAAACAATCACAAAACAGACAATTAGAAAGATACGGGTAACACAACTTGCAATGGAACCGATAATGCCGGAAGTTTCTCTCAGAGATTGAATACCAAATAAAGAAATACGTAAACGAACGATAGTGTAGCGATGTTGAAGTGGAACTGGGGGGTTATGTTGCGAGAGCCGTTGATGACAGGTGGACAAAACAAATCTTCGAAGGGAGACCAAGATCGGAAGCTTTCAGAAACATAGGACGTCCGCCCACCAGATGGACTGATGACCTAAAACGCATCAAAATAAACTGGATGCAGGCGCTTGCAGTGGAAGCTGTTAAGAGAGGTCTACGTCCAGCAGTGGACTTCAAGGACTGACGATGGTTGAATGACTCGCAGTTGCAGCATTTTTTTCATCAAATATTTATAGAATATCTCAATTTTATATTATTATAGAATAATGCCATTGTTATGTTTTTTTGTTTTTCTGTATGTAAGGTATGTGAGCATAACAATTTTTAATTCATTTCAATAGTGAGAAAATTTTCTACTAAAAACTTGCTACGTTAATAAGATTTCCTTTCCCTGATATTACATACACCGTTCTTTATAAAAATTAAACTCAAACCAGCATTGAAACTAACCATCTCAATACTATTTCCTGGAGTGAATAAAGTCTTAAAGAGAGTTAGAAAAAGTCTTCTAAAGCACAAACCATCTCTCATGAAAAAAAAACATGTTCAAAATCGTTGTGATGTAAAAGCATCTTTCATGTTCTATAAAGATTTTCATCTGCGCTTGGCTAAATTCATGTTCAAAGTATTTTAATTAATATGGTTGTTCTGACGTGAATGGTTGTAAAATTGTCTTTTCAATTTTATCATGTGTTAAATTGATATAATGTTAATAATAATCATTGAAATTAATTAACATTTAGATTAACTTAATGACATTAATGATAACACACTGTATTTTCTACTGAGTAGTTTACCACTACTAAAAGTATTTTTTTATATGTTATCATTTACCGTAATGTAACTATTATACGTAGACGGTAGGCGATATTTTAACTTCACAACAAAATCTAAAATAATTAAAATCCCAAATAAAGGCTTAATTATCGCAAATTCTTCATTCATAGCTATTTGTATACGTATTTATTGAAATTAAGAAATTAGTTAATGTTAATTACAATTATTTCAATAAATTGCATTTGTTTTGTGACGTAAAAAAAATTATGTTCCATTTGTTTTATAATATCAGTGGCAACTTTCTAGTAACAGTTATTAGCAGCGCGGTGGTTTTTTTACCTTTCAATATATATGCAAATATAAAATATTCTATAAGTTTATAGTATACATATTACCATACATTGGTTTTTTTAATAAAAAAAAGTACGGGGTGTGATTGGTGTCAGTTGCATCAGTTACTGCGTGACCGCGGAACGTGACACTTTGGTTCCATACAATCCCATTTTCACCCCGATAGGTACATGTTGATATATTTAAGTTTTGATCTTAGGCTCTTAATTTTGTTCAAAGGTAGTTTACAAAGTGGCACAAAATGACCGCATAAATAAATATTAGTTCCTGAACATCCTCATGCTCTACCTACATCAAAATACATCATCAAAATACTAAGCTACATCATCAAAATACGACGTACCTGATCTCAGTAGATGAGTATATAATTATTCTGAGTGACTTTAGTGATCGAGTCAGTAATATCGTACCAGGAATAAAACAACGATTTAATGAAGACATCGAGAATAAAAATGGAAATATTTTAGTAGACTGAGCACAAAGGAAATACCCATACACAATACATATTTCTTACATAAACAACAACATAAGTAAATTATATTGGAAATGCCAAATGAGATTTTGGCGAAATATCGCGACTCTTCACAGAACTAACGGATCGACACTCGGAATGATTTATTAAAATTGCTATGTTCTCGGGTAGAACCACATTTTAGATTTGTAAAATCTCGATGTTTTAGCTTCCACTTCCAAGCCATTATCAAGAGAATCTAGTTGATTTGCCCTCAATCTGTCTATTCCCCAGAGTTTCCTGTTCTGGCCGGAGGGCAAATCAACTAGATTTCATATTAGATTAATTTAGAATAGAATTTTTTGAAATATTATAAATCTAAAACGTGGTTCTACCCGAAAACGTAGTAATTCTAACATTATCGACTGTCGAAGTCTTCCCGGATACACACACATATTATATATATATATATATATATATATATATATATATATATATATATATATATATATATATATATATATATATAGGAAACGAAGGCAATGATCTATAAAGCCACCATGAAATCAATAACACAATGAAGACATAACAAACAAGATCTGACGCATCTACGACCTTGATAGAGACGACTGAGTTGGAAATATTTTAAAAAATTGCTGGCAACACGTACAGTTAAGAGATCTAATTAAAAGTTACGAAGTCGACACTAAGGATAAGTAAGAAGTAGAATAATAGACAACAGAGTAGTTAAGATAGCCAAAGGCAAATTGCATATAGCCAGAAGAAGTGTAGACTGACCAGGTAAAAGACGGAATGATAGCAATATTTAAAAGCATAAATTAAGCAAATAACATGCAGAATGGAGTGGAAATCTAATGGAGAGAAAAAATGGAAGATAATGTTTTAATAATCTCGTTATTTCACGTTTGGAGTATTCTTAAGTAGTTTTTTTTTTGTTTAACTCAAAATAAAATCTGGCGACCAAGCTTACGTTTGGAATTGCAGGAATTGTAATTCCAAATTGCAATATATGCCCTCACGTTTAATTGTAACAATTATTTTAACCATTTACATAGTTATAAACTACAGAATTATGCACCTAGACAGTTTATATTAATGCAGGTACTTATATGCTCGCCCATCTATGATTTTACACTCGTCTCGTGATTCCTCCTACTATGGTTAAACAACACCATCGGTTCTTAAAGATCATTCTAGCTATTTCGAATTAAATGTGGTTGCTCTATTAATTCTTTCAAATTTGTATAATTACTACCCTAATATTATATGTTTTATATATATATATATATATATATATATATATATATATATATATATATATATATATATATATATATATATATATACTAATGACATCGTTAAGTATATTGAACCTGAGTGGCAGAGGAAAGCCTTTATCCTGCGATGGACCGAAACGGATTGATGATGATGATGATTCATTTTTCTGTAAATATGACATGCACTTAGTAATAAATTTAATTAAATAGGAATATAATTCATTGACCAAAGACTAAAGAAATGTATAAAGTGAATCGCAGGGGCACAGTGAATCTTTGAAATTACCCAAGGAATTAAGGGTGGCATGTACACACTAAACGCTCGGAATATCTTTAAGATATTGAAAGTGAAATGAACATTTAAGGACAATTAAGGGCATTTGTAGGTTAGGGATGTAGTAGAAGTAATCGCAAAAGTGGAATTATGCAGGACATATTCCAGATACCCAGATAAAAGATAGTCCCACAATATCCTAAAATGGAGACCATATATCCATCAAAGATCACGAGGGCATCCTATCATGCACTGGACCTACGACATCAAGAAAACAACCGGCTTAGTATGGCTTAGGCAAGCACAGAACAGGGACAACGTAAGCTAATGAGAGAGGGATGTCCAGAAATGGGCCAATCATGAAGAAAAAGAAAATATTTCATTGATTGGGGAAATTAATTAAGTTATTGGTTTGACTTGTATATGCGTTTACGTTTGTTTATGCTTGTTTATGCGTTAATTACCACTGTCCGGTAATTCCAAAGTATATTTTACAATTTAGTAACCCTGTTTTCTTTAGTAACCCTGTTAAAAGAATATAATTTTACCCATGATAGGGTAAAATTATATTCTTTTTGGATAGCATAACTCTCTTAAAATGAAGATTAGGCCCCTTTCAAAGCATTATTTATTAAACACGAATATGTAACCCCAACTAATATAAATGTGCGTCTCAGCCACATATACCAGCTTTCCGATACACGAACGACGAGCAAAAGTATGTTTAGTCGTATTAAAAACTAAAAAGTACGCAACAAGAAAATTGAGTAAAGTATACGATTTTGCTACTAAATTTCCCGATAAACATGGTGACGTTTTTAATTAGTTGTGAGATATTGCCCACTATTCACTAGTGGAAGTTGTCATAACTATCAGTTTTAAATTGGACAAGAAAACAAAGGATTGTCCAAGAAGAGTGACACACACTACAACTACAAGTGATAATCTGATTTTATTTTTATTTATAATTTTTATTTTGTCATGGAGAACAAATATGGCATTATGTTCTAAAATAATATTATTCAAATGTTTCCGTTAGCTTCGTCTGGTGGAATACATTCTGGAAACCCAATTTTTGATTACTGCGAGGTATATTTTCAATGGTGGCCTAAATGTTTTAAACGTTTAAGGTCAAGAATTATTCGCGGTTTATTTCTGCAAACCAAAAATTTAACATAACCCCACAAATAATCGTAGTGGCTACAAGTCGCACCGTCTTCTTAAAAGAAAATATTGTTTACATCGATATTTATCCGGTGAAGTTAAATATATTTTTCGCCATTTACAGTAAAACGATATATATCATCGTTTACAAAAAAATCAGTCATTCAGCTCAAAAACCGCACTAAACAGTTGCGGTTTGAAGATAAAAAAGTAAATCCTGCAGTTATGTGTGTCCCAAATCCTGCAGTTATGTTTGTTCACAAATCCATTAAGCCAGAGTAGGCCTCATCGGAAACGATTATTTTGCCCAAAGTGTGGATGGTCTTCCAATTTATAATCACTGTTGAATCATATATCTTTTCATCGTGAATTGGCACAATGTACTGAACACAGTAGTTTATGAAGAACATTTACATTTGTGACAATTTTGCGTGTATTAGGATTCAAAGGTCCAATCTTATTGGAAGACTCTTTATAAAAAGATATTTATAAACATTAGATTATTTAATTTTCCTTAGATAGAAATATCAATTCAAATATTCTTTTAAATCCTTCATCCTTTAATGATGCACACTCATTCATATAAGAACTGTATGTAATAAAATTTATTATACAAAGGTGTCAACATCCGTAGTAAATTCTCGGCCAGTTTCTTTCATAACTTTCTATTACGCATACTGATAACTCGATAAGTCAAAAATTACCGCTCTCAACTATTACAAATGGTTTTGAGTGATTTCCTGCAACATTTAATAGTAAATATCGTAGGCAGCTGAACCAGATAAGCCGTAAACCACGTAGGTTGGCAGGACTGCAGCATAAACGTCTCATAATTTGCAATTATGCCCGTTCTGTATTCGTCCTGCTATTATGGGGCACTGTCGCCAGTTTGCTGTACTATGAATAATGGTGTTTCCCCTAGGTACCTTGTCCATTGAATAAAATCTATTATATATAATGCATTTCCGGCTATAGAATTTGGGAACTCATAATAACTGTATAAATTGATATTACAGAAAGGTTTATTTAGAAAAGAATTTTGGAGGCTTCAAATTAATTTTATTTGCATTCAGGAGTTAAAATCAAAGTTAACGTATTTACCTACGTATAGCTTATATAGATTGTATATAATGGATATATTTATACGTTGGATACGTTTCTCTCTTTTATTCCATTGCAGAAGTTATGGAGAAAATATTTAAGTAAATACACCGGATTCAAAACATAACTCAAATTAATTTAAATAGCTTCATTTAAATGACTCACCATAATTATGTTAATTGTTGTGCTCTACTACTTTATTATTGTAGATCGCTTAATTAATTTTGAATTAAAGTTCACATTATTGCTAATACTGAGATAAACATGAGTATATGAAATTTCTTTATTCGCTTGACTTTACTCACCGTTTATTATTAAAACTGGCTATTTCTAAAATTGAAATTGGCGATTAAAACTGCATTTCGTCACGATTTTGAACAGTCAGTCTCTATTTTGAATAAAAACAATAAAAGCTATTAAAAAAATTCTTGTATATTGGTATCGTATCAGTCACATTTGCCTACGAATAAACCGTGTATATTCATATTATTGTATTGTTATGAATCTATATTAGTGAAAAATTTATCATAATTAAAAAAAAAGAACTTATTCCATAGTTTTCATACATTAAAATGTAAATATATAAAAAAGCAATTACGCAAGTGGTGATACACTTGATATAATAAATAAAAATAAAATTAATAATAAATTCCAAATTTCAGAGCCATGATGTAGAAAATAATTATACTTAGTAAAACTAAGACGTTCTTTTTCACTATATACATTTATTTCGTAATAATCAACGAATCATGTTCAACCAACAGTTCAATGAAGAAGTTGCTTATATAACAATTTTAAAAACTATGGCTTTGTTTTATCCTAAGATTTGAGAAATTCAATGGAAAACATTTATTAAAATAGCATCTTTCAGTATATAATAGCGAGTCACTCTCTAGATCCTATGGTTTTCCACGGCCATTGGTGGGCCTTGTCTTTCTGAATAACGTTGAGTCATGCTTCCATCAAACAGTTCTCCATCCCTAATTCTTAACTGATCTAATCTTCTTTCGCTTTATTCAGAAATATTCGTTTCCCTCTCCTTTTTTTGGTCCTATTGGGAGGTTTAACATTGTTTTTCTCATGGGATCATTCTCCTCCTTTTTTAGAGCGCGTCTACTCCATCTAAGAAGGTTAATTTTCACGGATTTAATTCTGATGGAGTAGGTGTTATGTGTTATGTATTTCTGGTATAATTTAAAGTTATGCATATTTCTCCATAATCCTTTTTCATATATCGCACCACCGTACAAAAATTAGATTGTACAAAAGACTCATAAAACCCCTCTAAATATATTGTCTATGGTTAAGAGAGAAGAGCAGTGGTTAGAGTGTTTTGAAAGAAAATTCTTAAGAAAGGTTTCTTACGACTTTTCTTTTTTAGGAGAAAAGTCTTATGACTTTTCTTTCAATACACTCTAACCACTGCTCCGCTCTCTTAACCATGGCCAGTATGTCAAGAGGGGTTTTATGAGTCATTTGTACATTTTAATTTATGTACGCCTTGATAGTACCACCCATTAAATGGTATATTAAACCAAAAATGGTATATTAAAGCTAGTTTAAAATTAAACTTTAAAACACTTGCCCAATCAAGTATTAACCAATAATATTATGTTTTAAATTACCGCTTTGATGTCATTATTTTGGGTTACCATCGATCGAAAGAAATGGATCCTTCACTTCCCCAATCTCACAATCCCCAATTTGGGACAATTTTCCATTTGTGAAAAAACTTTTATTGATAACACTGATAAATACTGTTTTGTGACACGAATTAACTTTTATCTCTCAGCGTCGAAATTTCACACCATTAGTAACGAAATATTATTTGGGTTACTTTGGTTTTCCTGTACTGCGCCATCGAGATTAATCCTGAATCTCTCTACTGAGTTCGGCTAAGGGATTTAGACATATGCCCTTTGCTATGTTAATGATTTGGACGGGACCAGCATATAACGTAAGTGCATGCTATTTTTGTTTGACTGCTATAAAGAGTATCACAACTAAGTCCAACACGCCATAAAGCACCCAGACCTGTCATCTGCAAAAATACCAATACTACATAGTGCCGACTTGCCTGTGCCAACACCTTCAAATTCATTAGAAATTCAAGAAGCTGCTACTAGTCAAGATGATAACTTAGAGACAGAGTGCGTCCCACCTTATGAAATAAGTACTTCAAAGGAACCACACTTATTGACAGAAGGTGACCTAAATGATTTGGTACGTGATTTACACTTATCTAGAAAACAGACTGAGCTTTTGGGATCTAGATTAAACGGCTGGAATCTACTTTCTCCCAGAACAATAGTTACAACTTTTGATCTCATACAAAGCTTTGGAGTGCAATATGCCCATGAAGATTACATTTAGATTTTTTCCCTGAAAACCTGGGTGCTGTAAGTGACGAACATGTCGAGAGATTCTATCGGAATATTTCCCTTATAAAGATTCGATATCAAAGGAAATGGACCCCTGGGATGTAAGCCGATTACTGCTGGGAATTGAAAAGGGCCCTACCGGAAGCTAAGTGCTCACAAAAATCATAAATATTGTGTATTAGTGGATAATTTTATGAGAGTAACTGTATTTTCGTATATCATTATTTATAAAAATATATATTTGAAAGTCACAAAGAAACCTGACGTGTTAATGTTTTTATTAATATATTCTTGTTAGGTAGTCATAAAAATAGATGTTTTTGTCAAAATCTCTGTCAAAAACAAAAAAATGTTTGAATTTTGTAGTCCACTGTAATTGAAGTTAGTGTATGATATTTAATCACAATAGGCAATATCTGTCAAATAACCACCTATTACAGCTCCTCAGATGTCCACTCGTTCGTCAAAATTTTGAATGAAATTTTGTCATAACCTGGTTCTATCTTATCAATGACTCTAATAATTGAATCCTTTAGTTAAGGAATAGACTGTATATTATTCTTATAGACCTGGCTTTTCACGTAACCTTAAATATAATAGCCCAACGGTGTCAAATCACATGATCTTGGTGGTCAATTAATATCACCATCTCTTGCAATAACTCGTCCATGACAATTTTCTCTCAATAAATAATTCAGTCAATTGACAAATGCACGACGTTTTGAATGATTCAGTGGGTTTAGTTCCTGTGTTTTAAACCTTATATGCCTTCAAAGCTAAATCCTTTCGTAAAATGCGCCATGTTGTGAAATCACCGAGTCCGAATTGTTTTGAACGTCGACTAATGGAAATTTCTGGATCTTCAGCAACACTTTCACGTACTGTATCAATATGCTCTTCTGAACGACCACTACGACTATATACTGCTTTTCTTTTATCTCCCACCGAACCAGTTTCTTGTCATTTTTAAACAATTCGATTGATAGTGCTTTCAGATGGACGATTGTGCAAACCGTAAATATCGGTTTTCTAGAAATTTTCTAGAAACATTTTTCACTGAACGCCCATGTTTATAAAATAATTCAACAATTTTAACGAGTACATTACACCTTTGAAATGAAACTAGACCTAAGCAAATTCGCAACGCCATCAGTGTTTTATTTAAGAATTAAAAAACCGCTCAATTTAAAAGACCCGTTATTATGTTGATTAACCAATAGTTCAAAACTTTAATAGTGGTTTCTAGTGTTTCGAATCAGATTACCCGCATATGCTAAAATCTGTACACTTCTGTCATTTGTATATGGTGCCTGTTAGTGTTATGTTGACATCCCCTATTTTCTATTTTAAGTTGAGATTAGAAACAAGATAAAGCATTTCCTTATCACAGACCTGTGTTTGATGTGATACCCCTGGATAATTCTTTATTCTTGTAATCGTACTCTGCCTTCCGCTTTGCCTACCTATTGACATTTTTAATAAATAAGTGTTTTGGTATTTCAAAATCAATCACTCCGAATAAAGTAGCGACCGAATGATAGTGTAATATACAAATTTGTAATTAACGAAGATTGGTGAACTCCCGAATCATATTCTGTGAGTTTTTCCAGAATTTGTCTTAATATTGAAGTTTGATCTATGGCAGATTTACTACTTCGGAAATATGTCTGATAATTCGCAATTATTGCTTTATTACATGGTGTTAACATTCAGTAGATGAGAATATAGAATATAGATAGTATATTGTAGGCTATTTAAGAGTAATTAGATTGGAGTGATCAGCAAATTCCCTCCATTCTTTTTATATTGTTATCTGCTGGTATGTGTTACGTAATAATATGAGTAGGCTGATGTTAAAATTCCCTCCAGCATTTTTTTAAATACTTTCTGGGCTGGTTGTATATCAACGATAGTTGGAAGCTCTAACTATTCACCGATACTGTTTCCTTTTCATCAGTTAAGCCTACTTACTTTCTTATACAGTTTTCGAGTTTCGTTTTTTTCGACATCTTGTAAATATTTATTTATAAATTCTTCCCTTTTTCTCCTATGTAAATGTTTTTTTGTTATTCTCCTCGATTTGTACAAATTTACTACTGCCCGTGTTCTTTCGTCCTGTATCTGATTCTAGGTTTTTTTTCTTCAAGTTTTTCCAATTGTTCTTGTAAAACATTTAGTTCCAAACAAGTACATCCAGTGATCGTTTATTTGTGGAGTCTTTAATCAACTCCTTTTTGGATATATGAATATAGTTCGTCCTGGAATCGCCTGACAATGTCTGAGTATGTAAATTTTTACAACTAATTTTTGCTTTTATATGTTTGGCCTCCTTTTTGGCGTTGACTATTCTAGTGGTCGGAGTCCATGTTTGCAACGCGGGATGAACTACAGTCGACTATAATTGTGCCATGCTTTATGTCAACCAAAAGGTGGTTAATTTGGTTTTTCGTGTTTCTATCGGGGGATACCCAAGTTATTTTATAATTTTTCTTATGTTCAAAGTATTTGACTGTGATTGTCACATCTAAGGATGCTGCAAGTCTAGCAGTCGTAGTCCATTTTTATTATTTTCTTCTTACGTGTAGTCCAATTATTGATTGATTTAATGTAAGTCCATGATTTTAATGTAACTTTTTGGACTCTGGTTTTATACTAGTTCTACCTCTTCATTAAATATATTTGTCCTGCTCTTTGATAGAGACATGAACATTGATAAGTGTAATTACATAAGCATTTAGCCCTTAAGCCTAATTTTACATATTTTGTGACCAACAGTTTCTAATTCGATTATCTGCTCTTTTATATTATTCCCCACTATAAAGCCCTATTCTAAATATATGTTCGGAAGCATGAGAGCTATAATCGTTGCAATTTGTTCTTTATTCTAATTCATTCCAATCATTTCTTGTATTTTTAAGAGTTTTATTTTACAAAATACTTAGCTATCGCATTCATTCACAACTTTAGAATGACTGTTCTATGTAGGGTTTTGATGTGCCAAATTTTTAATTCAAAGTCAGTGTTCAGCAGGTCATCTTTGTTGTAGTTTCGGTCCGGTTTCTTGAACTTGGAGCTTCGAAATAGTATATATTTTATAGCAAGAGATTGTTGTGTCCAACAATGTGCCAAATTGTTGTGACTTTTCTGTGGGGGTTTCCTTACCTTAACCAATAGGCACGCACTTTCTGGCGCACTGGACTCGCCCTCACCTTCTCTATCTGATACATGATCTGACGGTCTTGCATTTGTTGTTCTGATACTACTGATGTTTCGTAGTATTCAGTACTCATATTATCGGTATTGATAAACATCTTAAGTTCTTTCGACCACCCATGTCGCCCTTCTATTTTCACTACATGAGCTTGGGGCTGGCCTTGGCGGAGTTAAACGAAACTATTTACAATTGATCAACTATTGATCAAACAAATCTTCCAACACTTTCTTTAACGAAAAAGGACATTTTCATTCAAATGGACACAAAGAAAGGCATGGCCGTATATTGACGAAAATTCGAGAACAATTATCGAATTACAATACCATGTAGCTTTACCTTTAAAAAGATCGTTTGGTGTGGTTCATAGTTACGAGTTTGCAGTTACGTGGTTCGTAGTTATATATCCACGCTATTCATAAGATATGGTTAGCAATAGGGTGACCCTTAAATGAATATGATTTATTAAAATGATAAGTCATCTTTAGTGGCTAGAGTTGGAGTATATGTTCTCGAACGGTATGTGATTTCACAGAAGTGCTGAAACAATTGGTTTGCTAGACAGACTGCCCTTGAAGAATGTTTTAATTAAATATCCATGAAGATTAGCCACTAAAATTTTACAATTTAACATTATTATATTACTATTTTTAGGGTCATGATAATGGGAAGGTTTAGATAATCCCCACATGATCCTGAATTTAAAACATAGATGAATATGAGAAAACGTGATTGAATATTGTAAGAAATGAGTACCAAATTGTTAAGCTGCAGGAGGCGGATATTTGACTAATATTATTCTCAAAACATATACGAGAGTAGGGTGAAAACTTAGATGCTTTTTAAATGGATGTTCTTTTTATCGAAAAAGTAGTCTCTTTTTAGCTCGATATATTCGCGTTTGCCAATTTCGCAACTTTTTTATTTCTTCTAAAAAGTACGACCTCTATCATTATTTTTCTCTTTTCCAAATAGCCGATGAAGATAATTTATTGCGAATTCCTGAAAACAGTGGCCTCGTTCTTTCCGACTGATGATTCGGAATACGTTCGCCGGGTAAAACACACGGTTTTGACTGTTATTGGGTGTAACGATTATGACATTTCTTGTGCATAGTGCTAAATTCAAAATTAATTAGCAGTCACGAATACCATGGGTTTTATTGACCATTTCCTCAGTAGTGATTTCAATGGGACATTCTGAGAACGGAGCGTGAGTCCTGCTGGTTCGACTACGTCGAAACTCAGTAAATGATTTGTGAACCATGAAATGTTAAGTTCCCATGGTATTTGTGCGGTAGTTTTTTCATGCAAAAAGTGATGTTTAATTAACAAATTAAACTCCTTTTTCCATTATAGCAAAACTAGCGTATGTATCTGCTTTTAAAAATTGTCAAAACAAAACTAAATGTTATATCCGTTCGAAATTCATGGGTGGTTACCAGAAACGAAACTACTTTTCATAAATATTAACTATCGCTCATGTCATCTATGGTCATCTGTCGGAAAATATATTTTCACCCTAGCTTCGTATATCAACATCTGAAATACATTTAAAAAATGTAAATATTGTGTGTCATTTAAAACTTAAAATAAAACACCTTGCTGAAAGATATAATATATAATATAAAGTTATCTTTTTGTGTTTATAACATGAAAACAATCTGAATCTGATCATATCTACATTTTTTCATTACATAGTATTAATATAATCATCTTTAAACCAGTGATATATATTTATGCGATGTACAAACTATTAATACATTGTTGAAAAATATTTCAAATAACTGAAAAGATTGAAAAATATCACAGCTAAAATACAAGAATTAAATATCACAAAAAACTTATCATAAATGTTCATAGATTAATGACAATGAAATGAACTTACGATGCAATGAAGATAAAACTGTCATTCGAACACGATTCTTGGCCTTGTTATTTAGATGTTGGTGATCAGATGTGATGTGACCTTCAAAGGTATGTTCTTTTGAAACAAGTTTTATAAACAGATGAAATCTAATATCTAATATTGAACAAATCAGCATATATAAATAAATGTAAACTGATAGTTTTAAATAAATCTCTTTCATTTATGTCAAAAAATCAATATTGTATTCAGATTTCTATCAATAAACATAAATGTAGTTTTCAATTTATGCAATATCTTAGACTAGATAAAATAAGGTTAGATATATATTTCATCTGTCAAATTTACTGATTGGCTTTAGCACAGATCCTTGTTAATTTTGAAAGAAAAATGGGAAATAATTGCGATCAGTGACAGAATATAAAGATGATTAATAATTAAAAATCGGGTTGTCCGGAAAGTTCCAGAGATTTTTTAAAGAGAAAAAGAAGCACAAATTATTCGCATCTTTACTGCCAAATAGTATCAACAAATTCTTTTTCACCTCTTATTCCATTTTAAAAGATGTTCCAGTGAAAAACATTCCGAGGAACCGGAAGATATGGTATTGTATATGTGTTTTTAATAATTTCAACATTTGTTTTATCGGTTTACATTCCATCTGCATTATCTGCAGATTTGTTTAGTGAGTTGTTTCAGGAATTTGCCGAATAAGAGTACATGTATGGTAATGAGTTTTGTTCGTTGGTGACTTTAATTTGTCGGATTTTGCAGATAGTAGTAAAGTGGACATAAGGAAACAGACTTTGGTTTCAGTCAGTGCAATATGATATATAATTGTTCTAATCGCTTAATTGACTTGGTTTTCTATAATGATAATTGGTGGGTTTTGCACAATAATGGCCCGTTGGTTGATGAGGATTTCTACCACCCATCGCTTATTATAGTTTATATCTCAATTAAGACGGCAAGTTTTTGAATAGTAGGCACATACACAACTTTAAAAAATATTTACGTCCATATGAATGAATATCTTATCAATGTAAACAGGCAATTCTTGGACGATTGCAATAATATTGATGCTATTATTGTCAAATTTTATAAAAAACTATAGCAGATATTTAACTCGTATGTTCGACTTTACAATAATTTTAAGAGGCAATATCCTAAGTGGTATATCACCGAAATAATGAATAACATTTTTATTTTAAAAATAATATTTTGACATAGTCACAATATTATTTTTGACATAGTTTTTGTGGTAAAAATATTTCATTATTAAAAATTGACATATATGTATATGCCATGGTGCGTACTAAAAAAGTCTACTATTGGTGCGCAATATAATTAACTAATAAGTGTAATAAACTTACGCCCTTCTTATGTTTACTTTTTGTTTGTATATTGCGCCAATGGTGCATATCGCACCACTATTATTATTAGTTAAAGCTATTGTCATCGAAAAATATCTGAGATATTTCAACTATGTCACATTACTCTAGAGTACTTTAGTAAAAATGTCAAACATATAAATACAAAATATGTAAGCAATAAATATTTTGTATTCCTCATTGTTAATATGTCCGCGCTTTTAGTGAAAGTTATCATAATTTGGTATGTTTTAAAAATATTTCTCAGGAAAAAAAATATATATACTTCTGAAAAATATAGTTGGTAAACATTATTTTTTTCAATGAAAAATTCGGCATATAAAAAATATTGCGACACATAACCTTAAAAATATATTTAGTAGATTGGTGCGTACACACACCATTGACCAAAAATAGATTAAAGTCACGATATTATATAAAGTATAAAGAAACACCCTTGAATGTTTACTTATTGAAGTACAAGTAATTAAAAATTGTTAAGTTACAAATTAAGATCGCATAGAAACAGTTCAGAACTCTATTTCCAATGATTCTGGAGAGTTTTGGTCGTATATCAGTAGTAAAAGTAACTCAACTAGAATACCGGGTGGTTTATAATGACAATTTTTTGATACTCCTAATTCTATTGAGAATGCTTTTGTCAGTTTTTTCATTAGTGTTTATGACACTGGTACTGGCCATTTAGGGACAAGGTGAGTGATTATTGTTTTGCTGATCATCTCGTTATTGACTATTTTGATGAACAGGAAGTTAAGGATGCAATAAAAAATTTGAAGCCAAAATTAATATTGGGCTTTGATAACGTTCCAGCATTTTTAGTTCAAGATTGTTTCTGTGTGTTCTTTTAACATTTGACAAACATTTATAATTTGTCCTTGCAAACATGAACCTTTCCTGTAGTATGGAAACTGGCTAAAGTATGTCCAGTTTACAAGCAAGGTGACAGGCATTTGATTACAAATTATAGACTAGTGGCAGTGTTGTCGAATTTTGCTGATGTGTTTGAAACTTTGCTATATAATTGTCGATATATACGGCGATTAAGGGTATGCTTTCACTAAGAAATCATGGTTTTGTAGAGAGAGGGTCAACGATAAGTAACGTGTGTTAGGTAACGTTCACTCAGTATGTTGCTAGTGCCTCAAATGCTCGACAGTGTGACGATATAAGTTACACGGACATATCGAAAGCCTTTGGTAGAATTGATTATTCGACTATACTTTTGAGAAAGGCTCAACAGCTTGGAATGTGTGACAAATTGTGCAGATTGCTACTATTTAACCTCACTAATCGCTAATATTACTCATATATTACTCAACTATCACTCATTCATATAATGCAAATATGGGGGACCCCAGGGTTCCAATCTTGGTCCGCTGTTATTTGTGATATACATTGATGATCTCGCCGGGCTTTTGGATCGTGAAAGTCTCATATTTGCAGATAACTTGAAACTTTTTAAGATTGTAAACAAGATCCAGGATTGTGGGGGACTACAAAAAAATGTGGAAAATATTCTAGGATAGGTGTGAGTTGAATAGGCTTCCATTAAATATTAAGAAGTGTAAAGTAGTAACATTTTCTAATAAATTATATAACTTAAAGTTTAATTATTCGATACATTTTAAATATTTAGGAATAACTTTAAATATTAAGCTTTCTTTTTGGAATCGCATACATCATTTTCAAATCGCTTGGGGTTATAATACATAACTGTACATCGTTTGATAATTGTGATATTCTATACTTATGCTATATTTAAAATGGAGTACGGAATTTTGTAATATGTGCATCCCATATTACAAAAAATACAAAATATTTGAGGATATACTATGGCGAAAGTTACAGTTTCAAGTAGAAGTTTCTTTGCTTTAAATCTTTTGGTGTTTACCTGAGAGGAGGCTTTGATCATCATCAGTTGCTGATTATAAATAATTTTGGATCATTGGACTTAAGAAGATGTTATCATTCTGTGAAATTTTTATATGAATTGATACATAACAAAAGTCATAGTCCATTCTTGCTCGATCAGGTGAATTTTCGGATAGTGACGGCGGAGTCTAGACTTTACAGGTTAATGTTCATGGTTTGGCTGCGAGGAAGAAGCTCAAAGTGTATGGTCTAATTCCACCAAATGCTAAGCAAAATTTTCTTCGGATGAAAGCCGTCATACTTAAATCCTTGACCCTGACAACCTCCATGATTTTTTTGTATTGTACGTTCTACATAATTCACTTTTCATCACCTGTTACCATCCGCTTCAGAAATGGAGTCTTAGATTTTTTGTAAGAGATTGCACGAAGAGATTCTGTTTAGCAGATCCCGCTCACTAAATTCGTGAGGGACCTACAAATTGTATCGGATATCTGCCATAAACGGTAAAAATCTTGTTTTTTGTTTGGACAGCGTTCTTGCCTTGTTTAAAACAAAAAGGCAAAAACTCCTTTTTAACGAAATAATATGGTATAAATGCAAGTTGTAGACCGACATTTTCAATTTTAATCAATTTGACTAAGTGAAGGCAAATGAAAGCGAATCACATCACAACGCAAATATTGTAAATATCACAGGAATTAATAATTTGAATAATTAATCTAAACATTACAATTGTTGGAATTGAAATCTGATGGATAGGGTGGACAATAAATATGATGATCTATTTTTGAACCTTACGCGCATGCTGCGGAATGTAGATACGGCTAGGGAGGCAATTCTGCGAAGTCTCAATAGCTCTGCCAGGCGTCACGTTTTTTAACAGGGAATGAGGAAAAGCACTATTAAGCGTATTTTACATAAGAATTTGTACTTTCACCCGTATAATTTAATAATTATTCAAGAGGTGAACAAAGCGGACTATCAGTACCACTTCATTTACTCAAACAATTCTTAATATGTTTGAAGAAAGTATATATTTCATTATACTAGTATATATTTCATTTATCACCATGAGCGTGAAGTTAATTTCCATTTAAATAGAGTAATCAATATACAAAACTGCTCGAAATCCTCGTGAATTGTGTGGTATGGTAATGACAAGAGTTGAATTTTCGGGTTATTTTTATTTTTCGAAAAAGTCACAGTGATCGTAAATTCAGTTCACTACTGAATAACACGTTTGAAAACTTTTTCCAGAGCCAGAGCTTCCAAGAATGTCGCTACAGTTGCTTTCTCTAATCATGCAAGCTTTGTCTATGTTCTATGGTCTTCTTCATTCCAGGTAGGGTTTTTTATCATTGAGGAACTTGGAATGCAACTTGTATGAGGATAAACCTTCTGCTCTGAAAGAATTAAAAGGTATTGGTAACAATTGAAGAAATCGAGAAATAAACTATAAGAGTGGAGGCTTCGAGAACGTCACCAAAAATGTGTTGGCATAATTGGCATAAAAATGTGGCATAAATTTATGTGTGATATAACATGCTCTATAATCTGATAGAAACAAATATATTTTATGGACGTTTCATAAAATAATTCAATTATATAGAACTGTAAAAATGTAATTGACTTAAATATCATTATTATAGCGGCATATTGATTGGAGAAACTGTACTTGGTAATTGGTAAGGGATCAACAGTTCCTAGGCAATTTGGTTCACAATTCTCTAGCTTTCTTGAACATTTCTCCTCAATGCTTGGAGTATAGATGTAATTTAATTAGATTATTTTGTTGTCAAACTTTGTTACTTGTGTTCCACTTGTGTTACATGTGTTCTTTCAAAACACGGTAGTCCACTACTGGTTAATCCGAGAGTTGGTGTTCGTAGGTGAGATTCTCGCTTTTGATAGTGAAGTTAGTTGACGTATACCAATTCTAGACATTACTTGGAAAGGTCTTGTTAATTATCGGTGTACAATTTATCGGTGTAAGAAGAAAACAGGGGAAATGAATTAAAATTATATTTTAAATATGTCGAGCCTACACTCGACATATTCAAAGTAAAATTCAAAGATTACAACTTATTTGGTAAATAGACATCATGCTTCGAAAAAAAATCTTAGAGTCAATATTTCCAGTCAATAAAACTAAAGCCTAAAGTGCTGGACATTTAATATTTACAATATGTAATTAATAAAAGTAATCTTCCAATTAACAAAAGAAATACGGATATTGAAATAAGTAGATAATCAACCGTTTCAGTTAATTTTGTATATTATCAAACCAGGGATTGTATTTAATATTACATATCATAATTGAGATATGCAATTGTACAGATAAAAGATATAACACAGCAAGAGACAATATATCAAATAATAAATAACTTGATGTAGAAATTCAAGGTACCCGCCCGACTATATGATACGTTGTCAAATAAACGTGTTATTTAATGAAAAATAAAAATGAAGCAACTAAATGGGGTGATAGATTCCCAGATCTTAAATAATTATGGCCCTGCGTCCTATGTTAGGTTGTAAATGGGCAATTTTAAGATCAGCAGATGTGCATATGAATGGCTGAATAATAGATCCTAAAATAAACAATTTCCAAAATACCAATAATATTGTTTTGTGGAAGATTCCAGACTTCAAATTCACTGACACTTTAAATAGGTTATTAATGAAATTGAGGCTGTCCAATTAGATCAAATAATCAAATAACTAGATATAATAATATATCTAGACATTAGAACAAAATAGCGTTTAAACATATAAAACGACCTCCAGTCCATCACAAAAAAGAGTGGTACGAAAAAGAAATCACTGTGGTAGTCTAATCAGCGTTAAATCTTAGCAATAGGTCACATCACGATTAAAGGAATGTGATATAGCCAATTTCTGGATGGCAAAAATGGAAACACTAGGGCTTTTATGAGCGATTCGCTCGGAAATGGCGAAAGAAGATTGACTGTACTTACTTACTAAGAGTACACGTAAACAATGAGTAATTGAGTTTAAAAAGGAAGTGGTAGTTGTAAGTTAGTAGTTAATTATATGTAAAAAGAAGTTAATTTACACTAGTATTTTGTGAAATAATTATGTATTATTGGTAAGAAATACTTAAAAAATTACAAAAATAATAAGCACTAGCAGGAAACACTAAGTTGAAAATTATACATAAGAGAAGTGCAGTACAAATTAAAAAATAACACTCTAAGATAAGTATATTTTCGAATAATGTTTGGCTCTTAATTTTTCGCAATTCAGTCAACTCTATGGTGAAAATTTGGGAATATGAGAGAAATAAGTAACACAAGGGTTGTTATTTATGTATCCGGAATAATAAATAAAAACAAATATTTACCATTGAAAATGGTTTTATTGTTTTTCAAAATTTTCTCCTAGATGATTGCGAAGAACTTTTGCATACGTTTGAATCAATATTCATAGCACTTTTTCATTTCGATTGAGGCATCTCCAAAACATGCATTTCGAATGCATCAATCGTTTCTTATGGCGTCGAAAATCGTTGACTACGTAGTTTATGTTTCACAAGTGGGAACAAAAAGAAACCATTGGGTGCCAATTAAGGACTATACCGCGATCAATTATATCAATTCTATGTTTTGACCGGTCAAATATTGCATTGTTCGGTCCGATTTGTGAGTCAACAATGTCAACTTCACGATGTATGTCAGATGGCGCCTAGCAATACCATTGTTACCAATTCCGGACACATAAATAGCAACCCTTCTAAATAGGACTTCTCGCATAGTAAGCAAAATATGGATCGAGGAAATGTTGTGATATGTATCCGAATCCGAATCTAGAATAGAATAGAAGAAGAGTGGAATATCCGAATCTTTATCTAGTTTATGGAGCATCATAAAACGACAATTTGTCATTTAGATATGTAGTGGAGATAGGCCCGCCATCGGAGGTCCAAAAACAGTTTGAATCGCTGAAGATCTAGAAACGTCAATTCGACGACGTGATGCTTCATCTACGCAGTATGCCCCGAATGTTGTGAAGTGACTTTCACATATTTCCCTACAAAATTTAAATTGTTCAAGATCTTTTCCGCACAGACCATAATAAGAGATTAGAAAGTATTCTATTCTATGCATGCATTACAGTACATCCTTCAGCGTTAGCCATCAAAAACCACTTCTATCAAATTTACAATTTTCAGGCAGAATTAATAATGAGCGATGAAGCTCATTTCTATCTAAGTGGTCAAGTCCATGTAAACTAAAATCCACTAAACATAAAATCCGTTTCTGGGCAACAGATAATCCCCACCATATTTATCAAACGCCCATATATTCAGTTAAAGGTACAGTATGGTGCGGAATTTATGCTCAAAACATCACTGGATCATATTATTTTGAAGATGATGATGATATTTTGAAGTGGAAATGGAGTTACAGTCAACGGTGAACACTGTGGACAGATGATTCAAAACTTTTTGGTAGCACAAGTAGCTCAATTGGAAGAGTAAGGACTGGAGAATATGCGTTTCTAGAAGTCGGATTATTTTGTATGGAGTTTTTGAAGGAAAAAATGTACATAAATAAAACACAAACCAAACTAGCAACTCAAGGACAACATCCGTACTGAAAATCCTGCATTATTTTCAGATATGTTGAGAAAAGTTATGGACAAGGTGTTAAAAAGGGCTAAAAGTTATATTACTTCTAACGCATCACATTTGATTGATATAATTTTCAAAAAATTATTAACACAAAATTTAAAAACAAAATAAATATATCATAGAAAAAATGTTTCTTTTAAAAGTTATAAATAATTAAAATTGTAGCGTAACAGTTGCTTCACCCTGTATAACTATTATATTAGGTAACTAAAAATACATAAATAATAAAATAAAAACAGCAGTCTAGAATTCACCCTATATAATATATTGTCATATTTTTATATTGCTAATTTCATAATTAAATGTATTTGGCAATGCGTCTCAGACCTGTTATTAAATTAACAACTCCCACAATCACTTTTAATCCACTTTCTTTGACGGATTATTAATTCCCTTTTAATAAATGCAAAATCATTTTTTCAATGGAGCTTGTTAATGCTCACCAGACTAATTTCGTTTTTCCCACGCACTTTTTTCTAACTGCTCCCAGTGTGTGCGGTTAGCGAGAGCTAATTACCCCAAGACAACTAATAAATTAGCAATTGCAACTTTGGATGATAATTTATATTACTACACATGCATGTCTTGGCGTATCTTGTTAGACGACCTTGCCAGAATCACCGTTTGAACTTTAAACAATAAAAAATTGAACCAGTTGCTGTTATTGCAATTTGAAATTGTTTGTAATAATAATATAAAATAGCCAGTTGGTATATATAGATTGCGGAATAGATATTAGGTGACATTAATAATTGTATGGTGGTGTGATAACAGGAAATTATTCAAGGTCGCAGGGGATATGAGGCTTTTCGTAGAAAATGTATTGAATTCGATGAATAACGTTGAAGTAGAATTGTAATAATTATTTATAATAAATGTCTATTAACGTTTTAAATAATGCCGAACATTGAGCATAATTGTTTGTCATTTTACAATATGAACAAATATTTATTTAATTTACCAGCTGGCTTTAGTTGGTTTCATTACAAAGATTAATAGAAAATTTTTGAGGGTTGATAAAAATGGTAATCTTAAAAAAACATTTTTATGAAACAGATGATTTTTGTTTGATTTATAAATTGTTAATAGGGGAACACAAATAACCAACGTCGCAATAAATAAGATTGTGTGGTTTAGATTTAAACTAATAAGTATTACTTTTGAAAGTCTACCTAAACAAAAGACTCACTCTACGCATCATATTTTAAATAAGATGAGAGTATGGTATGTTACTTGATATATTTATCCAATATCAGTTCGCGTTCATATGAAACAAAACAGATACGATAAAAAAAAGGTAAAAGTCATTTTGATAATGCATGAAAACTGTATAAGACATTCAAAATCGATGCTACATTCCAAATATGATCCGTCATTAAATTCTTGTATTTGAAAGGCAATACGCCTATGAATATTAAAGCAGAGATGAATGTTGTGTATAGGGATTCTGCACCATCATTTGCTACCCTGAAATTTTGGGCAGCTGAGTTTAAACGTGGTCGTACCAACATGGTTGACGATAAACGTTCGGGACGGCTTATACATATATAAACATACATTACAAATAAAATATAGTACATACAAATAAATAATATAATATTATGTTGTATTTGTTTTCTACAATATTATCGGTAGTGATTACATTGTTTACACGTCCCGAACGTTCATCGTCAACCAAACTATGACCACGTTTAAATTCAGCTGTCTAAAATTTCACCAAAATATTGCCTTTCAAATGCTAGAATTTAATGATGGTTCGATATTCTATTTTTTCCCATCTTTACAGAAACACTAACATCGACTGATATAAATTACTTTTAAACAATAACTGAGCATCTAATATGGTAGAAATTTTCAAGGTTACCTTTCAACGCATATGCAATTACATTACCAGAACATTTTTGACGAGTAACGTTTCATGTTGAGGCTGGAAATTTTTCAAACTACCCACATACAGACCCTTCATTTAATCCAAAAAATTGACGTAATCTAATGATTACATGATTCATACGAAATCACTAATTCTCTTAGTATATGACATACTGTGTATGTCAGAAAAATAACGGATTTTCTTTTATTTTAAGAAATCGACCAGCACCATCTGTTGAAGCACTATATAATTTGAAAGCTGTAAATCTTCTCTATAAAATGAGACCGCCATCATTAGAATCGACCAATGGATTGTCAAGCTATAGTGCTTAAAGTGACAGTACATTTTGTCACCTCGTCATACAGAGCACGATCGAATAAAGAGATATATATTTGAAGATCGGTGAAAGTTTTAGTTAAACATTTGAATTTGGCCAGGCAAAAAACAAGAATCGCTATGAGTTGGTGGAAAAAGTGTGAGATGGATAAGCGGAGGAATTAAATACGACCAAAGGCATGTTTCACGAAATTTTGCCATAGAATTTAAAGCATGAAGTTTGTGTTCCATATGTTTTTCACTCCTTAAACGAGGGAAAAGAAATTGCTGGGGTTGAATACTGCAAGGACGTTATTAAAACAGCCAGACGAAACTGCACCTTCCTATAATCGACTGTAATTGTTAATTAGACTAGGTTCTTCAAGTTAGATCCTGAAAGAAAACGCCAAAGTGCTACGTGGAAGTCCCCATGCTCCCCGAAATAGAAAATAATACTGCAATTATGACAAGACAGAAATGTTGCAATTATAGTATACATATATAGACAATGATATTAATGCATTATCCCACCATATTACTTCAGCCTTAAGCGAAGCAGCAAAAAAGATCACAAAAATAACGAGACGCATAAAGGCTAAAGGAAGAAAAGAAGAAGCAGAACGGATTTCATTTAAATTTCCTTTGGTGGTTGCTACGGGTAAGCTATTATTTTAAATATATAGACTCCTATAATATGTTTTGCGGAGTTATAACTGTATATCGCTCTAATGTGAAGGCTGAATTTCATATTTCACCTTGAAATCATCCGACCCTTCCACATCTATGCTGATTAAGTGACACGTCATATGTAGTGTAAGAGAAATCATTCAATAAGTATGATAAGAATCTATCCTCATCCAAAGTTATGTCGATTATCTTCGAGATAGTTTTATTTGTAGCTGCAACAAAAGCATTATCTACTTACTGGATATTTTCAAGAGGATTTCGTACAGCAGGAAGTTTAATATATTATTTATCATGTCTTTGGACACTTATAGCATGACCAGAACCTCGCACACATGCTTGTTATTAGGTAACCATTTAGCCAAAACTGAGCTTCGTCGCTGAACAAAATTTTGTGGTTAAATTCTGAGCCAAGTTGCAATTGATTTTGAGCCCATTTACCAACGTTTGATGTAAACGATAGTTTTGCGGATTGGGTTCCTGGACAAGCTGGATCTTATAAGGTAACAGAAAAAAAATGTTTCCGCAAAATTTTCCATGTAGTCGAATAAGAAAGCACAAGTTTGAGAGGTGTGCGATAAATTTGATGTGATAGTAAAGTAATACATTTGAATCTTCATCAATACTGCCAGCAAGAGCGGCGATATTTTCTGCGTAATGCACAGTCATTTGTTTTTTTTTTGTTTTAATATTGATCACCGCGCAATGCGTTCGGAATTTGTCGATATTTCGGTCAACATCGCTCGGTTGGGCGATTATATGCATCGTAAAATTTACGAAGTACTCTATAGGTCTGGCGAACAGAACACTGATTTTGATAATAAATTTCGATAATTTGCAAGCGCTGCTCCTCTTATAGTAAACGTTCCATGATGATTTGCCAGACTATACTGAACAACTTTGGCACTAGAGACGCGCAAACTCACAGTTCGTGTGTTATATATATATATATATATATATATATATATATATATATATATATATATATATATATATATATATATATATATATGTATATATGTATATTATATATATATATATATATATATATATATATATATATATATATATATATATATATATATATATATATATATATATATATATATATATATATATATATATATATATATATATATATATATATGTGACATCATTGGAAGAGTGGAAGAGTAAAACAGTTGAAATGGAGATGGGCAGGCCATATAGCGAGGCGATGGGACGACAGATGGACCAAGGCAATCCTGGAGTGGATACCGCTTGATCGCAAACGTCCGCGACGAAGACCGAAAGCACGATGGACTGATGACATCGTTAAGTATATTGGACCCGAGTGGCAGAGGAAAGCCCAGGACCGTGAAGGTTGGGAGCATGCTGAAGAGGCCTTCATCCTGCAGTGGATCGATACGGGCTGATGATGATGATGATATATATATTATTATTATTATTCACGTATGGGCCCTAGTGGACCACGCGAAGTACAATTAGAGGCGTTTGTTGTTGTTAGCCTTCCTTTGTGCCCATACTAATTTCATTCTTTGGCTATGAGCTTTTTTCCTTTCGTCAGACCAAGTTGTTCCAGTCTTCCTACATTTTTCTCTCTGGCCAACCTTCCAAACGTTCACCTTGTGTCTGAAATAGCCTCTATCCTGAATTTCACTTTGTGAAATATTTGCTGACCTTAGGTCCTCTTTAATTGCAGCAATCCATTTAATTATTTCTACTTTAGCTTTACTCCTATTTTCATAAAATTCGACTATTTGTCTAGTTAACCTACTCGGATTCATCCGTTTTATGTGTCCGTAAAACTTAAGTCTTCTTTTTCTCATATCGCTATGTATATCTGTGTATTGTTTGATTTCTTCGTTTTCTCGAAGTCGGTATGTTGTGCTATTTATTTGTTTGGGGCCTAGGATTTTCCTTACGATTTTTCTTTCCTTCTTTTCAATGTCCTCGATGTCCCTCTTTCTATTCAAAATGAGCGTTTCTGCAGCATATAGACATTCTGGCTTAATAACTGTGTTGTAATGTCTCAGTTTTGTGTTTTTAGATAGGCATTTTTTGTTGTAAATATTTTGTGTAAGTCTCAATGCCGTTTCCATTTTTTGACATCTACCCTTATTGGCCGCTTTCTCCAACCCATTTTCCATGATTATTTCACCCAAATATTTGAATTGAGAGACTCGTCTGATGTTACCATATTTTGTTTTTAGAAATGGCGTTCTTAGTCTGTTGCAGGTCATGTATTGTGTCTTTTCAAAGGAAATTTGGAGTCCTACATTTTCTGCTGTTTCTTTTAGGATTTCAATCTGTTTCTGTGCCGTTAATACATCATGAGCTAAAATTGCTAGATCATCAGCAAATGCCAGACAATCAATTTTGATGTTGGTTCTCCCCAGTTTAATGGGCTGGTCAATATTCAGGGCCGACTTTTTTTCACGCCACTCCTGTATTACTTTTTCTAGAACACAGTTAATAAGAGTGGCGAGAGTCCATCCCCTTGTCTCACTCCAGTTCTAATTTCGAAGGGCTCTGAGATCTCACCCATGAATTTAACTTTTGACCTTGTGTTAGTTAACGTTGCTTTAATAATTGCCAGCGTTTTCAGATCTAGTCCTTGTTCTTTCAAGATTCGGAATAAAGAATCGCGGTCAATAGAATCATATGCTTTTTTGAAATCCACAAATGTACAGACGAGATTTTTATTGTACAGTTTTTGATGTCTTAGAATCAACTTCAGATTCAGGATCTGTTCAGGGCAGGATCTGCCCGGTCGAAAACCTGCTTGATATTCACCAATGTTAGGTTCTAACTGTACCTGTGCTCTGTCTAGTAGACATTGAGATAGAATCTTGTAACAAACTGGGAGAAGAGATATCCCTCTATAGTTGTTTACATCCGTTCTATCTCCTTTCTTATGTAGTGGATGGATTAGAGCATCTTTCCAATCTTCCGGAATCCGTTCGGTTCGCCAAACTTCTTGTAGAACTTTGGTTATTTCCTTGATTGTACCTGGACCAGCGGATTTCAAAAGTTCAGCAGTGATTCCATCTTCACCAGAAGCCTTGTCATTTTTAAGACGCTTAATTTGCCTAATTATTTCATCTTCATTCGGTGGTAATGAATCTGGGTTTGTTTGTTTAGGTTTTAGTGTTGTTAATTTGTTTAAGGGCTCAGAACAGTTTAGTATTTGTTCAAAATATTTTGCAAGTTCTTTGCAATTGTCTTGGTTATTTAGAGCTAATTGTCCGTTTTCCTTTTGGAAGCAAAGACTTTGCGGTTGATAGCCTGTTAATTTAGTTTTAAATGTTTTGTAAAAGTTTCGGGTGTTATTTTTTTGGAAATCTTTTTCTATTTCATTAAGTTGATTGTTTTCATATTTTCTTTCAGTTTGTCTAATTAGCTTCGATGTTTCTTTTCTTACTTCCAAAAAGATGTTATAGTTTATTACTGTTTTTTGACTGTTCCAATCTTTGAATGCTTTACTTCGGCTTAATACTGCTTGCTCGCAAACTTCATCCCACCACGGATGTTTTCTACGTTTTTGTAAAGGGACCAACTTTAAGGCCGTTTTAATAATTTTTTGTTTCAATTCTTGCCAGTTCTGTGCTGGTTGTTTATCAAGTTCTTCTGTTAGGGCTGGTTTTATTTTCGTTGGGTCAAACTTTGGTATTAGCAGCCTCTTTTGAATAAGTTTTCGAGGTTTTAATATATATATATATATATATATATATATATATATATATTATATATATATATATATATATATATATATATATATATATATATATATATATATATATATATATATATGTATATATGTGTGTGTGTGTGTGTGTGCAACGTGTGCGTGTGGGTGTGCGTGTGCGTGTGCGTGTGCGTGTGCGTGTGCGTGTGCGTGTGCGTGTGCGTGTGCGTGTGGGTGTGCGTGTGCGTGTGCGTGTGCGTGTGCGTGTGCGTGTGCGTGTGCGTGTGCGTGTGCGTGTGCGTGTGCGTGTGCGTGTGCGTGTGCGTGTTGCGTGTGCGTGTGCGTGTGCGTGTGCGTGTGCGTGTGCGTGTGCGTGTGCGTGTGCGTGTGCGTGTGCGTGTGCGTGTGCGTGTGCGTGTGCGTGTGCGTGTGCGTGTGCGTGTGCGTGTGCGTGTGCGTGTGCGTGTGCGTGTGCGTGTGTGTGTGTGTGTGTGTGTGTGGGTGGGGGTGCGGGTGGGGGTGCGGGTGCGGGTGCGGGTGTGCGTGCGTGCGTGCGTGCGTGCGTGCGTGCGGGCGTGCGTGTGTGTGTGTGTGTGTACATCAACAAACTCTCACTTTGTCTAAAATGAAGGAGGCGCTGTGATGGTGGTGGACAAGGGCAATCCTGGAGTGGATACCGCTTGATCGCCAATGTCCATGAAGAATACTGAAAGCAAGTGAACTAATAACATCATTAAGTATGTTGACACCAATAGCACAGGAAAGTCCAGGATTGCATGACTTGGAAGCATACTGAATAGGCGTTCATCTTGCAGTGGATGGTCATGGGCTAATGATGATACAAAACTTCAAAGGGCCCATGGAAACTCATTTTTGTCAACGGCCCAGGTTTGCAAGATTTCAGATTTCAACAGGCCTATACTATTTTTATAGGCCTGTTGAAATTTTGCTGAAGTTTCCGTCGCACTGTGTCCAAGTCTGAAACAAAATTGAGTAGAACATCGTTATTCGAAATTGTTATCAATATTGTATTTTCAGAACGTACTAGAAACATTCGGCTCACGAAAACAATTGCCACGGATCACTAAATGATTATAGGGAGTTCAAATTCGTAGTGAAGATATTCAGATGTTGCCCCGCCTGCCTTCCAAGGGAAAGCCAACAGTGTTGCCAGATCGAACGCTACGCCACCTCCTTTATTTATATACCTCGTAGATATTGTTGTTGAGTTGATTTACGAGGTGTGACTAACACTGGGATACTATACTTGGCTAGATATCTCTTGAGAGATAATGCGGAATGAGCCGACGCATTGTTTTGGTGGAAAACTTATGATTTGTCATTCCACAATTAGGATCGTTTTTTCTTTATTATTTCACAGAGTTTAGAAAGAACGTGAAGGTAGTATTGTCGATTAATAGTTTGACATTCAGGAACCCAGTGAAGGTACACAATCCCATCAATATAAAAAAAAACAATCACCATTGCTTTGAATTTTGATTTGCTCACTCGAGCTTTTTTGGAACTTGGTGAATTTAGGCTCCTCCATTGCTTCCGTTCCAGTGCTTCGGTTTCAGTTCCGGTGCTTCGTTTCAGAATCATAAGTAAAAAACGACGATTCGTCACATGTTGTTATCCTTTCTAATAAGTTTGGGTCATTTTCAATAGCATTCAAAGAGTCAGTACTAACATTTTTGCAACCTTTTTGATGTTCAAACGTGAGCATTTTTGGAACCATTTTGCCACACACTTTTTCATGTTAAAATTGTTATGTAAAATTTGCCGTATGCATTCTTTGTCGATTCCTATAGTTTCAGCAATCACCCGAATACTTAACCCATAATCAGATCGAACCAGATTACCGATTTTTTCGATATTGTCATCCGTTTTTGACATGGTAGGGCGACCCGAGCATGTATCATCTTCAGCGTCTTCTCGGCCATCTTGAAAACACTAAAACCACTCAAAAACACGTGCATGCGATAAAGATTCATTACCATGCACTCCATTCAATAAATTATGAGTTTCAGTAGCGGTTTTTCCAAGTTTCAAATGAACTTTCATAATAATTCGTTGCTCTATTGTTACACTTGACATTTTTCCGCCGCAACAAAAAACAACTCTAATGCGAACAAAGGCTACGGTTATACGAAACTGTTTATAGAAGCGAGATGTACTGCATTTAAAAGAGAATGATTTAGAGTACGAGAGAAGTACTTCTGCTGTTGCAGCGTCAGTTTCGTCATTTAATAGTCACATCTCGTATATTGAATGCAGCGTCCTAAAAGATATTGTCTATAAAAATACATGCCAATTGGTGCGAGAGATTGTTATAGCCACTCAAACACAGTGACTGCTGAGATAGTTACTTGGCCAAATCTGTTGATACTATTTACTGCGTCCAAGTTGACCAATCCCATGTCCGTCGGCTGTAAATAAATGGAAACTGTCCAACTTTGTAGTGGATAGGAACGAGAGTTGGAAAAATGGAACAAAATATAGGTATAGCATAATGTGCTGCCCCAAATAAATATCGAAATTGAGATTGTATAGAAAAAAGGATAATTTTATATTCAATAACTGATAATTCCTAGCAGTTGAAAAAAACCAAAGGAACATATTAACACCTCAATAGTATATTTAGCATCTAAATATTATCCAGCAATTCAGTTAGTAGTAAGAGTTTTTGTTTTCCGAAAAAACTTGACTGGTAAACATGGGTCGATCATTTTGTTTTCGTATTAAAGCTACAAAGTATGAAATTATTTAAATATCCTGTCTCCACCAACATTTGACGTCATTTTTCCGTCGGTAAGATCATAGAGACATTAAAGTCTCATATTCCAAGATTTGTAATTCAATGTCTGCATTACAAGGCCATATAAAATTCCAAATTTTCGATTAATCTCCCCATTGTCTAGATCTAGTCTCCAGCGATTATTTTTATTCTTTCTACTATATATTCCAAGAAGATGAAATGGCTACTGTATTCACAGCAATGATTCATTTGCGTCAAAATATTAACCTTTTAAGAGATTAGAATGAAGAAATATAACGAATATAAATAAATTCTGTACGCTGCTAATATGATTAAAATAAACTAGCAATTTTTCTCGATAATTCGATATAAACTTTTATTAGATTGTGATATATTCCTTGATTCTTTAAAGAAATCCGAATGAACTACAACAATGAAATATATAAAGATAAAACCGAGAGCTTGGATAGTCATTCTCTACTATATCATTATGGAGCTATCTTCCGTACTCTTATCTCTTAGATTATTCTCAGATAATTTATAATTTGCATACATTGCACAGTAGAAAGGTAACTGGTTCCAGGCAAGTTCTTTTTTATTATTATTATTTCTGCTGTACCACCAACAGTTATGGTCAATTGATTTATAAATGGTTAGAGTTGGTGTAATTTCTGCAATTTGACATAAGTTTGAAGTTGGTCAAATTTATAGTATTGTTATTTAAATTAATGATAGCGATAGCTTGCCAATATAGATTTATAATAAATAAAATATTTAATTGAATGAAATGCATTAAATTATGAAGATCATTAGTTTTGTTTTTACTGCTAAATAAATACAGATCAATTCTTCTATTGGAATCTTTGGTTTCTTTATTGGAATCTTTGGAGATGATTTAATAATTTAAGTAGATTAATCATCTCCTGATGATGCTAACATGGTTAGCGAAACGTGCGTCGAGAAGTTCAAAAAAGTAATTTGGTGTTTAGTGGTAAATCTCTTCAAGTTTAGTACTAAATACAGCTAGAAAAAAGTAAATAACTTAACTAGTTGCACAATGCAATGCATAAACAATTTTTATCATATCAAATAACGAAATTTAAAGATATTTCGCTTTGCCTATTTTCTTGGTCCCATATCGATAGGCAAATCAATACAAATTATACTGGTGATTGATGATTAATGAAATAATACAGATGGCTCCATTCCATGCATTTTCATAAATGAAATTTATTCAGTTTAATAAGAAAAAATACAGTTCCAAGGTAATTTATTTGGAATGGTTATATGGATTGACATGAGGAACAAGGGATACACTTATATGAATCGTCTGATATACAAACTAATGTATTCAATATTAATCGAATCAGCCCAAAACATGTGTAAAATATGTATTCCCTTTTTGTAAAATCAGGAAGATTTTGAAGTAAAATATTCTTTGAGTGCAGTTTTGATAGCTGCCATAGTAGATAAATTTGTTCCTCGAACAAAATGTACCATAGATCTGAAAAGATGATAAATTTATTGCGCAGATCAGAAGATTACGGTGGGTGAGGAAGTACATCGAACCTGCAGTTTTCTTGGGTGATTCTGGCACTATAAAATATTGTATTGTGATGTTGCATAATAACCCATTTTCGATTAGTCACTCTAGGGAATTTTTTGAATCAAAGCCATATTTAGCCTATGAAGTGAGTACAATATTCAGCATTTATGATTTTATTACGATTCTGAACTCAATACTGGACATATTAGAATCTAATAGTTAATATATTAATAAATAAAATATAGCTTTTTTAACGTGAAAATCGGTTTGTAGAGGGGGCAAAGGTGATTGTCTTGCTGTTAACCAGTGCGTTTTCTTGTGTTATAAAATCCATTTTCCATCCAGTAGAAATTTGTTGAAGAAAAGGATATCTGTCTAATCAGCGCAAAAGTGTACTGCATATAATTATGTGATGAATTTTGTTTTCAATAAAATATTGATATGGCACCCAGATTTCTGCTTTCGGGCTTTGTTTAGTTCCTTTAAACACTGTTGCATTGTGAGCCGTAAAGTTTTAAACTCTGTGATTAATTCCAGGATGGTTTGTTTGGGATTAACTTCAGTTTCAGTCAACAACAAATCATTATTAAATTCAATAGGTCAACCGTCACCGTTCTTAAATTGTTTTCAAACACCGCTGACATGCTCTCCAAGACATCCTGGTGTTTTGGATAAGGTTACACAAAAAGCATTAATGCTTTATAGCATAGCTTTAATGGCATTATTAAGCTTTCGAAACACATAAAGCATCAAATATCTAATATGGAACTTATCCACATTTTGCTCTTATATTCTTATAAGGTTTATCTATTTTTTTTTTAATTTAAAAATTAAAAAAAAAAATATATTGTCAGTAGATGGCAATATTTTTAGAATTTGAAAAAACATTACTTATGTGTACACCTAAAACAGTGAAACCTTCTGTTACGGGCACCTCTAATAGGCGGACAACTCTTTTGAGTCCTACACTTTTTGTCGGTCCCGAATTTATCATATTAAATTCTTATTCATTCATACTTCTCATGGCCGGACACTCCCTTGGACGCACATGGACACGCTAACCTAGTTCCGGTTAATCCCTGAATGAACATAACATGAAAGTTGCAATACGCGCAAAAGCAAATAAGATGGAACTTACGGAACGTATATGGAAATATTTGGTATACGGTTTTCAAAGCCATATCTGGAGAGTCTGTGAGTGTAAACCCCGACGATGTAGGCACTTTTTTGACAAAGATGCCCTTGATTATAAGCAACTTGATTATATTCACCCAAAAATATCTGCAATGCAGACGAAACTGGGTTATTTTTTCGTGCATTTCCCAATAAAACATTACATTTGAGATGCGAAAAATGTATTGGAGGCAAGGTTTCGAAAAAAGGCTTACTATAGTGTTTTGTGTAAAAATGAATGGAGAAAAAAAAGCCACTAGAAGTAGGAAGAACCGTAAAACCAAGGGCTTTGAAATACATCAACCTGAACGATTTACCTCTTAGTTGGAGATGGAATAGAAAAGCCTGAATGCCTGGGGAACCAATGACAAAATGGTTGGTGAAATTTGATCGAAAGTTGAAATGTGAAAAACGAAAAATTTGATTATTTCTAGATAATGCGTGTTTTCGCCCAAAAGAAAGAAAATTAGAAAATTTTGAATTGATTTTTTCACCTTCCAATTGCACGTGCCAACCTCTAGACAAGGGCATTATTAAAAGTGTTAAAGCGTTTTATAGAACATTTATTGTTAAAAAAAATGATTAGCTATTAATACTGCTGAATCAGCTCAAGAACTCTCAAAGAAAATACACGTTTTGGATGCTATTTAAAATTCAAGGGGCCATATATCAAATAATACAATTCAAAATTGCTTTTCCAAATCTGGAATTATACATAGTAAGATTCAAATGCTGACGATCTCCCATTGTTACTTTCTGGTTCGAATATGGATCATTAATCATGATTTCAACTTCGGAACAGATGGCAATATCGGGGATTTTTTGACTGTAGAAAATGGTTTAATTTTGAAAAAAAGTGATGACTCGGTATGTCTGGAGGTTCCTATGCAAGAAACAGTGTCTGATGGAACAGATAATGAACATACACAGGAAGAAGAGGATATTGATACTTATCAATAGGCAATTTATGTGAGGCAGACTTTAAAGTGCTTTGTTGCAGCACGTGGCGACCTGCCAGCTTTGGATTTTATATCTAAGTTGGATCTCCACTTCCAAGATATTTCAATTGCCAAGAAATCCCGACAAAAACCCTGCTAGAATATTTTAATCATTAGTCAATACATACTTTAATAAAATGTTTAAACAAGGTTTCCCATAAGAAAGTTTCTATTTCATTGGCTCACTCCTGTTAGGGGAAATTTAGTCGATATAGAGCGTTTCTCGGGAGCAGACTGTAAGTTGTGTGTGCGAGAATTTTACAAAAACAGTGATTCTGTAACTACACCACAGAAAAAGTTTTTCAATCATCGTGATTTGCGTAACATTAAAGATGCGCCAAGTATTCTCCTCATTAGGTAATGGGTTAAGAAATTTAAAGAAACCGGCTGTGAATTTAATACACGTAAGTCCGGGCGACCAAGGTTATTACGGTCATCAAGGTTATCAAGTGACGAAAATGTGGAAATGGTAAATCAGTCCATTCGAGACAATCCGAACATTTTCGTTCGTAAGCGAATGCATGCTTTAAATGTGCCTCAATCAACATTGCACCGCATTCTATGCAAGGGCTTAAAACTGCACCCACACTAAATTCAATTTGTTAAGCTCCAAGATGCCGGTTAGAGACTTCAATTCGTTAATCAGATAACTGAGTGTTTTGCAGCATTCAACTACATATTGTTTTCGGATGAGGTTTATTTTCATCGCAACGGTCATGTAAATAAGCAGAACTGTCATTCCTGGAGTGTATTGAACCTGACACACAAGCATCAAAAACCCCTACATTTGCTTAAAGCCATTATATGGGCTTCAGTGTCAGCATGAGGAATAATCGATCCGTGCATGTTTGAAGACCGCAGAGGACGCGTAGTGACCGTCAATTAAGAGCGTTATGGGGAAATTTTTTAGTATCTTAATTGCAAAACTTTGCTGGTTGTAATCAAAGAACATAGTTTCAGCAGGACCGAGCAATGTCACACACTTCCAATATGTCTCTGCCACGAGTTCATGAAGTTTTGCTAAACAAATTGATCTCCAGAAGAGGTGGCATAAGTTGGGCCCCTACGTAGTCCTAATTTGAGCCCTATGGACTTTTTCTTGTGGGGCTATCTAAAATCGTAAGTTTCCGTCCATAAACCGGGTTCTTTGGTCAGTTAAAAGAAAATATCCGACACGAAATGGTAGCCATTCCAGAGATTATGTGCCGAGCCGTCCAAAGGAATTTTGCTGTTCGTTTAGATGGGTGCCGTGAGGCTGAAGGTTTACATTTGGATGGCACTATTTTTAAAAAGGAATTTGTTAAAATGTGCATTTCAATAACTAATTAAGGTTTTTTGATGGATATCTCTCTTATATTTATATCGCTATATCAAAAATAACCTTTCTTTTGAGACAGCTTGTATGTATGTATAAAACGATCTATAATTATGTATGTATTTGTAGCTTCTAATAAATGGTATATATTAATAATATATAGTTTCTAATAAATAATATATATTTTAGATTAATTATTAAATGTTTATTAAATTGACTCATATGCGTTATCTCTATTGGATGGACAACTCCAATAAATGGACACTTAAGTGGGCCCCGTAAGTGTCCGTCCAACGAAGGTTTTACTGAGTATACAAAACCTCTAAATATCTATTTTCTTCTTCTTTAATTACTACTTGTATACCGAATTATAAAAATACAGCTTTCCCATAATTAACATTCTAAGTTATCCTAAATAAATTAATATATTTAAGATAATTAATTTAATATAATTTGCATGATACAAACCATATAATGCATATGCAACACTCAGATATCCAAAAATATAACGAGTAATTAAAATAGTATGTCAGCTCTCTCTCAAATTAAGTTTAATTACTTTTAGTGTTTCCTTTATAACAAATTATACAGATTAGTGAACATTATGTGAAACAATCATTATCTATTTATCTATAAATTACATAACATTGCATTGACCTGAACGTTTGAAATATAGGAATACTGATAGGAGAGCCACGTTATATTTAAATTACATTTTTTACATGTTTTAATACATACATACATTTTTTTACATTATTACAGTTTTATGTATTTTATAAGGTTGGTCCCTCCGAAATAAATCCATTTTCCAAGACGAATTTTTCAAAGAATGGGAATCCTATTTTTTTTCTGAATTAAAATGACATTCATTGTCTACTTAATGAATAAGTAGAAGTTGCATATTGTAATATCTAATAAAACTGATTGAATTGAAATTATTCAACGTGCTAAGCAAGTTGCTAATGAAGTTTATTTCGCTAACCAAGTGGGTATCATTAGGAGATGATTAAAACTTTTCAGCAAGACCATGACAGAGAAATTTGACCTAAACAATTACAGTTATCATAGTAATATGAATATATTGCAATATGGATTTTTAATAATTATATTTCAGTATCTAATATTATTTTATAGATTTCACCAAACTTCTACTTCTGAAATATCGTTCCTTATCATTTTGATCAAACGTAGTATTTTGCTAAGGTTAAAATTTACTTCAAGAATTCAACTTTTGCTTCTCGGTGAATTGACGTGGAATTAAATGGGAAATATTTTTTTTAATGACGAATCCGTCTTGAATGTTTTATACCTGTTCTACTTGTTATGTTTGTTTCTACTGCGTCTTTAACACAATTTCATTCCATTTCACCTTTAGTCTTTTATTATTTTGTGAACATAGACCACATATTCTAAATTATGTATGGTAACTAGGCTAAACTATAAATCAATAGTAGGGTAAGTCCGGGGCTGATGGCCGCAAGGAAGAGATGCCAATTTAAAAAAAATCTACAAACACTCGCTAGGTGTCGCTAGATATTATACGCTAGCGGTGGTTTGCTTCAAGTCGTGCGTAGCAACACGTGCGCGGAAAAATATTTGCGAATAAAATACCAAAAGTAAGTAAAATCCACCTGTTTTCCTTTGCCCTGTATGGAAATTATTTAGGAGTTTATGTTACAAGTTGTGGTTGTATAGTTTGAAAATTAATGTGTTTTTAAGTAATTTTGGAATGACTTATGAGTTGTGCTTGGACATAACCTCAAAATAACCACAGGGGCTCATACATTTGGCACGTGGTTGGTTTAGCCATATCTCCCGAAATATTAACAAAGATGGCCACAGTCGTCCAGGGTGTGATAGCCATAGTATTATTACTGATATTTGATTTTTTTGGATTAAGACACAAACACGTTTATGTTAATTTTAGATGCCAGATAGCGATTAGCTACTCGAGAAAATTGTAGCAAAGAGTCATTAAAGGCTGTAATAAAAAGGACCAAGTTTTTTTTTCGTGAAAAACCTGAAAAGAAGCTTGCAAAGCACATTAAAGTCATGCAAACGAAACGCCTTTCTTTTTAGCGTTTGATGATGCAGGAAAGATCGCTTATTAGCTGGACGAACAATTAAATTTAAAACACAGATTCATTATGGAAACTGAAAAAGCAGGCGAGGACTTCGTACAATTATTTTTGAGCAGCCACCCTGATATTGCAACTGCTATGAACAAGTCCGAGGTGGATGCTTATTTTAACCTTCTGGAAAATGTCTTAATTTTCGACGACTTGATGTTAGAACCAAGTCACATTTTCAATATGGACGAGACGGGACTCCAATTGAATAACCGTCCTGAATATGTACTTGCTGAGAAGGGGTCCAAAGTTACATCGTATCCACAGTACATCGACTGAAAAAAGATAGACAATAACTATTATAGCCTGTTGTAGTGGGAGGTCCATTTTTGCCACGGTCAAAATAAAAAACCTGAGTTCGAGAACTACTGCAGAAATAATGGATTTGGCTGCAGAAGAAGTATTTCTCAGAAAAGTACCATTTCGAGACGCTGCGAATTCATCTCAGCTGTGCCATGTAACTTTATATAGATATATGCAAAAAAAAAATGTTTGAACAAGGTTTAACAAGACTACCAAATGCAGGCTCCGTATCGAAAAGAAGAATTTTTACCGACGAGGAAGAAAAAATACTGGCCGAGTATTTATCCCATTGTTCTCAAAAAAAGTACGAAAGCTAGCATTTCAATTAGCAATTAAATATAATAAAGAAATTCCCAGCTCGCTGAGGTCCAATGAATGTGCCAGTGATGACTGGCTTAGATTGTTTATTCGTCGTAATCCGAGATCATCAATAAGATCCCCGCAAGCAACAAGTATTGCCCGAACA
Source organism: Cosmopolites sordidus (assembly GCA_031761425.1). Classification (NCBI taxonomy): domain Eukaryota; kingdom Metazoa; phylum Arthropoda; class Insecta; order Coleoptera; family Curculionidae; genus Cosmopolites; species Cosmopolites sordidus. Next base: position 57,855 of record JARFXV010000155.1, on the reverse strand, counting down.
ACGAGCTTCAATCAAAGCAATATTGAATTGATTTTCCAACATTATACAGAGATTCTAGGAGAGACAATTATACTATATGAAATATGGATGAAACTGGCATAACCACTGTACAAAAACCAAACATAGTTGTAGCAGGAAGAGACACCAGCAAGTAAGCTCAGTCACATCTGCAGAACGTGGCGTGCTGGTTACAGTAGCTACTACAGTTAATTCCTTCGATGTTCATATTCCCACGAAAAAAGTTTAATGATCATTTTATCCGTATTGGACTCCAAGGGTCGGTTGGAAATGCGAATGGAAGTGGTTGGGTGGAGGAAGATGTTTTCAACATAAAAACCATCTAAAGAAAATAAGTGCATTCTTCATTTAGACAACCACAGTTTCCATATAGCACTCAAGAATATTGACTTATGTACAGATTCTGGCATTATTTTTTCGACTTTCCCACCACATTGCACATACAAGATGCAGCCGCTTGTCGGAGTCTATTTGGACCTCTGAAAAAGGCCATCAATGCATGCTATGACAACTGGATGAGATCAAACCCTGGGAAAGTTATGACGATATACGATATACCCAGTATGGTCCAAGACTTTTTTCCGATCACCGTAACACCGCTAAATATACTGATGGGTTTTGCTTGCACAGGGATATGACCCGTGAATACACAAGTATTTACAGACATCGACTTCTTGCCCAGCTCCGTCAGTGATCGACAGTAAGAAGATGTTGCAGTTCCACTACCAAATCCGATTCTGTCAACAAGTCATCAGATTGATGCAATGTCCTCTTTATCATTATCAAGTATGCAAGCAATTTTGACTGAGTGTGAGTTACGCTCACTAATACCATTAGTGACACCACCTTCATCGGCTTTGCTAGCTTTACCATTACCGCTGAGAACCCCTCCTGAATTAACTTTGCCACCAATAATGGCCTTGCCATCAACAACTATTTCGAAAGTAGATGTGGTTATTTCATTGACATCGTCTGATAATTTACATATCCGTCTACCTCTTCAGTTAGTGGTCAGGACGTCACGATAACATCGTTTAGCCCCTATGAAGTTAAGCTCGTACTAAAGCTAGGACCCAGAAAGAATAATGGAAAGGGGAGAAAAGGCGGAAAACCAGCAATAATGACTGTTAATCCAAACAAGCTTGAAATTTAAGATCAAAACGAAAGAATGCTTAGAGCCAAAGAAGTTAAGTAACCCAGATTGCAGACTACTAAAGAGATAAAAAGCCGATGGCTCCAGTTGTTAAGAAAAGTATGAAAAAAGCAGGACAGCAGGTCAAATGAAAACTGCGTACAATGCCCAGAGGGTCAGCTGTGGGCTCATGTAGACTGCACTATTCTCTACACTAGACTGCACTGACTGTGTGACATAATTGTCTGATTGAGATCTCATTTTTAAATAATGTTGATTATTTTAGAAAATTGTTATGTTTCCTAGAAAAGTTTTTTTTATAATTGTGAAACTGATGTAAAAAAAATAAATGTTCCAGTAAGTATGCAGTATTAATCTATTTATCATAAAATATATAAATGTATATATTTTGTACAGTATGTGCAAAATCATTTGACACTCCGATAATAAGCTTGAAAATAGTTTTTCTGTTTCTTTCGACACTATTACTGAGTACAAAAAAGGTTTGTCTCCAATTAGGCGACACAAAACAGGCTTTGAAAATCTCTTTCAGCCAGGAATGGCGATGGCGGCAGCGATGTCCCATTGCGAATGTGTTTATTCTAACAGAGTGTAATCCGCATTGAACGCCTTGTATGGCGACCTCTTCTTTCATTAGAGTGAAGTTGGTGTATTTTATTGGGCACTGGAGACATTTTTTAGGATATCTGTATCATCTTTGTTAGCAGCGATTGTTAGGGAAAGGACTTGTTATAATAGGCGGTACGTATTCAACGGTAGTTGTTGCGAAATGGATAGTTGTGAAAGCAGCAACCATTCAACTAGTGAGAAAGTTTTACGTGTGCGAAAAATAAATCGACTGAAGCTTTAGGAGCCAATAATGCGTAAAGAAATAAAGAATTATATCAGATTGAATCAATTATTTACATTTGTCTTATATCTATAGTAAGAATTATTGATGTATGTTTCTTCTTCACCGGAATAATATTCTAGGACACATTAGGCTCTAAGAGAATTATGTTTTCGATGGGATAATCCAACAAAGTTTACTTTATTTTATTTTTACTTAAAACCAATACAAAATATTTACTATTATAATTTCAGTGTTTTTTCACCAGACCTAACCAAAATCATTTTTAAAGTCAGGTAGCTCCTTTTATACCTAAAATAAAATAACGTATGAAATCCATGTTTTTAACTTAGTGTTATTTTCAAATTTATTTCTGTGTAGTTACATATAACATAAATTCTGAAAATCAATTTGGTTTCAGAGAATGGCATAGTATTACAACAGTTACAGCTCACAAAACAGATGGGATTTTGACATCTATCGATAGATGAAAACCAATGGCATTTATGCTAGATATATGCAAAGTATTTGATACGCTTTATCATTAATTATTACGTAGTAAGTTGGATCTTATCTCTTATTTAACGGGTAATAAATGGATTGTACAATTGAACGGTGGTTTGATCATTAGGCGATTATATTCCTTTTCTATTTTATATTTCTGGCGTATTTAACCGTATTTCACCTCTACGGCTCCGAGGGTAAACCCAGAAATACCGGACCTAACAAAGAAAACATAATAAATTTGGGAAAAAATATCTGTATTTCTCTACATAGTCTCCTTTTAGCTCGATGCACTTATCCCAGGTTCCCGATGTTCAGTAGTTTCGATACCTTGTTTATAGTAGAAGTCGTCGAGTTTCTCAAAATAGCCATCAACAACAGATCCCACCTCTTCATTATTGGCAAATCCTTTACCACCGAGACATTTTTTCAAGTATGGAAACCGGAAATAATCCGAAGGGGTTAAATCTGGCGAATAGAGTGATTTTTGCCATTGCGATAACGGATGTGTGAACTAATACATTGTCTTGATGAAACAAAACTTTCTTTTTCGCCAAATGCATCCGTTTTTTCTTGATTTCATCACTCACGTGCTGCAATGAGTTCACATAATACTCGCCGTTGATTGTTTTTCCTTTCTGAAGATAATCAATAAAAATTATCCCACGCACATTCCAAAAAACTGATGCCAAAACAACGCCATGGCCTTGCCTGCAGACTGAATTATTTTCGCCTTCTTTGGAGCTGATTCTCCCCTTTTAGTCGTTCGTTTTGACTCAGCTATATTCCTGTGAAACTTCGCCAAACACTCGATTGAAATATCCTCACTACGCTGTTTTGGTTCGATTGTGAGTAATCACGCCATCCATCTTGTGCACAATTTTTTCATGTCCACATTTTCAGTCAATGTGCGAAGTACAGCACTTTTTAAAATGCCTACCATATCTGGTACTTTTTACCATGGTCATTGTTTTCAAACAACAACCGCCAACTATACATCAGTCGGATACTTCTGGGGCTACCCTCGAATAATATGTGAACTACACATTACTATAGTTGAATTTTAGACCAAATAATATCATCTTGACATTAGACCTTTGTAATATTTTTGAACCAAATAATTTTGTCCTTAACTCAACTATTTAATTTGAGATATAGTGGGAACTGAAAAGTGAGATCGATGGATCATGTTTCTGCATGTTTAAATACCATATAGAATGGATCTGTATACAGAACCTATTTAAAACACATATTTGCAACACCATTTTAAAAAATCACACCAGCAGTTCCAATTTCCTAAAAAAATATATTTTCCTTCCCGTATATCTTACAGTTCTTAAGTCCTTTTAACCTCTTGCATAACAAAGGTCCGAGATCATCGGTTTAATTCTAAAATTTTAAGAAAAAACGTAAATATTGTATTTATACAGGTCAAAAATATTTGGACAAGTAAAGAAAAAAATAAAACTGAATAATTGTTGTAATGAAAATTACAATAATTGGTAATCTTCGAATTTTGTTTACTACAAATAGAAATTGGCAGACTGGTTTCGAACGAGTAGTTTAAAATGGGTCGTATATAAAATAAGAAAAACATTAGCTCTGGCAGTTAGTGTTATTTCATTATGAAAAGAAAAATTTCTACCGAAAAATTGGGCAAATGCTTCAGTTAAATAAAAGTACGGTTAGAGATATCGTACGTGCTACAACAATGAGGACAGAATTTATCCGAAGAAGCAAACAGGCCGTCGGAAATTATTAAATAAAAGAGACAAACGTTTTATTTAAAAAAAGTACATAAAAACCCTAAAATTAGTGCACCTAAGCTCAAAACATTGGTGGAAAACCATTTTCAAAAAGTAGTTAGCACCGAAACAATACGACGTTCAAAACCTGCATATCATGGATAAATCCTGCATATCATGGCCCGGAAAAAGTATTGGTTAAGTAAGAAAGATATTAAAACTCGACTGGATTTTTCTGGACTGGACTGGACTCGACTGGAAGAAGTAGGTTTTGAAGCCTGAACATTATTAGAACGAGGTTATTTTGTGTATAAAATTTTCGGTTTAGATGGGCGTCAAGTGGTGTGGCGAAGGGTTAATGAAGAGCTGAATATAGAAAAGCTTTGTTCAACTGTTAAACACGGAGGATCGATAATGGTTTGGGAGTGTATATCCTTAGAGGGGGTTGGTAACTTGGTGTTTATTAACGGTATAATGGACACAAACAATTCTTTATCTATTTTAAGGCAAGATCTGATAGTAAGTGTGGAGAATATGAACATTACAAACTCATTTTAAATTTTACTCATACATTTTAAGAACACAATGACCCTAAACACAGTGCGGGTGTAATTCGCGAATGGCTAGTATACAACTGGTCAAAAGTGACCCATTGAAAACGTTTGATATTATTTGGAAAATAATATAAGAAAACATGAAATTTCTAATAAAGGTACTTTAAAGAATAAGTTGTTAGAGGAATGGAATAAAATCGACGTAAATTACTAAAAAAAATTAATGGTATCCATGCAGGAAATGTGATTAAGGTCAAAGGTCGTCATACCAAATACTAATTATAAGTTTTTTATACAATTCATTTTCTTGTTAGTACTAATTAATCTCCAAACATTTTTGTGACTAAATTTGTAAATTGATCTTTTATTATTGATGTATTTACTATTAATATTAATTTAAAATTATTTAATACTTTCATTATGGCTGTACTAGAATTGTTTATTAATTTCCCTAATAAATGCTTTTTTATTGTATTTTTTTTATTTTCATTAGCTCACTTGTAGCAATACACTTATACGAATAGATTTGGGATATACTGTAACTTACCGATGGAAGGTTAACAGTTACTTACTGAAAAAGCTGGGAACATACCTGGTTGAAATGTATTGAAGAAAGTCAGTTCCATAAAGAGAACTCTGCATATTACTAACATGTATATCCGTACGAAAGTTTAGTATTTTTTAATGTAAATTATACTGTTATCTAGTTTTATGGTTGTTCACTTATCAAAATACTTAGAATGCTTGACTAAACTTGAAGAGATTTACTACTAAACACTAAAACACTTTTTTGAACTGCTCGACGCAAATCTCTTCAAGTTTAGTGTTTCACGCCAAAGGTTATAAATATAAATGGCTATAAATTTGTTATTAATCCTATAAACTACTATAACGTAATACGAAGTGTGTAAATAAAATAATGAGACTGGTGGCGTACCGTCCTATCAGGCAACACTGTTGGCTTTCCTTTGGGAGGGTAGATAGACCAACATCTAATGCATCTTCAGTACGAGTTTAAACACCCTAGAGTCACTTGGATGACCGGTAGGAATTTTTTACATTAATCGGATTTTTTTAGTACGTTCTGAAAATTAATGACAACAATTTCGAGCAAGACCGCACTACTTAGTTTTGCTTCATACTTAGGCACAGTGCGACGAAAACTTTTGCAAAGCCTTAAAGAGCCTATCACCTATATAGTCCTATCACTCCATCAGCCCAAAAATTGCACCAAACAGTGACTTTCTGAGGATGAGGAGTTTTACCGGCCCAAATTCTGCAGCTAGATTTGTTCAGAAATGTATTAAGCCGGAAATGCACCGGAAAAGACTATTTCGCCGGAAATCACTTCACTTTTCGCTAAAATTGGGGTCGCCTCCAACTAACATTTCTACGCGCTGTTGAATCATCACATTTCCATGATGAAATGACAATGTACTGAACACAGTACAATAGCATACAGAGTAACCATTCAAACAGCGTTATTGCCATTATGTTTTAAAGTTCTGACATTCTTCTATGAAAAACTCTTTATAATCTTTAACGGCTAAAATTTACAAGATTAGCAATATATTTGGGTAAACCTACAGAAAAATACTCGAGAGGTTTTTAGAAGAAATAATGCATAGGAGAAATACACAACCTCAAGTCAGTTCCTATATAAATCGAAAAATAACACAATAACTCCGTAGTTAAGTTAACTTCAAGTTTATGACTCAGTAGATAGAACAACCCTATTCAATATCTTACACGAATCCGATCCTGATCAGAAATCGATAAATATGGTCATGCGCATCCATCTTTTATAGCAAAACCTTTTGAGATGAAGAGAGAAAGATGAATTCTCGCCTACTTTAATCAACTGTATATTATAAATGATAAACCAGTAATCGAAAAGAGAGCTTGAGTCATAAACAGAAAATTCGAGATAAATACTGAGGTGGATTGAATGACGTTCACGAACCATTCTCGCAGATTTCTGGAAAGCAACAATAGACTGAATCAGCAAAGATCGGTCCTTAGTTATTTAAAGAGACTATTCATGATCAAGGACACATCAGTACAAGAATATCTTTCATCTATGAACAAAATGAAAAAAGGCACAGTTTAAATTCAAAGAAAGAACCGTCGTCAAAAAGATTGTTTGTCTAAAAATCACAATTGAGAAAATTACCATCGTTTCAACAAAGAACCTTACCTTAAACAATAACCTTTAATTGACACCATTGTCAAGAGACGTCTCAGTGTACGTGATACTAAAAAGGACTGAAAAAATATAACTAATCCCTATCACCTACAAGTCTAAATGTTGCAATAAAACAATGTTGTTTTGGTAAAAATTGGTCAAATAAGATCTTAAAACATTCAACTTCTTTGAAATACAAATACATGTCAAAAACGCTTTCCGAAAAATGATAAAAGAAGAGACACGCAAGAGAAGGTTAAGATGAGAGAGCTCAAAAGAGGAACGACAAAGCGAAAGAATGAAAGAAGAATAGGAATGAACGAAATATCTCCAGGACGCATAAGTAGCCGCAAAAACTTCACCAGTAAATTCATTTGATTAGTCAAGCATCAAGAATAGCAATCGCAGTCCATAGTTGGCTCACATCCAAGATATAAAAACGAAAATATAATTGTAAGGTTTAAGAAAGTTATTTGGAATATTATGATCTGTGTATGCACATTAGTATGGATACCTTAATTTTCGTTAATCGAAACAAGTTAGCAGAAAGTCAGAACAGTAGAAACAAGTAACACTAAATAAGAAAAATTTCAGATGGTAAGTTTGTTAAGAATAGTCATGCATATGGTTGGGTAATATAAAAAGTTCTATGGGATATTTATATTATTGAATTATATAAAATTTATAAACCTATTAACAATTACAAAATGATAATAAACTAATGATACATATTAAAATGTCTCTAAATATATATATATATATATATATATATATATATATATATATATATATATATATATATATATATATATATATATTGAATTAATACGATAATTCATTGGCATTATGTTCTACTTGAATAACTCAGATAAAACAATACTGTTAAGTCTAATATCTTCAATTATCATGCATTAAACACTAATAAAACATATATTTTCGCTCTGCTTAATATAATACTATTTTGCATCTCTATTTTTCGTTGCAGTACTGAATGGAACAATATATTTCAAATCACCAAATTTTTACAAATTAATTTAGTTATCAAAATATACTAGTTTTAATGTGTTAAATAAGAACTACTTTAATACTGAGGATGGTTGAGGTATTTTCTTAATAGAAATTCATAGTAAATTGTATAAGTGACACAAAGTTGTTTAATTTCCTCTTATATTTTTCTCTAAAACATAACCCGTTTTGGTACACTACACGTTCTTCGTCAACCATCCGAAGAAGCTACAGTGTATTCAAACACGTTATGTTTTAGAGAAAAATATAAGTGTAAATTAGACAACCTTGTTTTGTGTTTATACAACTACTTTTATCTTAAAAAAATTGCCTCGAAAATCGAAGAAAAAGCATTATGAGTATTCTGCTCCTTCACACTTTATGGTTCATAAGCGGTTTGCTGAGTTTCGATATGGTTGAACCAGCACGAGTGACACTCCGCGCTCAGTGAGCCGCGTTAAGACCACTAATGAAGAAATGGTAAACAACATCCATGAAATTGTATTGGTCGGTCACAGAGTGAAGGTTAGAGAGATTGTTGAGATGATAAACATCTCGAACGAATACATATGGAACATCCTACCCGAATATTTGGGTATGAGATTGTTATCACCGCGATGGGTGCCGCCCTCACAGCGGATTTAGATATAAGCGCAATTTCAAAGAGTTTTTGTGGAAATTCCTGACTGTTAATGAAATTTGGATTTATCATTACACAATCTAAATGAAGGAACAATTACACAGTAGATTCTGCAGGATCAACGTGCCCCAAAAAGAGGTGAAAAAGAAGGCTTCCATGAGCTGGAAATGCTATGACCGCTGTTTTCTGGAATTCCCAAGGCATTATCTTCATCTACTATTTGGAAAATTGAAAGACGCTAATAAGAGAGTTTATACTGCATTATTGGTCAAAATACATGAACAGTTGATGAAAAAAAATGTCTCTTATATAGCCATGAAAAAAAATGCTGTTTCACCACATCAATGCACGAAACCAGTAATAATAATATTTGCAACAGCGAATTGGTCAACTGGTGCTACGCATTGATCCGCATCCGCATGTACCGCATTCTCCGCCTTTGGCCCTCTCTAAGTTTTTCTCCTTCCAAATATGAAAAAATTAATGTCTTGAAAGAAATTCACATCAAATGAAGAGATCAGTGCCGAAACGGAAAACTATTTAGAGATTTCGACAAGTCGTATTTTTTGGAAGATATGAAATATTTGGAAAATCATTAGACGAAGTGTATTGAGTTAAAATAAGAGTGAGTTGAAAAATAAATCAATTTTCAATCAAAAAAGCAATCTTTTATTTAAAAAATATCTGACGTTTTACTCAACCCTCTTATATCAGAACTAAATGGCCAAATAAAATTGTAAGATATGTATGGTCAATAATTGCTACGCTTTTCATAGCGATAATACACCTCGAGAGAATGTATTCAAGGAATAAAAAAAAAAAATCATAATGATTATGTTGAGTATCATTATGTAAATATGATTCAATGATTACACAGATCGACAAATTTAAACTTGGAGGACTTGGAGGTAAGATTGACGAAAATATGTGTATAAGAAGTGTTTTGCAGTCCTAAATCCTGTAAGCTAATTACTGTAAGACGTACAGTTTTTTTTGTTTCAGGGAGTCGGTGGTGGGAAAAAAGAAGACAACATATTTTTACAATCCAATATTTATTTAATATAAACATGTAAAACGTGTTAAACCTATGCAAAAATATTACTGAGGATTATGTGAATAAAAAATATATTTCATGAGATGTCATACAGCGACAAAAACGTTCACTTTTTCCTCTTCTGTTCTGTAGCATCATCTCTTTTTAAAAACCAGCAGTAGTAGCCCAACATAGATGGGTTCCAGCGTCACTGGTATCTTGCTTCCAGCATCCTGATGTCCTGGTGTAACCTCTCTGCTCGTTCGTTGCTTACTACACCCAAATTTTCCGGAAAAACAATGGGAGTGTAAAAAATCCATTTTTAAGGATATGGGACACCTTAGTATTTTATTCAACACTTCCAAGTTGGCAATTCTTTTTAATTTAATTTTTGTTGTAATCGAAAACCTAGAAACTTCCTTATTTATGGTCCAATAAATATATCTTCTTTTTATTTTGTTCTTTTAAATACTGTCCTATAGACACAAAAAACAGCAATACTTTATACCAAAGTACTCCTTACCTCTGTATTCCAAAGTCAGAAGAAGGAGATGCAGGTATTTGGAAATGTGATGTGCTAAGCTATTTCTGTGAGAAGGTTTTAATAACTACCTAAGTGAAACGCAAAAAGAGTATTCACATCAATGTTACAAAAATCATGTCGACCTGTGTTATCAGTGAGTGGTATTTGTTTTGATAAAAATGATCATCTTATATAAATGAACTTTCATCGTTCTCATCGAAAGCTTAACTAACTGGTAAAAATTGTCAACGTCGTCTGCTAACTTTCCATGATTGAATTACAATTAACAAAATATTCGTTTTATTTCATTTAAAATTAAAAACAAAATTATCAAATAAATTACAATAAAATAAAATAAAAATATAATAATGTAATAAAATATAATTATTCATTTTCAAATTTAATTATTTAAGTATTAAAATAATATACCAATAAAATGTAATAACATATATATATATATATATATATATACCACCAAGGGAGAAAAACCTACTTTATGTCTGATATTATTAAATGGTAACGGTTAATTTACGAACTGTTTTAAAATGTAAATACGTTTCTTTATAACTGTCGCAATATGAAGTAAAGTAGAAATGTTTTTCTTTATAATTAAATAAACAAATAAATAAAACAAGACCTGATATAGGCTGGAATTAATTATAACGTTATATCGAATTCAGTCGTCTTATGGGATTTGTATTGATCTAATATATTACGATAATAATCGAAAAAACCATCGAAATCACATATTATATAATTAGTCTTTATCCATCGAATTGGTTAATTCTCAAACACATTCCGGCTTTCTTAACGAAGGTATTTTGTTTTACGGAGCATTTAAACAGTACGTTAATGGCAATTTCACGCTAGTCTATCATTAATTTGTTATTTAATCCGATGTGATAAGCGGTAAGATTTCAATAGCATCTCCATAAGAACTTTCCAAAATTTTGTTTCGGTTTTTCATGGCAATTTAACAATTACATATCTATTTCCTGTTCGATATATTTCATTGTAAGATATTTAAAATCAATGGTAAGTTCTAAAAAACCTAGGCCATAAATAATAGTATTTTCGGTGAAATATTGTTTTCTTTTTAACAAGATGTTTAATGTATAATATAAGAGGAGATTATGAAAAGTAAAATACTTTTCCGATAATCACAAAGGTGATTACATTTGTGATGGATTCCTTCTTGCTAACACTGCGTGAATTTCAAACCAATGTGATATTTAGCTTCTTTTTGACAGAATTCGAATATCGATAAGTTCGATATTTTGGTATCATGAAAAAAAAATCTTGCGTGTTGATTAAACACTATTTTTTCTATGGAAAAATCAGCACGCAGGCCGAAAAGAAGTTCAAAACGTATTATGGGATCATCTTACATCTTATATATTTGGTCATGATAAAGCTATCAGTGCAATAAATGTCGCGCACTCACTGTGGACTAAAAACGGAATCAATGGACCATTTCACAGTAGTGTTTAGACATGTATAATATTCGTGACTGTTGCTGAAACTTAGATTCGTCACTAGAGACCATCAAGGAAGAATAGCCAAAACAATGGATTCTAACAGGCGAACGAATCCTGATAAAGCTTCCGTCGGTCACCGAACCAAAGGACCATTTTCCATTTTATACTACATGACATAGAAAGACCGAACAACCAGTAAAAATGATTTATTGTCAATAATAATTTACATAAATAATTATAAGGTTATAGTAAGCAAATGATTAAAATTACGGTCCAATCTAATAAACTTTAACCGCTGTTGTGCCATGGTGTCTTACACACTCATTAATGCATCTGGGCATTGATCTGATAAGATGATTGACAATGTCCTCTTGGGCTACTTCATTCCAAGCGACTTCTACCTCATATCGGAGTACCGCCAAACTTTGAGGGAGTTATAAATTTAGTAGCCTTCTACCGATCATGTCCCATACATGTTCGATTGGGCTTAAATCGGGAAATGTTGGAGGCCATGGCAGTACATTAATTTGAACATGGTCGAAGTAGTCCACTATGACTCTTGCTATATATGGCCGGGCATTATCTTCTTGAAAAGTTGTGTTTGAGAATGTCCTTAAGGATAGTATGAGAAGATGGTCCACAATTTCTTGAACGTAACGAAGTTCGGTCACGTTTGCCTTTAATAATGCAATCATGCTCCATGGCTTATTACACACTCATTAATGCATCTGGGTATTGATCTGATGAGGTGACGAACATCCTCCTGGGATACCTCATTCCAAGCGACTTCTACCTTATGTCAAAGGTCCGCCAAAGTTTGAGGGGCTTGTTGCAAATTTAGTTGCCTTCTACCGATCATGTCCCATACGTGTTCAATTGGACTTAAATTGGGAGATTGGAGTATATTAATTTGAGCATGGACGAAGTAGTCTAATGGCATTATCTTGTTAAAAAAATGGATTTGAGACTGCCCTTAAGTATGGATGTGATAAGGGTCCACAATTTCTTAGACATAACGAAGTGCAGTTATGTTTCCTCCATTGAACACTAGAGGTGACCTAGAGCCATAAGCAATGGCACGTCACATCATAATCCCAACAGGAACGGTATGATGAACATACCGTTCAACAAAAAACTATGGGTCTCGACATTCGATCCACGTCATCTTGTCACTCGTGTTTTCTCGCTCGTCTCATCTGGACTCGTCACTAAACACTATTGTGGTCCATTCATGGCCCCACAATAGCCGTTCTCTACACCACTCAAGTCGATTGCGTCAATGCTCTGTAGCTAGAGGTAGCGCCCAATGCGGACGATAAGAAAAAAGTCCAAAACTTCGTATCCGACGATAAACACTTCACATTCCTGTCTTCTGAGTTCTGCAAATCATTGATTTGCAACTACCCTAATGGTAGAGAAGCGGTCTCTTAAAGCCAACAGTCTCAGACGGCGATCTTAGCGCTGTGTTGCTCTTCTGCATGGTCCTGTATCCCTGGCTCAATATGTACGGCCTTCCTGAAGCCATGCCCGACAACAACTTAACACAGTATCTAGACAAGAGAGACAGCTTCTCGTAGTCCAACTATCCATCTCCTGTCGAACTCGGTAAGTTGGCAAAAGTGTGCATTTCTTCACACATGAGGCATGGTAAAATTGAAAATAGCATTTGGGAATACACTCTGCAAAAACTGAATATTTACTGCAGCTATAAATTTAACCTACTGCCCATGCAGCGCGAATCACAAAAACCCTCGTAAAAAAGAAAGTCCAAATTGATAAGGTTGAGAATTTAATCATGTTTTGTTTTTGCCATGGTGAAAATATTATAAAAAAATATATATTAAAAGTATTATTAAAACTGGGTGTTCGGATTTCTATGTAATGTAGTATATTTTTTGGAAGGCATAAAAGGGTGCAAAATTATTGGGCGAGGTATACAAGGTAAAATGAGTCATTATTAAAATATAAATCGATATTTGATCAAAAAATCATTTAAATAGCATCCAAATTTTTATTGTACCCTCGAATAATCAAATTATCAATCTGACTTTTCATTTCGAATGTTGTTAATACTTCAATGGTTTCTCGTATAATCATTCTACAAGGAAGAGTAAAGTTGAAAGTAACTAACAAGATTTGCATCTAAAATCTGCTTATAATGGGTCATTCAAATGTATATCCGGAATGTCTGATTCAACTACTTGGTACTTTTTTTAGGATTTTTTTACAATTTTACAATAACTCTTTTGTAAGTGATAATGTTTCATGAATGGCACAAGGTTCTCCATTATCTCAGATTTCACAGTTTTGCATATTAATGAATCCATTTATTATAAAATAAACTTCATTCTAAACACAAACTGTTGGAACGAAAAGTTGCATAGTAGGTTCGTGGGGATGGTTCGTAGGTTAGTGGGTATAAAAAATGTTTAAAAATTAATCCATGTTCCACGCAAAAGTTGCCCATTTCTTCAGCTTCCACCAAAGCGTCAGCAAATCATCTGTCGATGCGGGTTTTTGACCTTAACCTTCATCAGTCGGCCTCGAACTGAACGTACTCAAAGGAGCATAAAGAATGACGAAACGTACGGTTATATACATCGGCCATGACGAATGCAGGCAGTAAAACAATTCAACTCACGACATGCTGTGGTGAAAGTCTGCAACAGTCGGACTGTACAAACCGTGCGAAAAAGCTTTTCCCTGGATAGATGCCGTTTGTTGATAGTTGACCTAAGGCGCATTTGAATAAACACTTCGCAGAATGTTTAGGCAAATTTTAACGAGTTTCTTTGATGTTTTGTTTTATAATAGCAGGTAAGACATGGATTTACTATTACAGAGATGCAACATCAGTGTAAGTCCTAAACATCGGGTGTGAACAAGTGAAAGTGCGCCAAAGAAAGCAGGAAAAGTCATGACTATGATTTTCGTGGTATAGTGCTCAGAGACTATATTGGCAAGAGGCAGTGCAACACCAGGGAGTATTAAGCTTTAATACTGGTTTGGTGTTGATTTGCAAGATGACCAAATGAAAAATGAAAAAAAAATTCAAAATTGTTTCTTCGTCAAAATTAATAATTAATTAAAGTGGATTTACAATTAGAGCATCTAAAAATTGTCAAAGTAACACTTTAATCATTTCTTATTATACTTTTTTCTTAATGCGTTAGATGATTTGTCAAATAGTACAGATAAATGTTGGAGGCACTACAAAACATTTAGAAATAAATTGTTAATTAGAATATGTACCGTAACCTAACCAAACCCATCGAAAAATCGAAACCAAACGTCTCAGTAAATTATTAGTTTACTGTTAGTCATTACCAAGAATATTCTACGCTGACGAATTACGGAATTCGTCCAACGGCTGTATCGCCCCAGAGGCAACCGACTGGTACAGGTGTACAATGTGATCCGTTTCATGAATGAGCATGCATTCCGCCAGTTCCAATTGCAGAAAAAAACGAAAACGACGAATAGTTACCGGGCAAAGGCATAAATAAGCGCGAAGCAAGCATGGAAGTCTGTCCGTCCATCGTCTATAAATCAATATTGCGGTGCAATCTTGAAAATTACGTGAACAGTTAGGTTCCCCAAGGTGCTCCTCGCGCGCGTTCGGCCTTTTTCTTATTTCCTCACGGATGGGTGTATAAATAAACTCCGGTGCTGTTAGAATATCTTGATTTACAGGGTTAAGTGCCTGCCTAACCTATGTATTCGCTTCTTTCCTGTTTTCATTTATTTTTTTTCTCTTAGTCGGCATTGACCTTGTTCATCTGAGCAGAAACGCGGAATCGAAGCAGTTAGATGGCGGAGCTCGAAAAAATATCTGGGTGGAGAAGGAATAAATAGGAATTACAAGTAAATTATGGGGAATCATTACAACTTATGAGAGAAGAGGTATGCTATAGTTGAAATTATATACAAATACGGAACCTCATCATTCGTTTCAGCTCCACCATTATGTTACATTTGCTACCGCCAAATAAAATAAAATGTATTGATACAATCATGTATATTACAGATTCTACTGATTTAAAAAAAATCATATTACGTTGTCCAAAAATTATTTGCTTTTATCGAGATTTGAATATACAGAGTGTCCGGAAATAACGTCAAAATATTTTGGGTGATGACTAGGGATTAAAACATAAAAAAGTTCTTACAAAACTATCCCAAAAATTGCTTCTTAAAGGGGCTAGAGCCTTAAAGAGGGGACTCTGAAGATAGTTTTTTTCGCTATATTTTCAAAACGGTTTATGCTAAACCGTGAAAGCTCGTGAAATTCGGTATACTTTAATACGATGGAATAGAAAAACGTTTTTTGTGTTCATAACTGAATATTTTAGTCAGGAGCGTCACATACATGGGCGTCTCCTTGGTAAATTCTGCCATAACTTTTTTGTTTGTAATATTTTTTAATTTATTAAATCAAATTATTGAATCGCAAAGATTTTTAGGTAAATAAGGTCCTCTTATTTCATCTCGTTAGGATAGACCGTTTTTCAGAAAGCTGACTTTTTCTAAATCGATGCACGATTACATGGATATCGAAATGCATCTTAATAATTAAGTAGGCGGCTGTCACTGTTAATCTTTGTCTTTGACGTTCCATAAAACTGGGCCATTTACGCAATAAAGTCTAGATGTTTAATTTTTAAAACGCAGAATGGCCCATTATTCCTTCAAAGAAATGGCGAATATACATTTTATGTACGGAAAAGTGAATGGGACCGCGTGTGAAGTTTTTTCCCAGAAGCGTACTTCCTTGTACAGAAACATTTAAAAACTTGCTTAGAAGATTATGCGAAAAGGGATCTTTCATGCCTTCCAAACATGACTGTGGAAAAAGCCGGAGCACAAGGAATGTAGAAAATGAAGAACAAGTTAATGTAGCAGAAAACCCAAGAATAAGTGTCAGACGATTTGCCGTTCAAGAAGGCATCCCTAAAAGTACCATGTGCGAAATTGTTAGAGAGCAAGCGCTTTATCCATATCTTTTTCAGAAAGTTCAAGCCTTAAAGTCTGCCACAAAGAATCCATGTGGCAAATCGTCAGGCTTTAAGGATAATTGTTAATCAAACAATTTTGCCAATGGTTAACGGAGCAATTGGGTTTAAATGAAAATTTTGTACAGAACATTCTCTCTACAGACGAAGCTATGTTCACACACAATGGAATTTTTAATTCTCACAATACGCATGTGTGGGTGAATTTTTCAAATCCGGGCATCAAGACATGTTTTCTATCAATATCTGGGCAGAGATACTAAGGATTTTTTGATTGAACTGTTTGTGCTTTTTTTAAACGAATATTTATAAATTTATGTTGATACTATAGATGATTGTAAAATCACTAATGCTACAGTAACGATAACAATTGTCTGTAAAAGGCAAAATATTATGATTAATAACAGAGAAAATCAAACTTTCGTATTCTTCCAATGACGGATTCTATATCAATACGTAGAGCAGTAATTCGTTTGCCTTCTAAAACCTTAGATTCTGAAAATTGTATACCAGAACTAACCGAAGGCGGTTTAATTAATTCAATATTTTTATCCTCAAGAAGTGAAACAATGTTTTTGAATACAGTCTTAAATATACATAATAAAACTAGATTATAATATGTAAACTGCATTAATAATCAATTTGAAATAAAAACAATCACAACCCAAAATTATATACATATTGGTTTTTAGAATAGTTTTATTATTTTCATTGAAGTCTGCAATACCTTTAAAACCACACCGATTATTCAAACCACCACACTAAACTCTATTAACAATATTTTTAAAAAAATACACTCATACTATATTATTGCTTTAATTAAAGTTTTCAGTATTTTTAAAACGATGGCGTTTTTTCGCCTTACATATTTTACGAACAATCACATTAGAATTTTAATCTAATAATATTTGCAAATATACATAAATCCAGCTGCTAACTATCTATAATGCATGACTAGCTAGAGATTTCCCAAATAAAAGATGGCACCTAACCCTTTTTTTTTAGGTGGTAAGCTTTTAGTTACACAAATTTCTGTACTCTTCGACAATCTATAAATGATATTAAGTCTAAATACAATTAAAAACAAGTATATTTTCAAATCGCTAGCCACCGAACTAAAACAAAACCTAGCTAGGCTTATTTACGGACAATGACATTCTGAAGAGGCGCTTCTAGCTTGGTAAACATTTGTCCGGGTTTCTCAAAGACTAAAAGATAAAAATACAGGTACAGATGTGTAGTAAAATTTGAAGAATGTAAGCGGTAGTGAGAAATCTTTCCTGAAGTCAAAGAACAAATTTTAGATTTTGTTGAAGATGATTTTACTAGAAGTACTCGAAATGTTGCGTGACAAGTTAACGTTTCCTTTAATCATATATTTCTTAATGCCACGTGAATCGTTTAAAATCTGTTATGGTGTGGAATATTTGTGCTAGTAATTTGAACTTTGACATTAAACGACAATAAGGCATACGTTTCTTTTTGTTACAACACAAACCAAAATTATACCGAAACATATGAAATGAATTGGTACATTAATACATTTTAGTAATATTACATTTTGTTTGTTGAGGCCTGATGTAATGGACTTCTGATACGGTAAATGTATGGTTAATAGTACATGGCACAACGGCAGGTCCAGCATTCTTCACATAATTCCTCTGTCTCAATTTCCGCCAATAATACGTCTGATAAAATGTGTTAAATATTTAGGTGCATATGTTCAAAGTAATGAAGAACAAAACGCTGAAATAAATAAAAGGACAATATACGCTAAACAAGGATTTGTTGGAGAGAAATAATAATTTTAAAAAATACCTGGTTGGATACCTAACACATCGGCCAATAAGCCCCCGGTCTGACATACAGATGGATCACTTACGAGATATCCTTTACAGTGGTCGAATATACCAACCTTCAAACATCATGTACCACAATTTCATGACAATCTGTCTATTGGTTTCTGAGTTATTGATCTTTAAGTGGCGCTACTTTTGTTATTTTTAAAAGAATGGAAAAAACGAATTTCGTGTTATTAAGCATTAAGCATTGCTTTTTAATGAAGAAAAATAACGTTGAAGCAAAACAATAGCTCAATAAACACTACCCGAACTCTGCCACAGGAAAATCAACTATAATTGATTTGTATGCTGAATTCAAACGAACCCTTTGGACGTCCAAATGAGGTGGTTACAGCAAACATCAGAAAAATGTAGAAAATTATTTCGCAAAATCCTAAAGTAAAGTTGCAGGTGATAGCTGATATTATGAAGATATGAAAAGGAAATGTTTACACCATTTTTCATGAATATTTGGGAATGTGTAAATTGCTATCGAAATGGGTATCGCGTTTGCTCACAGCGGATCAAAAACAACAACGTATTCATGATTCTGAGCAATGTTTGGAGCTATTTAAGCAAAATAAAAAGGATCTTTTCATACTGTATGTGACAGTGGATGAAACATAGATACATGTATATATATATATATATATATATATATATATATATATATATATATATATATATATATATATATATATATATATATAGGATATAGGGTGTTTGATAAACATGCGGCAAAAATTAAAGGGGTTATTCCTTGACTTATTCTGAAAACCTCTTTGTTTCGAAGATACAGGATGAACAAAATTTACGACCTTAACAACATTTTATTATCAAAAAGTACATGTAAAGTTGCTCAATCTACAATAAATGTTCGAAATGACTTCCTCCAGCCTTGAGACACCAGGGTCGCTTCTAATTCAGTTACACGCAGCAATTATCCGATTTCGCAAATTATCCAAATACTTCAATGGAGTAGCGTAAACTAATGACTTCAGATATCCCCAGAAGAAATAATCCAAGGAGTTTAAGTCCGGGATCGAGCAGGCCATGCGTGTGGCCCACTTCGACCAATCCAGCGATATCTGAATGTTGCTGTTAAAAAATCACGGGCAACCAAATTGAAATGTGGTGGTGCATCATCGTGCATAAACCACATTTCATGCCTTGTTGCCTATGGTACATCTTCTAGAAACTCAGAATGGTAAAAAGAATTTGTGTCAGGAATAGAGGTATGCGAAGTTAAGTTTGTAATATTCATTAACATAATTCAATACGTCGAGGAAAATCAACAGGTTGTAGTGCCTGAACGCATTGAATGTGGTATGGATACAACAAATTGTCCTTAAGAATTTTCCAAACTGTCCAGTGACTCACATTCAAAGTATTTGCAATTTTTCGCATAGAACTACCAGGTTCTTCCGCTATCATGTCCAGCACATTATGTTCCAATCGTACCGTTCTTACAGTAAGTTATCTACCAGACCCTTCAGTTAGTTTCAATGTGCCTGTTTCACAAAGACATCGATGAATGTTTTCGAAGATTTTTCGCTCAGGTGCATTACTGGCTGGAAATCGTTCACTGTACAATCGCCTGGCTTGTAATGCATTGCCATCAGCAAGTCCATACATGAAGTACATGTCAGTGATCTCGGCGTTTGTATACATTATGATAGAGGACTTCACTCACTATTTAAGAAACGTCAAACAGCCAAACGTCACTCAATCTATGTAAACAAATGCGACCGATGAAATCAACTTACAAGATAAAACAGCCGTTCCAAGTGATCGAGATCGAAAAAAAAATGTTTGTATTTGATAAACTCATTGACGTACACCCTACTTTTATTTACATTAATGATTTCAACAAATATCGAATATGGTTGTCGCAAATTTTGTTCGCCCTGGATCTTCGAAACAAAGGGGTTTTTCAAAAATCATCATAGGGCAAAATATTCTTAGAATAGGACAAGGAATAACCCCTTGCATTTTTGCCGCATGGCATGGCATTTTTGCCGCATTGGCATATATATACACCCTGTATATATATATATGCCTTCGGTAGATTTAAATTCCATTGCCGGTCGCGTTGGTGCGGACGGTAAGAGCAGCGGCCTGCCGTTGCTGTGTCGAAACCGCACTGGAGCGTTAGTTGGTTCGACTCCAGCGCTCGGATGGTTGATTTTCTTTATTTCTTCTGTCTGTTTACTTCCTAAATGTTTGTGATTGTTTCTAGGCAAGAGTGTAAAATCCGACTATGAATTACCCCTCAGTCACGCCAGTTAAAGGCTGGGTAAGGCCGGATGCCTTCTGAGAAGTGTTCTACGTTGGTCACTCGCCAGTCGGTAGGTTTCCTGATAGACTTGTGGGTAGGCACATAACCAAGGATTTATAGCCCGACGGGGGGTGCTGGCCTGGGATTGTCGGAAACTGATGACCGTGGTTCGGAAACCACGTTAAGCTGTAGGTCCAGTCGCTAAATAGCCTAGTTGCTGATGCGCCTCTAACCCTAACACTTTACTTTTTTTATTTAAATTCCATATGGTTCCTGATTCTAAAGAATACAATTAAAAACATTTAAGTATTTCAATACACAATCAGTAAACCTCACAATCACAATCACAATCACAATGACACCAGTAAACCTCAACTATATATTTTTGATAGTATGTCACTGTCATTAAAAAGTAATTGTCAATGTAAGTATCATTGACATACACAAAAATTATATTTATTTCCTATCTTTGCATTATATATAAAAATTAATATAATTTATTTTTTAGATTTGTTTTGAAAACGGGAGGAGAATACTTTCCGAAGCGTTAACATTCAACAGTTTGTATTTATTTTAGAACATATTTATATTTTTGAAAATTTTTTACTCAGTGATATTTTATTTTTATAACTGATATTTTTGATATTTTTTGAGTTTTAGATCGTGGCGAAAAACCCAAAAAAAGAAAAAAATATAAGAACACGCCACAATTTTTCAGACATTACACAGGATATTGTTCATCGATTCACTCGATAAAGGTAAAACCATCAATAAAAATAAATATCAAGAGATCAATCAGTAAAAGACAAGACTGATACTAAAAATATGTGTGTTTAACAATACAAAGAAAGAAGTACTAATATGTTCTATAAAGAAGGATTATGCTGTAATAAGAAATAATTTGTTATGACCTTATTGAATCATCCAATGTAATAATCAATAAATTCCTTTAGATTAAAATTACTTTAACAAATGATGTATCACAACGAATACACATTACTAATGATAAAATGTAACTTACATCTTTCTCTAACACTTCCTTATTCACTGTCTTATCATCCTTTTGTTAGTTTATGACTTAAGTGACACTTTTAATATTTTGTCTATTTTGATATGTTTATAAGCCTCTCATGCTCTAAGGCTGATGTATCTACTTCTTGCTTTACTTTACTTAATAGAAGAAATTAATAGTTAATATGACTCATGATTACATCGACTAGCGAGCTATGTTTCAATAAAAAAGATATATTTTTTGTCAGTTTTATTATGTATGTACTGTATAAGTATACTATAGAATGACGTAATTCTGATAGTATTTTGTGAATCCTTTAATGATCAGTAATGATCTAAATTTATATTTAAATTAGACGATTAACAGGTGGATTTCAAGGATATAATAAATATACATTAAAAATACCACAAATGTTTAATATGTTATATACGTTGAGTTTATGGTCACATCCTTAAACCATATCGATACTCTTATTCAGCATATTTATAACTAACTAGAAAAATCCCTCATAAAAGTCCAATCCTGCCGCATATCCGTATTGTTCTGCAAAGACAAATACATACGATTTATTAGCTTGACATGTAAATAACTAATTAGTTTAATCTGATCATAAATATCTGTATGAAATAGTTGACGCAACTTTATGTGTCACTTAACTTACGTATCCTGGTTAGAAAAAATAAATCGTTAATCGATTTTTTATCGTTGATATAAATCAATTTGACCAATATGTGATCTAAAACAAATTATTAAGATCTACTTTACATTAACCTATCACATTAAATATTCTCTTTATTCACATTTCTGTTAAGGTATAACTTACGGTATAACATCAGGTATAACTTCGAACTCAAGCAATTGCAGAAACTCTGATCAGTAACTCTGATTCTGTAACTCTGATGGATGGGACACGTGGTGAGAATATTGAGAAAATTGAGTACCAAGGAAAATCATGGAGGGGCGAATAGGGGATAACAGAAAAAGAACTACGCCAAATACAGGATTGCAGGACAATGTAAGAAGAGATACTGAAGATCTGCTGGGCATCAAAAATTAGCAAAAAGCTGCTGAAGATCGATCTGGTTTGAGACGAAGGTTGAAGGAGGTTCAAGCTCACTGACCGGTTGTAGCACCACAGGAAGAAAAAAAAAGAAGTAGTTTCGATTCGATAAGTTAAATGGTCCAGCCATTTATATCATTTTGAAAATTGTCGCTAAATATTATATTGCTAAGATAGTTATTGCGGTTTTAATTATTATAATTTTAAATGCTGAATTTTCAAATAAATTTGTTTTAAATTGCTTTGACTTTATATATAATTTTAAAGCGCGTTTTTTCACCCTATGCAACTCTGGTATTAGTTTTGTTCTTAAATAATTTTGGTCAACTTTGTCAGAGCGTTAAATGCAACATGGACAAAAATCAAACTCGTACAATTTTCTTGTTTCAGTTCAAACTAGGTCCAAAAGCTGCCGAAACAGCTCGCAATATCAACGATGCGTTTGTTTCAGAAACCACTAATGAACGTACTGCGCAATGCAGGTTTAAAAACATTCAAAGCGGTGATGAGAGCCTTGAAGATGGTAAGCGTAGTGGTCGGCCATCGAATGTTAACAACTATCAACTGAGGGCCTTAGTCGAAGCCAATGCACGTACAACTGTTCGGGAACTTGCCTCTGAATTACGCATAATGGATATGATGATTTCTAACCATATGCTGCAGATTGGAAAGTTAAAAAAGCCCGATAAATTTGTGCCGCACGAATTAAATGAAAATCAAAAAAAATGCCATCTGCTCTTCTTTTGCTCAATAAAAAAGATTCGTTTCTCGATCGAATTGTATCGTGCGATTAAAAGTGGAATCTTTACTACAATCGGTGACGATCGACTCGATGGTTGGACTGCGATGAAGTTCCACAACACTTCCAAAAGGTT
Source organism: Cosmopolites sordidus (assembly GCA_031761425.1). Lineage (NCBI taxonomy): Eukaryota > Metazoa > Arthropoda > Insecta > Coleoptera > Curculionidae > Cosmopolites > Cosmopolites sordidus. The sequence goes on along the minus strand of JARFXV010000155.1, from coordinate 34,110 downwards.
TCACATGCACCAAAATAAGCTCATGGTGACTGTTTGGTGGTCTGCGGCTGGTCTGATTCATCACAGTTTTCCGAAGCCGGGAGAAAGAATTACAGTGGAGAAGTACTGCTAGCAAATCTATAAAATGCATTAAAAACTGCAGCGCATGTGCCCACCATTTGTCAACAGGAAGGGAACAAAAATTAAGAAAATGTAAAACTGCCTTCAACGACTTTGTCCCCTCCAGGACTCCGGAATTTTACGCAACCCGTATAAATATAATTGTTTGTCGTTGGCAAAAGTGTGTTGATTGTAACGATTTTTATTTTGATTAATACAGTTTTGTTTAGGCTGAGATATATAATTTAGATATTTAGCTAGTTAGCAACGAACATCTAGATAACATAGATATTACGTTTAATTAGTTTTTATCTATAATATTATGCTATAAATTATTTTTTATTCCTGAAAAATAATACCACATGTTTAAAATCACAATGGTATTACTATATTTAATCTACGAAAAGAGAGTAATAAGTCAGATACTTTTCAATGATCAATTTTCAAAATCTATGGTTTGGTATTGGCCGATTACAGACTGTATACAGAGATTGTTGAGATAAGAAACTTGGGCGAGCGCGTACGGAACATTCTACACGAACATTTGGGCACTAGAAAGCTACCAGAGCGGAAGGTGCCGCATTTGCTTACTGCGGACCAAAAAAGTGTTTACGTATGTATACGCGCAATTCTAAATAGTTTCTATACCCATTCGTGACTGTTGGATTTATTATTGCACACCAGAAACGAAGCAATAGTTAAAGCACTGGGTTTTACCTAACCAACTTGCCCCCAAGAAAACGAAGATGTTTTCATCACCCTGATAAATCACAGTTTTCGGGGATTTCCAAAGCATTATCTCCATCGACTATTTTGGAAAGAGATAGACTATCACATGATAGTATTATGGTCAAATTGATCAAATTTGACTAAGAGTTGATAAAAAAACGCTCCAATTTGGCGAAGAAAAGAAAACTTATTCACAACGACAATACACCCACCAAAAGTCTGCAACAGCGAAATTAGTCAATTTATAGACATCGAGAGAATTAATTTTAATAATATGTCATTTATTTCCTGTTACTGCAGTATTAGAACAAAACTTAGCAAATAATATTTTCCACATTTCCTTATTGGATATTGCCAATATAATTTTAAAATGTGAACTAAGAATAATTTAAGAAACTCTAATCTCTTGGCTTAAATGAAGTAACTGCAACAATACAGCTACCTAAATTAGTTATACAATTTGAAATATATTGAGTGAAATAAAAAATAATTGTTTCTAGTTGTTTTTAAATATTACAAACTAAATGCCCTAAATTAAATGGGCGTAATTTTGAATATATCACAACAGTATATATTTTAGATTGTATTACAGAATCAGCATTAAGCAATCAGGCATTAATATGAGAATGCTAATTAATAAAAGTAGTATAATTGATTGTAATTATACAATTTCTAATGGTAGTTTAAATTTATTTCAATTTTGTACAAAATTTAATTCGTTTTTATGATGAATTCAAAAACAGTTTAGGCCATTTTCATCATTTAATTGGTAAACAATCTTGCTACAAAAAGAAAATCTTCTATATCTGTATCTACGTATTAAAATATAAATATAAACCGTTTGTGATTTGTGATCATCCAATAAGTACCTTAGGTGCCGGAATTAATTTTGTTGATCTTTTGTTTTATGGTTCATAAAAACAATTTTATATAAAACTGACGGTATATTTTATTTCAATTAAAGTATGTGCCATAACATAGCAGTATTTGCTAGCATACGCTATAGCTATGACATTTTCCCATTTTCAGGCAATAAATGGATTCCAGGTTTCAAGAATTCAATATTTTTAGAAGTGATGCACGAATCCACCTTATTTTTCACTTCTTCGCAATAATTGTACTGTTCTAATAATCCGCTTAGCATCAATCAAAACAAATGGTAGTCGAAAGGGGTAATGTCTGGTAAATAAGGCGGATGAGTCAAAACTTTCCAGCCAAGCAACTGTAACTTTTTTTTTTTAATGTTTGCAGTCATCGATGTCGATGGTTCACCTGGCTTAACTATTGCTTTTCTTCTCTTACGATTGTCATAATTAATCCATTTTTTATCACCAGCAACTATTCGATACAAAATTGTCTTCTTTTAATACCTTTCAAGAAACATTTCTCATGTGGTTAAACGCTTGTCTTGTTGTCTTTCAGTCAGTTTATGCGGTACCTAATTTCATTCTTTCTGAATGAATCCAAGTTTGTGTACACGTTTTCCAACAGTTGTTGAATCAACATTTAATGCTTCTAACAATCCTTCAAGCGTTTGATTCTTCAGACTCGATCTTAATCGAATAATACTTTCTGCATCTTCAAATTTTTCTGGACGGCCTAGATATTATTTGTCTTTCACATCAAATAACCGCTTTTGAAACGTTTAAACCAATTTTCACAAGTCCTTTCGGCAGGAATACGTTCCTCATAAACTTCTACAAGTAAACGATCACTTTCAGCAGCAGTTTTCTTCAGATGAAAGAATAAAATTAAAGCTTCCCGTAAATGTTGTTTATTTGGTATAAATTTAGACATTTTCAATGAAATACAAAAATATGATGTTTACACGTGAACTCACTATCATACACTAAATTTTATAGATTATGGTCAATACCTTAACGCACAATTGTTTCAGTATTACCATTAGTATTCCAGCATTAGTATAGTATTGCTGTTGTCTTGCTGAAAGATCAGATTTACACAAGCCTGCAAATATGCCCTAATGACCGCCTGTAATATTTCAATTACATAACGGGTGTCATTTAAGCTTCCTTTGATGGTTACTAGGATTTATCTGCTTTTGGCATATAGTTCTCCCATATAATTCCTGGAGTGTTAATTACAATGCGAAAGTTCAAAATTGTCTCTCAACCCGAATATGATTGATCCTTCTACGATCTTTAAAACCATCTAATCAAAATCTAGACTCATCACTAAAGCAAAAAGATCGGTATGATCTTAGATACTTTTAGGATGGGCAGATCATCGTACTCGTGTATAACTATGATCCTTAAGCAGAAGCAGTAATGTCCAATCGTCTGGTTATTGCTATTATATCAATAGTACATTTCTTTTGAAATAAGAATAATTGTGTTTCAAACCGAAAGATCCGCACCAGGATTGAACTGCAAAGAATAAGGTTACTCTTCTCTTTTTCTCTAATGCTTCAGGTAACCACATGATAAAGCCACTGCTCGTATACAAAACTTTAAACCCACGTGCTCCAAAAAATAAAAAAAACTGATCCGCCAGTCTTTTGGAAAGCAAATTAAAAAGATTGGGTGACTGCAGCATAATTTAGACTGGTTTCTGAACTACTTCGTATTTAGTGTAGGCAGGTATGTTTAGGTATTTATTGTTAGGCAATATTTGGCATAAAAATCGTTGCCATTCAAAACTTTATTTCTTATGCATAATACTCCAAGCCATTCTGAATCTCTAAAGTTTACTGATCCAAACATAGAAGTTTGCTTCTTACCTCCTAACACTACATTATTCATACAACTATTAGATCAGGCAATAATAGCAGCATTTAAAATATATTATACAAGTTATTGAGAGTTCGAGAGCTTTTAATGTGACCCACTGCATAAGATTTATTAAAGAAGCAGTAGATGAGTTATGTTCATCAACATTGAATTCCTGTTGGAGAAAGTTATGGCCAGAGGTTGTGGCCGATATGTCAGCAGTTCTTGACAAAGCAATAGAAATTGAAGACATTTTAAGAATCTTACACAAAATTTATGGCAACGGTTTCGACGAGTTGTAACCAAGTGACATTAAAGAAGTTATAGAACTCCACATCGATTTGTAAATAATTTAGCTAGTGCAAGAACTTAACATTCATGATGTCCAGCTGCAATTATGCACATGACAATTTTGTCAAGAAATTGTGGATGTCTGATGAGATCCACTTTACTCTAAGTTGATTTGTTAATAAATAAAATTCACGTTAGTCATAGAAAATCTACGATTGATTCATGAAAGGTCACTCCATATTGAGAAACTCATAATGTAGTGTACAGTTTCCAAACAAAAAATTATTGAAACCCTTTTTGAAAATGAAGAAGGATAAGCAAAAACCGTAAATACCGAGCTTTATAGGTATATACTTGAAAATGTTTACTTGCCTCAATTAGGAGACGCTGACGTCTACTGATTCCAGCATGATGGTGCTACAATCCATACACTAGCGCTAGCAATAGCGCTTTTGAGGAAACATTTCCCTAATCGGTTGATTTCCAATAATGGATATCTGAGATCGCTGTCACAGTTTCATCGCTCCTAACATCTTTCTTTAGGGCTACCTTAAAGCGAAAATTTAAATTAATATACCTCAAATACTAGATCAGTTCAAAGAGCATACTTTTTAGAGAAAGAGAGGGAATATGCTAAGAATACTGAGGTATTGATAGATATGAAAAGGGTATCAATTTCTCAACTGGAAAATAATATAATTGAAAAGACATTATTTTTCGAAAATAATTGATTAGGAATATCAAAAAACGTATTCGAGAAATTTACAAGTTTGATGAATTTTTAGTTGTCTTTATACAGGGTTAATTCTTCTATTGGAACCTTCGGTGTGAAACACTAAACTCGAAGCGATTTACTACTAAACACCAAATCATCTTTTGAAAACTTCTCGACCCACATTTTGCTAACCATGTTAGTATCATCAGGAGATGATTTAATCTAATTCTAAAAACTAAACTATGTTCTATTTATATGAAAATCCTATCTAATGAAGCGTGTAAAAATCACGAACCGTGAAGTTTACAGAGTCTTACATTACGAATTGAAAAAGTTGACTGAACGGAATAGGTCCTTTATCTCGGTTCATAATTTTCTTTAATCTTTTTTCTTGAATTTTCTCGTTCACATTTTTCTATTTGAATGTTTTCATATGCATCCAAAACCCTATTGATATTTACACTTTTTACCAGTTTTAAATCTATATTCTATAGTCTCAAATCTTAATTTTAATATCTATATCGTGGTCATGTTTAATTGCATGTTGGGTAACACAAGATTTTTCGTTTCTCCCATATCTAATGTGGGCAACGTGTTTTATAAATCTCGATAATATGGATCTTTTTGTTTGCCCAATATACCTTTAATACTTTATACTTTGGATTACCCAGGACTTCTTTTAATTTATTATGTGGTTTATACACGACCTTAATGTACACATTTTTCAAAATTTTGTTTAGCCCTGATGTTAATTGGGCATCAAACGGTATTATTAAAAATTTATTCGTGTAATGATCTTTTTGAAAAGTCACAGATTCTTTCCATAATTTTCTAAACTTATGTTTTCTAATTAATTTATCTACAATATTCTTATTATAACCGTTTACTTCGGATACTTCCCTAAAAGTTTTAATTCTTTGTTATAATTATCTTTGTTTAAAGGAAAATTCATTAATCTGTTTACCATAAAATTTAAGCTAGCCATCTTATTTTGGAAACCATGATTTGAATCATTAGGAATGTATCTCGAAGTGGTGGTGTTTTTCCTAAATATATCAGAATCTAACATATTTTTATTGTTTCTACTGACTAAAAGTTTTTTTTTCATTTTTTAAATCAAAAAATTGCAAAAACGTCATCCACATATCCTAACCATACCTTCGGAAAGTAACTGAATTCATCCCTCGCCTCGGATTCAAATTTACTTATAAATAAATTGGCTAAGAACTCTCATTGCCGTTCCTTCTTGTAGTTCGTAAAACCTGTTATTAAATCGAAAACAATTTTGCTTCATACATAATCTTGTTAAAGAAATGTACTCAGAGACAATCTTGTTATTAAAACCATTTAACTCGAATAATTCCCTCAGGTACTTAAAGGTATGTGGAATCGAGACACTTGGAAACTACAATGCTCCGTTAAAAGAAACCAAGACCTCACCTGCCTGTAGATGTGTATTTTTAATTTTTTCTATGAATTTTGTGAAGTTTATCATAGTACAAGAAGGTAGTTGGTTTGGTAGATTTTTAAAAAAGTGATTTGGTGTTTAGTGGAAAATCTCTTCGAGTTTATAAGGAATTATCCAATAAGAATGTGAGAACTTTAAAATGATGTTCAATAATAACCACCAGTGATAATGCGGTAATTTTCATTTTATCTTGAAGAACAAATAATGACATTGCCTTTTGAAACTGTCGTTCAAATGCCCTCTTCGGCTTCGTCTGCCGGAATACATTCTGGAGACCTAATTTTTGATTACTCTTTCACATACATTGCCTGAATGTTTTATTTAAGGTCACGAATTGTTTGCTGTTTATTTATGTTAATCATAGTTTTAATATAATCTCACAAAAAATAATCCAAGGGCCTGAGGTCGCATGATCTCGGAGCAGTTGACATTACCATTTCGCGAAATAACGGATCGAAGAAACTTTTCTTGAAATAAATCAATTTTTCAGGACGGACTTTTTCAAGAAGGGTAACAAATCGCACAGTCTTCTTTTTACACATTTATCAGTTCACACCAAATATATTTAGCAAGCATATTTCTATAGCGTACACCATTAACAGTACCGTGATTTCCAGTATCGTCTTCAGAAAATAAAGTCCTATCACTCCTTTAGGTCAAAAACCGCACCAAACAGTGACTTGTTAAGGATGAAAAGGTAACTCCTGAATCACATAAGGATTTTTATCGGCCCAAATCTTGAATTATGTTTGTTCACAAACCCACTAGTAAGACGTGCGCTTAGTCGGAAACTAAACACGCATTTTGACGGCAGATAGGAATACTTTCTACGCGCTGTTGACTGTTGTATTTTTCCATGGTGAATTAACTCAATGTTTTGGTCACAAGTTGATGTCTGTTTCATAGTTCTGACATTCTTATTGGAAAATTTTGTTGTAAAAACATTTAAAAAAAATTATTTTTTTTAAATAAAATCGGATAGCTACTTTTGGGTTGACCTGTATTGATATCCTTGGATACAAAAGTAATCAAAAAAGAAATCGTTTTGAAACTGTTCTAGATTTGTAAGCAGCAAGTTGTAATATGCAGAATTTTAGTTTGAAAACGTATTGTAACCCTCAATGGCCTGTAATATTTGCATGAGTTACCTCAAAATTTCAATAAAAAGGACTCCATACGAGATCCTTGGTAATATTAAAGCCCTCTTGTTAACAGTATTAAACGAGATACAAATAGGAGCTTGAATTTCTCATTATTTATTTTAAAAATTAAATGTTATAGCAGAAGTTTGCCTCGAATAAATATATTAATTTATAAAAATTATTGCATTTGACCTTCCTAGAGCAAGAGCTCGGTATCGTATTAGACAACCAGTGTGCACATACATAATATTTAAAATATAAATTAAGTGATTCGACAAGCTTCCATTTATGAAAGTAAATAATTAAATATTATAACAGTCAATATTTAAAAGTTTATTATCATATTTAATATAAAATATAAAATATCGGCCTATTTTTTGTTATTATTTAAAACCAATTTAAAATCATCATTCATAAACGGTTTGTAATAGGCTTATTTTTTAATCACTTATCAGTTCATTAAAAATCCAATTAGATATACGAAATTGCATATATATATATATATATATATATATATATATATATATATATATATATATATATATATATATATATATATTTTATATGGAAGGTCAATAGATATTAAACACTTTGTTAACAAAATATAATAAATGTGTTATCTGTTTGCATTCAGTTCTAAGATTTTCTATATTAGATTATACGGAACCAATAAAAAAATCTTTTTTAACGGCATATCTCTTTGAAAATCGAATGGTTAAGCTTCTAGGTAATGTTAAGCAAATTGGTTTGTTATAGTGTTACAAAATTTGCAATTACACTATTTCATAATTCATTTTTATATAAATGAAGTTTGAATTGTTTTTTTAATACATCTTTGTTTCAAGTATAAATCATGCTTTATTGGGTGCTTTTAACTGAATCATTATTTTAGCGAACATTTGTATATTTTTAAAACATTCTCAGATCTTCATTTTTTTGAAGTAGAGGGCTGAACAACGGCTCATATTTTTTGTCTAGGTATATTCTGTTGGTGTCTATCCTAACTTTTTTTGGTTGCCTTAGTTCTTTAGATATATGACTTCTCAAAACCAACCGATTTTTGGAAAGTCGCTGTTTTCAGATAGCTATAACTTTTTTCTATCAAATCGAAATCGCTTGAAATGAGAATATACTTCTTTCTATCCCCAAACAACCCTGAAGATTTCAAGTTTGGAATAGAAGTGATATACGAGCTGTGAATTTTTAAAATCTTCAAATGTTCTACTTAATACGTCATTTTAATGGTATTATTATTAATTTCTTAAATTTTACGTAATAAATTAATTATTCTATCTGTTAGTAAAAAAATATATACGGAGCTTAAAAAATTCAATACTCTAGTAAAATTATGAAAAATTATAAGATAAAAATTATTGAATTATAAAAATTAAATTATTTTAACAAATTCTTTTATTTGATACAATATTAAATATAATAATTTAAAACAGATTTATACAATATTTTTGTGAATGATAATAATAATAGCATAGATTTTAATATTATAATAATAAATTATCAATCTTAATTTCGAAAATGAGATAGAAACATATATGTTTCCTTTTATATCTTAATTATTATATAATTTTTTATAGAAAAAAGTTATAGCTATCTGAAAATAGCAATTTTCTAAAAATCGATTGATTTTGTGAAGTCATATTACCTCAAGTCAGTGCCTCAAATAATTGAGGCAATCAATGGAAATTAGGATAGACATTAACAGAATATACCTAGATAAAAAATATGAGCACACGATTTCGTTGTATATAACTTTCACAAGTAGACTACTTTATTTGATAACTTTCACAGATGCGACAAAATTGGGACCAGGAATGGAATAGTATTGTCTTTTCTGAGGGGTCTAGGTTCACACTCCTGACCTGTCCGACGTTGTCAGGGTGAACCAGAAGAGGAGAGGAGTATTGTTGACGTATGTACGTCTTTAGCGCTTCTCTTCTTAGAAAGTGGCCATGTTAAATCGATAATGGCCAATTCTTAGATGAGTCCATATTACGCACTACGCCCCTCTATAGGGGAAGATAAGATTTATCAAAGACACATGATTTTATAAAAAAAAGCTTAGGGGTATTAGGTTTAAGTTTGCAATTAACTTGAATCTGTTCAGAGATGAAACCAGATAAACGGCGTTCGAATTGCGCATCCTTAAAGCAAGTTTAGCTCTAAGGTCAACTCGTTCACTACTATCAATTAAAATGGCATGGGATGCACAAAAAACGAACTTTTGAGCCCATTGATTAAGCCCCCTTCAAGCAGAAATGAAATTTAGATACCAAGGTGGGGAAGGTTGCTATATGGTCCCTTCTAAAGATTTGATGGATTAAGAAAATTTGTACATATGAGCAAGTCAGAAGAGGTTACAGTTAGGGTATTATTATTAAATCAAAGATTATTATTAAATAGTTGCTGCAAATTCAGCCGGGAAGATTCAATTGCAAAGGTAAAAGCGGGAAGCATAAGAATAGTTCATGATGAATTCAAGCACAGCTAACCCCAGCATAGGATTTGGACCCATTCATATATAAAATATCCGTAGGGAGGAGGAAGTCCTGAAAGGGGCCTGTTGTAGCGGAAGAGTTTAAGGTTGAGTATGTGGAAAGGAGGACTCCAAGAGCGGATAGAGATTACAAAAATAGGCTGGCAGGAGGGAGCGAAATACCAAGATCAAAAAGGGACTGAACCATAAAGCATCTAGAATTATGCGAACGAGTATCATAGACTGGATGAGGAATCCATAGGATTAAAGAAATATTCAATCAGAAATATTCAAAGGACGAAGGGTCTACATCTAAGTAAGTAAGAGGTCTACTAGGCGACATTTCAAAGGCATCATCTCTGCCTCACAATGAATACTATGCATGAGGCTGCTCTTAAAGGTGCGCAGAATTCTGGAAGAGCTGTATATAAATGAAGGACTATGCGATGATTGCAACTCCTTTTATAATGAGAGAGCCATCTCTTCATCGTAAGGTCTTTAGGCAAGCCGGCTTTTAGGAGAGACAGGTAGTTTTTCCAGCACAGTCTACTGACGAAGGTAAGCCCAAGGAATTTGAGAGTATCATCAGCAGGAATTAGGGAATTAGCAAGTTAGAAGAGGTCGTGACGGGGACAAGATCATCTTCTGCAGAAATGCATGAACAAATAATTTTCTGGGGCGGATTAATATGTGTTTGATTATCCAGAAAGTGACTTAAGCGAACGTTGAACTATTCTCTCACATAGTCTGAGACTCGGCAATGTTTAATAAATCAGGATGCCGTCAGCATAGAGTTTAAAGGAAATGGGATACGTTGTTTATACTGCAAAGAGATATGCTGGTTTATATTATTAATAGATATAGAAATATAATGATACGCTAAGGGCGGAATGCTCTTCGGTACAATTAGTAGATTGAGGTGAGGGAAATCAAGATGAGTTGATATAGAAGAATTATCCACCAGTATCACAAGTGACTGATCCGATGTGTCCGAATGGTATAACATTTAAAACATCTTAAAGTACTGGGTATGTACTTTACTTCTCTTTTCAATATCTTTGTTTTGTAATCGTCAAAAAGCAGAATCGCAAAAACAGTGGTGGACAAAACCTAATCTTAAAACCTGTGGAAATTCACTTAAAAACTTTAAAATCGTGAATCGTCGCTTCTTTGAATCTTGTCCACATCACGAACCAAATCTTTAGAAATGAGAAAAGGTCGGCCAGGACTCATCCTGCACATTAACCGTCCATACTTGAACATTCTCATCTTCTTTGAAACTTTACTGTCACTCATAGCGGTGAATATCCGCTGCTGTCAAGTCTCTTGCGCTCAAGAATCGAATTACAGATCATATTTCACAGTCGGCGGGCGACTCAATTTTCTTAAACATTATAAACTTCCACAGGTTAGCACACAGACAGACGAGACGCCTGCAAATGGTGCCTAAACGCGCGCAAAACATGTTGGGAGCAGACGCGCAAGAGCACTGCGGCGATTGCGCGTCATTCTCGGTCTCGTTCACAGACTTAAAAAATACCCCTCGTAACATTTAAAACATCTTAAAATATTGGGAATATAAGGTTTAAATTTAAGGTTTAGGTATCCTGCCCTATCCCCTTGAAGCAAGTGAGGTGTTCGGATTGTAAGAATAAGATTTGTGGAGGCAGTGAGCCGCCTCCTTCCTTCCGATCCTTTTTACCGATTAAATTCCTAAGTGTAAGAGTATCGAGGGTATTTCCCCCTCCTCACACACAAGGAGGTCAAAACTGCATATTATGATTGACCGTATATGATTTGTGAGGTTCTATAGTTGTACTGTAATGGTGAACATTAACTAGTTTAGAGGCTACTTCTGTCTGTTTAACAGTCGTTAGAAGAGGGGTTCCATCACGGCAAGTTTTATAATTTTAGGTTTTCCTAAGGAGCTAGTATAGATCTGAATATTACAAAAGGAGAGATTTTTTAAAGGAGTCCTCTTTTACAATAATTTATTTAAAATTCACTGCTCTGTGGACTGATGGGACAACTTAATCCTGGGTCTTCTAGATCCTTGGAGAAGGGGCGTGGGGTGAAAGGGTTATTTAAAGAGAAAGCCATGGAGTCCCAACGAGTGGTGTTGAAATATGTGTTCACTAAGGCAGTATACCCTCACCTTGGCTACCCTAAATATACTGGAGGGACGGGAGGTACTTCAGTGGCACCGCTAGACACACCAATACCCACAGGTGCCACGGTACATTTGTCTTATGGGTTGGACTCGAGCCCCGGAGACGTTACACCCCGTACTTGAATACTCATTCAGGTCCCGTGGGAGCTGGGAACCAAGATACAAGTCCAGGCCCCATGCTAGTTTTAGTTCACTCCGGGTATTTCATGTAAGTTCAATATTCAACCCACTAACATTAATGCATTTATATTCAATTTCCTTGGCATGTCCATGCAACATTAAAAAATATATGTATCCTCACAGGTTACAATTTCGGACACAGTACGGTGCCTACATGAATAAGATATCTAAACGTTGATATTTTGAATCCAGCAAGAAATTTGGACTCAGATTCATGCACTTTCTATAACTACTATATTTTGTATTCGAATCCGTCGATAAATTTTTTTAAATTAGAATATTTCTTGAAATATCTATTATTGTGTGAAATACAAATGTATTGCTTCAATTACATTCTCAAGCTTACTTTATAACTAGAGTAGTTTGACTTCCCTGTTTGCTAAGTTAACCTTCATATATGTTCACCCATTGGCTAATGCGCTTTCAGCAAGGGAAAAACTGTAAAAAACGTATTTGAAATGATAATAGTCGTAAATTTTTCATAAGACAATACAAATATTCTTAATTAAATATACATTTGATTTTTTCTTCGCATATTAACACTATTAAACTCTTACTAAGAGCTGAAAATAAAATTTTCTTTATACACTTTAACCATGGTCTTGACAAACCAAACAGGAAACAACCTCCATTTCACATATATTTTTTTAATGAGTTTGAATATCGTAATTATTCAGCTTTTAAAATATCAAGACGATAAACAGTACAGCTATCAAAAAGAAATGTTAGATTAACTATAAAAAATATTGTAATTTTCTTTTTTAATTTGCAAATAACTTTTTTTCAGGTTTTTACCTATGACTGACCTATGTAGTAACACAATTATGTCAATGGTAAATTGGTACAGATGAAATATTTATATTTTTATATATAACAAATTACATATTTTTTTCAGGTAAAATAGATAGTAGACATTTCAAAACAAAATGAATCCCTTAATTTGTTTTGCAATAATACAGTGAAAAATCAGATACTTTTATGATACTGATATAAATGAAGGTGATTTCATTGTCGACAACTAGCTTCCGTTTTAACCCCCCAGGACATCTGTCTTGTTTCTGATGATGTTGACACCATGTAAAACGGGGCGAGTGTCAATTGCCGGGTTATATCAAGGCGAATCCTGAAATCTCTTAATATGTTTAATTTGTTTAGGTGAAATTTATTGAGAGAAAGTAGTGATGCGAGCCAATGATGTAATATTTGGTATTCCGTCCGTAGATTTCTTGTGTATTTCCAAGAAATATATTTGTGACGTTGAGCATTGTCAAATAATTTTTGACTCATTGCCACGTCGGTAACCAGACCGGATGAAGCCGAATATTTCCAGTGGTGATGTAACGCAATAATTTATTGAACCCTCATTTGTGTGGTGGTCGACCCTTCTGACTTTGATAACAGTTATACGTTCTAAAGTGTATAAACATAATACGCTCTAAAATGATTGAAGTGAAGTTATGATTTTAAGCCAGGATAACCTTCGTCACGCCTAATGACAGCTCATTAGGTGTAAGTAAATTGACCACCATTAGTAAAGTGAAGTTACACCTAATGACACCTCGTGAAGTGTTCGTAATAGACAAAAGCCACCAAGGAGGAATAATCCTTCTGACAACATACCTATCTATCCTTAATCCTCCGTTAGGCGCACCTTCCTATATCGCGCGTGTGAACATGCTGCTGCATTTTCACTATTTCAAATATGTTTACTTATTATATTTTTAAACGCACTTTTATTAGTGAATAATAATAAAGTAAGAAAAAAAGATAAAAACTTATTTACAAAAAAAATGGCAAGTTAAATGTACAGTTAGTTTTCATAGTTAACTCTTCGCATTAATTGTTCGCAACTAATACATCTTCAAAGTGTAACACTATGTTTTTTACGCGCGATTTCATTGCATTCTTGGCACAAAAGATTTGTTATATTGTTCTTATGTTTTCTAAAAATGTATCAAATGTCTTCTTTTCGTTTTACCATCTGAACAACTTCATCCTTTCTATTTCTTTATAATAAAACCTCAGTATCCTTTGAAAGTGAATTAAGCTTGGTGTGAAAGTGAATTAAGCTCAAATAGTATTCCATTAAATTCTTTGCGAGATTTTTTTAAATATCCAAAGTTTATGTTCATATTCAGAATTGATAAAATTTAAACTGACCATTGAATTCATGCTTACTATGCCAAGCTGGGCAGCTTACTAAAGCAGCTTAAGAAAGTATAAAAGACCACCTCCTTGTCATACCGGCATTAGAATAGGCTAAGCACATATGGTCCAGCGTGCTTCTTTAGTATGATTCATTATGTATTTATTATATATTCGTATACATAACATACATTCATGAACGTATACATTCATAATACATATGTATAACAAATACACTTAAATTAATGATAAACTGTAAAATGAAAATATGATTATAATATTGATAACAGTTGCCCACTTCTTAATTAGAGAATGTCAGCGGGTGTGATCGGAATACTATCGCTACCTGTTATTAATACAAAAACTAAAATCTGCGGTGTAATTGCCACCAACGCTCCATGAATTTGAGACCACCATGACAATTAATTTTGTTTTGAGAGTCTTTAAAAGTAGATAAGATTAACATTTTTGCTGTCATGGCAAAAAGTGAATTTCATGTGTTGCTTACAAACAACTTAACTTTACAACTTTAAGTAGAGAAACATTCGTGTAAATCAAAGAACATTTAAAAAAAGTAACAAGAGAACTGTGTTCCTTCACATTTCACGGTTCATAAATGGTTTACTGAATTTTGATGTGATCGAGTAACGCTCCGCGCTTAGAACGGCCAGTTGAGGTCAATACTGAGCTGAGGAAATGATCAATATAATCATATTGTATTAGCCGACCGCAGAGTAAAAGTTATATAACGATAAACATTTCGGAATAATCTGTACGGAATATCTTTGATAAACATTTCGACATGACAAAGCTATCAGTGCAATGTAAGCCACGTTTACTCTATTTATCAATAAGCGAATCAAGTGACTACTTCATATCGGTGTTTGTACGTGTATAAGTGCAACTCGAAGTAGTTTGTGATTTGTGACTGTTAATGAAATCTCGATTAATTACTACACCCCAGAAATTTTCTTGTCTTTTTTGACACTTGTAGGTATTCTTAAAGAAACCTTTGCAATTGTTCGCGATACAATAACTCTATTAAAAACTAAAAAAATTATATTATAAAATTTTTATCATAAATCATTATATATATATATATATATATATATATATATATATATATATATATATATATATATATATATATATATATATATATATATATATATATATATATATATATAATATGTTATCATTTTATATATAAATCTTCTCCGTTTTTTTATTATATTTTAAATATTTTTATATTTAACCATGCTAAAATTTCTCGTTTTCTTGCTCCTTTTATGGTGCTCCTAAAAATTTGTCGGGTATCCGTTTGTCTTTCATACTTATCACATATCAAAACCATCTCAGCGTCTTGGGTTTTTAGGTTCGCTATCGTACCCTTTATACAATTCTCGTAACTGATTATTCGTTATCCCTTTCCCCCAACTATCTTCTAATTGCTTACTTTTGTATAATTTCCTTATACGTTTCTTTTTCCGTACCGCAAAAAATATTCCAAGGGCATGTGATTGCATAATCTTGGTGGCCAGTTAACAATACCATTTCGCAAAACAACGCATCTAGAAAACTTCTTGTGGCAAATTTATGGTCTGGCGAGATGAGTAACAACTTGCACGATCCTGTTGAAAGAAAACATTGTATACGTCCACATTTATCAGTTTAAGCCAAAGATATTTTGTTAGTATATTCCAATAGAGTTCATCATTAACAGTAACATGATTTCTATCATTGATCGGAAATGCTACGGACACTGTTATCTGGCCATATCTTTTTGGAATATTTGAAAAGGGAGATACGATTTTACAGCGTAATGCTGCGTTATTTTCAAACTTCACGAAGAGTTGATAAAAAGACCGTCTCAATTAAATAAGACAAGCGAAGTGCTATTGCACCACAACAATGCCCCTGCTCAATCGGCCGCCGTTATAACAGCGAAATTTGTCTCCTCTGCCTTCGTAAAATCAAATTACTTCGAAGATAAAAAAGCTGGAAAATTGGTGGACAAAATTCATTGAACTAAAATGACACTATGTTGAAAAATAAATTGATTTCAGACCAAAAAAACAATATATTATTTAAGAAGTACCTGTTTTTTCACTCTACAGTCGTATTAAAGAAACCTTCGCAATTGTTGATTCTATTAAACACTAAATAATTTTTTAAATGAAATATAAGCTCTGCAATTGTTTCGTCATAAAAATGATAACCAACAATCATCAATACGTTTTTTTATTTCTTTTAGCGCTTCTTTCTTATTTTACACTTTAGTTGTTACATTCATATAACAAATTACACAAAAACTCCATAAAGAGTGGAGTGTCTTGTCGCTTTTATGCAAGATATATTACTTTATCTTTCAAACGCTGATTGCATCACGGACTTGCAATAATTCTCTCTCTCCCGTCTTTCGAACGTTGAGTCAATCAGTCATGCTCGAATGTACAACTCGAAGCCCGACTGATGACGGCTTAAGGCCAGAAACCAGTCTCGGGAGCCGATTGTTGACGTTTAATTGCGACTGAATATTTTCCCTTGTTTTTTGAATATTTTTAATATATAAGCATGCTAAATCCTTAATCGTCTTGCCCTCCCATGTAATTCCAGACCTTTCTCGTCTTCTTATTTTTTGTATGCTGCTTTTAATTTTTTTTTGGGCAACCGTTTGTCTTTCATACTTCGTCGCATGCCATCACCATCTTAGTCTGTGTCTTTTTATGTTCTCTATTATATCGGGTTCTTTATACAATTCTCGTCGCTGATTATTCGTTATCCTTTCCTCCATCTCTCTTCTAATTGCTTACCTTTATATAATTTTCTTAGACGTTTCCTTTTCCATATCGCAAAACATAATGCAATGGCGAGTGATTGCATAATTTTAGTCGCCAGTTAACAAGACCATTTCGCGAAATAACGCATGTAGAAAACTTTTTTGTGATAAATTTATTATCTAGCGAGAAGCGTGGCAACTTCCATGGACTTGTTGAAAGAAAACATTGATTATATCCACATTTATCAGTTCTGGGCAAAAATATTCTGTTACCATATTCCTATGCGTTCATCAATAGCAGTAACATGATTTCCATCATTGACTGGAAAGGTTAATAAAATGGCCATATCTTTATCGAATATTTGGAAAAGGAAAATACGATTTTGTAGGACATCGTAATGCTGCATTATTGTAAAATTTCACGAAGAGTTGATAAAAAGGCGGTCTCATTTAAAGAAAAGTGAAGTGCTATTTCACCACAACAATGCACCTGCCTAATCGGCCTCCGTTAAAACAATTAAATTTGTCCCCTCCGACTTCGTAAAGTCATACTTCTTCCAAGGTAAAAACAGCTGGAAAATCGGTAGGTGAAATTCATCGAGCTAAAATGACACTACGTTAAAAAATAAATCGATTTCAGATCAAAAAAACAATATTTCATTTAAGAAGTACCTGTCTTTTCACTTTACACTCGTATTCTCAAAGAAACTTTCGCAATTATTGACTCTATTAAATACTAAACAATTTTTCAAATATAACATAAAGTTTTCAATTGTTTCGTCATAAAAATAATAACCAATAAACATAGATACGTTTTTTATTTATTTTAGAGCTTATTTCTTATTTTATGCTTTAATTGTTACATCTATACAACAAATTACGACAAATAATGGAGTGTCTTGTCGTTTTCATGCAAGATATATTACTTCATCTTTCAAACGCTGATTTAAAAAACTATCACGGACTTGTAATAATTCTCTCTCCCGGCTATCGAATGTTCAATTCCAGCGTGACTGATGACGGTTTAAGGCCAGAAACTGGTCTCGGAAGACACATGTTGACGTTTGATGGCGACCAAAAATTTTCCCTTATTTTTTGAATATTTTTAATATTTTAGCATGCTAAATTCTTAATCATATTATCCCTATTATTCTAGACTTTTCTCGTCTTCTTGCTTCTCCTATACTATTCTTAAAAATTTTGTGGGTATCTGTTTGTCTTCCATACTTGTCACATGTCATAACTATCCCAACCTCTGTCTTTTTATGTTCGCTATTATATCGGGTTCTTTATACAATTCTCGTCGCTGATTATTCGTTATCCTTTACTCCATCTCTCTTCTAATTGCTCACCTTTATATAATTTTCTTAGACATTTCCTTTCTTTGTACCGCAAAAAAGTAATCCAAGGGCGTGTGATTATATAATCTTGGTAGCCAGTTAACAATACCATTTCGCGAAATAGCGCGTCTAGAAAACAAGTCACACGATTTTGTTAAAAAAAAACATTGTTTATATTCACATTTAACAGTTCAAGCCAAAGATTTCTATTAGCGTATTCCTATGGCGTTCATCATTGACAGTAATATGATTTTCATCATCTATCAGAAAGGTTTTGAACACTGTTTTCAGGTCATATCTTTATTGATTATTTGGAAAAAGGAAATACGGTTTTACAACATAGTGTAATGCTGCATTATTGTCAGATTTTACAAAGAGTTGATTAAAAGGCGGTCTCATTTAAAGAACAACAGTTACAACAGCGAAATTCGTCCTTTTCGACTTCTTAGTCATACTTCTGCGAAGACAAAAAAAAACAGTATTGCATTTAAGAAATATCTCTCTTTTCACTCTACACTCATATTTTAAAAGAAACCATCGCAATTGTTGACTCTATTAAATACTAAATAATTTTTCAAATGTATTCTAAAGTCGACAATTGTTTCGTCATATAAATGATAAACAACAAACATATATACGTTTTTTTTTATTTCCTTTAATGCTTAGTTCTTATTTTACGCTTTAATTGTTCCATTCATATAACAAATTACGACAAACAGTGGAGTGTCTTGTCGCTTTCCCGCAAGATATATTACTTCATCTTTCAAACGCTGATTCGAAAATCCATCACGGACTTGCAATAATTCTCTCTCTCCCGGCAATTACATATTCCATTGTTCCGCCATTGCATCTAATACATTTATTCGTTATCAATGACCATTTTAAAATATTAGTGCATTCGTATGGTTCTGGTTTGGTCAGATTCTGTCTCAGTCGACGTTCATTAAATCACTTCTGTCTGAACATTACGTATAGCAGGAAGTTCGAATAAAATCTGGTCAGACAAGCATGGCTTTTCTCGTTATGGAGCAATTTTAAAATGAAATCCGCATATCAGGTTGGAACATTAATGTTGACTTTTATAGATATCATTTAGTGATGGAATATATCGAAAGTAATATAATTTTTTATTCAGGTGTTTAAAAACCTAAGTCATAATATGATTTTAAAAGGTTTTTAATATGATAAAAGTTTTCACCAATGATAAAGCTACAAACATTTAATGGTATTATTACTATACGAACTATCTCTCCGAAATGATTTTATAGTGTTTGAAAAATTTCTTCTATTTAAACAATATTTATTTTATTTAGAGGAATATATAGACCCAAAAATCAGAGGAAACCAATTCAAGGAAATATATTATTTTATGATTTAACTCCGTATATCTCTTCTTACTAAAATACGCATTTTGGTTGACTAATATGATACGAGGGTAGTCTGAAAAGTTTCCAGCCTCATCATGAAGATGGCGTTGCACGTCAAAAAAATGTTGGTAATATAATTACGCATATCTTGAAAGATAACCTTGAAAATTTCAGCTTAGTTGTTATTTAATAGTCAGTTATATCAATGGACGTTAGTGTTTCTATAAAGATGGAAAAATCGATTATCGAGCCGTCATTCAATTCTTGCATTTGAAAGGCAATAGAACTATGTAAATTAAAGCGGAAAATTAATTTGCGAAGCGTATTGCCTTTTAAATGCAATAATTTAATTCGATAAATCGGTATTCGATTTATTCCATCTTTACAGAAACACTAACATCGAGTGACATAAATGACTGTTATACTACTGAACATCTAATATGGCCGACATTTTTAAGATTCTCTTTCAACACAACACATATAAACATCCTATAATAATGGTTGTAAAGTGGTTCCCAATAGGTACGATAGAATTTTGACACCTAATGGCGGCCATATTTGATATCCAGTTCTTAACATTTTCTGTTAATTGTTTCATTTAGGTTTACCATTTCACCATAAACAAGTTTTCGTTACCACAACGTTTGGAAATTGTCCAAACATTTCATCAAAATTCGAAAAGTTTTGTTGCACTCAAAGAGCATTTCGTTCAAAACACGGTCGTCATTCTGATCTTTCTTATCGAGTCATCCGCAGTATAATTGATAAGTTTGAATCTGAGTATAGTCTTTATGACCAAAAGCCACCGTGAGGACTTTGTAGCGGCGGTAGTGAAGAAAATATCGCGACTGTTCATAAAAGTGTTGCCGAGAACGATAATGTGTCTGTTCCGTGCCGTTCTCAAGAGTTGGGCTTATCTAGGATGACCACCTGGCATATTTTGCGTTTGGATCTCAGTTTGCACCCATACAAGATTGTATCGAAACAATAACTTAAGCCAACTGACCATCAATTACGTCGGGAGTTCGCAGATTGGGCGGTAGAAGCAATGGAAAACTGACAATGAAACTGGAAAACTGAAATGGTCAGTTGACAATATCAATTTGCGAAATATCACGTTTAGAAAACTTTTCTTGTAATAAATCGATTGTATGGCAAAATGTGTGACAACTCGCCTTTTTGAAAGAAAACATTGTTTATTTACACATTTATCAGTTTAGGCCAAAGACGTTCTGTTAGCCTTTTTCGACAGTATTCACCATTAACCACAACATGATTTGTATCATTGTCTTCAAAAAAGCATGGTTCTACCACTCTTTCAGCCTAAAAACCGCCCTAAACAATGACTTTCTGTAGATGAAGAGGTAACTCCTAAATCACTTGAAGATTTTCATCTGTCCCAATCCTGCATTTATATTTGTTTACTAACCTATTAAACCAAGAAGTGCGCTTCGTCGGAAAAGATAATTGTATGGTATTGTATAAAGTAGACATGTATGTCGAATTGATACAATATACTGAATACAGCAGTCTATGAGTGACATTTACAATTAAAACAGTGTTGCCGCTAATACATTTCAAAGTTCTGACACTCTTATTCGAATATATATATATATATATATATATATATATATATATATATATATATATATATATATATATATATATATATATATATATATATATATATATATATATATATATATATATATATATTATACTTATTTATAGATAACTTAAACTAATACAGTATAACGACTGTTGACATTCTATGCCTCGTCTGGCGTTCAAGAGGATCAACCTACTCTAATATTCAATCACCTACTCAGTCGTCTAAAAATATAACAAGAGTATAATACATTAAATGGGGAATAAATAAAAAGCACAATAGTTTGTTCTAAGATAAATGTGGGTACCTATATTTAAAGTCTAGTACCTGATGGTAAAATAATAGTCTATTCTAATCCGAATACTTTGCGACTTAATATCTTCCACATGGATTGTGACAATTAATTATGGATACGTATAAAAATATTTGATGAATAAAAAAATATATGAATAAAAATATTTGATTAATTAGAACCAAGTTTTAATAGTTCAAAATAAACGAAATATTCGCATAACAGCATTATAATATAAGAGTCATTAAAACTGTTCGCGCACGCCTCTGATTAACTTTGGCTTGGGTGTGCGGACCGTCGGACTCCTGGTAGCGCTCTGCGGGGGCCGCGTCGCCCCAGGGCCGGGCGGGGTCCCTCGGAGATGATGCCCTTCCTTTCACCGGGTTACACAACACGAACGCGCCGTTCATGCGGGCAGCCGACGGTTCCATGGGTGCCGGCTCTGGTCGATCAGCGGATTTGATGTTCGCTTTTTGCTATTTCTATTGTGAATTTTTACGGATTTCGTGCGGACGATTGTGCGATAAAAGATACACCAATTTTTAGGCGTAGTTCAGATGATAGGCTTACACAACTGCAAGGTGTTTGCTTTTTCTTTTATTCCTTATATAGAAATGGAGTTTCAATTAAAATTTGAATATTAGTAACTATTGACCACGTCATTTAAGACCACAAGATATCATGATGATGCAAGAATTATATTTGAAAAAATGATTATATATCTAGGATTTGAAATTTAGATGTGAAGAAAACTACTGTCATAAATAAAGAGGCTAAATTATGATTATTCTAGGTATGATTATCTATAGCATTATTGTTTTAGCTAAAGTACCCCATTTAGGAAAAATGGCTGTTTATTTGTTTCTATAGATGGCCTTTTTTTGAATAAAATTGTCAAAAACAATTTGGCACAATTGCTGTTTAATTTTACTAATAATTTGATGCATGTTTCGCTTCAGGTCACTAATCCTCTGCGAATTATTAGAATAGACTTTGTCCTTGAGGAAGTCCCCACTAAAAAAGTCGAGGCGGGTTAGATCGTATGGTCTTGCAGGCCATTTCGAGAAATGATGCGGCCAGGAAAACGTCTCCGTAACAAATCCAAAGTTTCCCTCGCCGTATGACACATGGCACCACCTTGTTGAAAGAACTTACTGTTAAGGGACATATTATCCAATTGGGGTTATAAAAAGTAAACGCTTAGCTTTAGAGCGTTATGGAGCGTTCATCTTTAACATTTACCGTTTTACCATCCTCATTTTCATGAAAAAATTGTCATATAATCCCTCCATTCCACAATGCAATCTTCTTCGCGTTCTTCGCAATTATTCGAGGACTTTCACTTTCCCAAATTCTACAATTCTGCTTGTTTACATAACATGTGAGGTGAGGTGAACGAATGGGCCTCATCAGAAAACATAATGTGATTATAAAATTCAGCATTACTTCTAACATCATAACAAGTTTGCATAATTTTAACACGTTCTTTCGTCACGATCCATAATTAAATTGCAGGGTCTCTAGATCACACATTCGAGATATAAAATTTCTAAGGTGAGTCGTTGAAAAACGGTGCTAAATTTAAATCTCAAACTACTTATTGGAACACCCATTATTTTAAGTGATAAGATGTTTAAGTAAGTATTAGAGATTGATCATCTCTATCAACAGAATGAGCACTGTTTTTGATTTCTGGATTAGTGGAGGACTATATAAAGAAATAAACCTAGTTCCCAATCTCAAATAAATCTTATTCATATAGGGTTGATGCATAAGTTTGTCCTAATTATTAAAAAAGAATCTAAAATTATATTTAATTAATACAATATGTGCCGTTTGATTCGATAAAATTTTGCCTATCTCTCTGACGGCTGCATAATCCGGCTGCATAATAGAAGTTCTGAGGTTTGAGTTAAGGGCTTCATCCATTCAAGTATACTAAGGAAATGTATAAATATAACAAAGTTATCTAATTTCCACCTATATTTTTCTCTAAAACATAACGCGTTTCGATGCACTGTTGCTTCTTCGGATGGTTACCAAAGAATGAAATTGTATTGCGACAAATAGTACGTACTATAGTAATCAAATAATTTTACATGTTTTTTTCTGGAAATTCCCAGAACACTTATTTCGACTTATTTAATTGCGGAGAATAGTTGAAGTTTATTTATTTGTTAAAAAGGGCATCTGTGCATTTATGACGGTTTATTTTTAAACATTCTAGTAAATTCAGTTTGTAACTTTTATTTTCTACGTGTAAGATTTTAAAACCATTATTAAATGTATGTTTTTCTTTAATAAAATCTTCCGTGTATATTGAGTCAATTTTATTATTTAGATAGCTGTGCTTTTGCTCTGCGATTCTATGTGTTTAAATTATCTACCTGTTTGTTCTATATAAAATTTATTGCACGAACCACAATTCATTTGGTAGCCGCTTTATTTATTGTCTTGCCACGTTTTTTGTTTACAGTTTTTTTTAAATTTTTCCTAAAGAAATGTTGGTTTTAAAAGCTACATTTATATTAATGCTATTGAGATATTTTTTAAGTTTTGCAGATATATGTCTATAATAAGAAAGGGTCTTAAATCCAAAATATTCTGAGGAAGTAAAGATTATTCTTTATGCTTTCATGTTATAATATATGTTTCCACTTTAAATAGAAGAATTATCTATAGTTTTCCAATATCGTTACAACCGATTCTGAGCCAAAAGATAGCTTCAAGTTTTTTGATTAAATGTGATATATCTTAATCGGATTGTTTTTTTGATAAAAAGATATATTCATGAAATATTATAATCTTTATGATATTCCTCTGCATCCATCATACTCACCAAATGTACTACAAATGTGTCTTAGCTCGATTCTCTAACAAGTGAAGGACATTTTTAAAATACACAAAACAATCTAACTAACAATCATCTATCCCCTGGAAACTTACAGCCTTAAGCTTTACGCTTTGGGCGTTTTGTCAACGCATTCTGTCACTGCTTTAAGACACCCATTATGACTGTAAATCATATTATGGATTTTGAAGCAGTTTTCGATAACAGCAGTGAAATAACGCTGACCTTGAATATATATATAACATCTGTTAAGCTTATATGCTTACATTTTCATCCGAAGACTTTCAGTGCCACAGTTCCACATTCAGATTATAATTGTATTTCTTTCTATTATTATAATTATATATAAAAGATTTAAAAAAATGCACACTATATTAATAACGATGCAAATGTGATAGATCTCCTTATATTTAAACATTTCATAATTCATAATTTTTATAGCGGGTTAAGGAAACGTTGCATGCTATAATAATTTTCTTTCTAGCATATACATTTTTTCTTTTATTGGCGACTGGATTATTCAAGCAAAGAGTAATAATTCTTAAGGAGCTTAAATATAAAGAAAAAAAAATATATTTAGATCAACAATAAGGAACTATAATGGATGACTCTGCGGACGATTTTTAGAACGGTATCTGAAAGCATATCGGTTAAGCCTTTAAGCTTATTAGACTAGATTGAAAAATTCAAGCTTTCAATAAATTGCAACTACAAATAGCAAACAGTACACAAGTACTTCCTTGTGGCACACCCACATATACCGTAGATATTTTTCCCAAACAACTCAACTTGCTGCAATCCACAATGGCATATTAGCTATTTCAGATTTTTGAATTTATTAAAGAAAGATTTTTTGTATATTTTATATGTATTTTAGTTCGATAAATGTTTTGTTACAATCACCAAATCAGTATAATTCAAAAAATTACATATATATATATATATATATATATATATATATATATATATATATATATATATATATATATATATATATATATATATATATATATATATATATATATATACCAGGTGTCCCATTAAGGATGGATCGCGACCGAATCTTGAAAACTATTTATCCCACAGCTTTGGGGAAAAAAAAATTGTACTAAAAATGATCATGAGAAATTCACCAAAAATATTTTTAAGCTTCTAAAACGACCGCAAGAGGGCGTGACGAGCTAAACATTTTTAAAAATCATTTTTTTGTGTCTTTTCAAGTGTTAACCGAGTAAGAAAAATTCTCAGTTATAATTAGCAAACTGTCTCCTACAACTTTGTTTTATGACGTTTTGTCGTAACTGCGCGAATAAAGAAGTGGGGGGAGTTTTACATATTTAGATAAAAAGTCGTCTAATGTCCGTTTGCCTAAACCGATTTTTCTCAATTTGGATTCATTTAAAAGACAATTGCTGGGTCAATCAGATAATCTGAGAGATACATTATTTAGTTTATAAATGAAATCGCGACGTGGCGTTACATTCAACAATAGCTTTTTTGAAGTTTTGTTCAGTTTTTTCAAATAGAATGGTACAGCTTTTGTTACATGGCTAGAAAGGTAATTTAAAGAGGAATCATCCAGTGAAAACCCGAAATCGATATATCTGACAGGTCAAGAGATATTTCGATTTTTCTGAAAAAATCAGTAATTATTTCACTACTACATGCATTAAGTTAAAAAAATATTAACCTAATGTTTGCCTTCCTTCACACTTTACCCAGGCTTAGGACTGGTCCAAATTCTTCGGGTCATATTAATTCGGAGCGTGTTTAAAGGCTAACGGGCCAACAACGAAGATAATAATAATAACAACAGTCAAATAAAATTAACAGCACAACAGTCTAATAATTAACAGAATCTGAACCTTAACGCCTTTCTAAATATTCAAAATGCCTTCCATCCTTAGAAATGCAAAGATTTATTTTTCGACGAGTACTAAAAACGGCAGCTTCAATTTCCGCTCTTGAAATGCTGGTTATTGAATTTTGAATTCTTTCAATCATGTTTTCTCGTGTGGTAGGACGAGTTTGAAAAACAAGGTCTTTTAGTCTTCCCCACAAGTAAAAATCGAGGACTGTCAAATCCGGTGAGCGCGCCGGCCACGAAATTAAACTACCCCGTCCTATCCAACGATTTGAGAACGAAGCATCCAAGAAGTTTCGAACCACCTGCGAGAAGTGGGCAGGGTATCCATCGTGCTGGTAATACATTTGTCTTCCAACGAAACATCTTCCATTAGTTCTGGCAATCCATTTGTAAAAAATTTTAATATGTTTCACTATTCAAATGTCCATTAAAAATAAAGGGACCAATAATTTTGTCTCCCAAAACACCACACCATACGTTCACACTCCATCTATTTTGGTGGTTGATTTCTAACATCCAGTGTGGATTAGCAACTGCCCAGTAGTGCATATTATGTAAGTTAACCCCTCCATCACTGCTAAAAGTAGCTTCATCAGTCCATAGTATGCGTTTTAAGAATTGTTTATTTCCACTACACATATTTTTTAACCAGTAACAATAGTCTAACCGTTTATCGAAATCGTTATCCAAAAGGGCTTGGTGTAAGACAACATGATAAGGGTGCAGCTTGTTATCTCTTAAGATTCGATGAACGGATGTCTTGCTAACACCTAATTCTTCAGATATTTGTCTGATACTTAAATGTGGGTTGGTTTCAACATAAGCTAGAACATTTACGACATTATCTCCATTACGAATCGAACGTAACCTGGTGCGGACTGGATCTGGATGCACAATTCCTGTTTCTCGTAAGCGTCTTGCTAGACGTGTAAACACCTTCTTCGAATAATGCCTTCTTTCGGGATATTGACTTGCATATTGCCGCTCTGCAATACATGCATTTTAAAAACATTGGAAATACACCGCCAACATGTCATAGGCCTCGTTATTCGTAAAAGGCATTGTTAGATATTAATATAATAATTATTAATAATCAATAAATGCAATGTTGAAAATGTAATGCATTTCAAAACTGACAAGTTAATTTGACTGTTTTGTTTGTTTCCATGGTTCTCTTCTTACACTCTTTGTGTAATGTACCTAAGGATTGCATGCGTTTATTTGGAAACCCGAAAACGCATAATTTCATTCATCCATTCATTTAGTTTAAAAGAAAGAGTAAGTATATTTATTAATGACTGATTTCAACATTCTGTCAAGTAGTATTTAAGCATCACAAAAGAGAAAATGCAACAATTGGGAAAGGCATTTTTTTCGCATATGTAATTAAATTACAAAATATTATCAAGGTCAGGATTAGAACATTTATGATGATTGATACTGAATA
Organism: Cosmopolites sordidus; assembly: GCA_031761425.1. Lineage (NCBI taxonomy): Eukaryota > Metazoa > Arthropoda > Insecta > Coleoptera > Curculionidae > Cosmopolites > Cosmopolites sordidus. The sequence goes on along the minus strand of JARFXV010000155.1, from coordinate 6,399 downwards.
GATAATTTTATTTTTTAAATAAAATTGTTGTGGTTGCGATTGCGACCTCAATATTAAGACCAATTTTTTTAACTTAATATTACGGTAAAAATTAAAACTAACTGTTTTTTTTTCAGAAAAATCGAAATATCTCTTGACATGTCAGAGATATCGATTTCAGGTTTTCACTGGACGATTCCTCTTTAAATTACCTTTCTTGCCATGTAGTAAAAGCTGTATCATTCTATTTGAAAAAACTGAACAAAACTTCAAAAAAGCTTATGTTGAATGTAACGCCACCTCGCGATTTCATTTATAAACTAAATAATTTATCTCCCAGATTATCTGATTGACCCAGCAATTGCCTTTTAAATGAATCCAAATTGAGAAAAATCGGTTTAGGTAAACGGACATTAAACGACTTTTTATCTCAATAGGTAAAACTCAGAATTTCCTAGAAGAAACTAGAAGAATTTCCGCAATTATAACACGAGAGACTTTGCAAGAGAAATCCGTGGATATACACCACAAAATCTTTGCTTCAGAAAGCGGAATAGGAGATTAGCGCTAACCAATCAAGATAATTGTCAGGAGCTGGCACACAATTTCTCTGATCTCAGTTGCCCCGAATGCGACAAAAAATTTCCCAAGGAAAATTGTATCCATACCTACCCAGAATCGCCACCACCAACACAGGAAGAAATCCATAGGCACATACGCAAACTAAAGAATAACAGGACATCCGGTGAAGATGGTATCACCGCAGAACTATTGAAAGACCTCAGACCAAATTCATTGCAGCAACTTACGCAAATTATCACGAACATCTGACAAACAGAAAAATTACCAGATGAATGGAAATGTTCTCTTATCCACCCGCTGCACAAGAATGGAGACAGAACAGATGTGAATAACTACAGAAGAATCTCCTTACTACAAGTTACTTACAAAATTCTTTCAGCACGCCATCTCCAGAGAACATAAAAAAAGTTAGGACACAAAGTTGGCGAGTACCAGGCAGGCTTTCGACCTGGTCGTTCATGCACTGAACAAATATTTAACTTAAAAACAATACTGAAATACAAAGCTACCAGGAACGACCCAATCATCTGCACGTTCGTGGACTTCAAGAAAGCATACGACTACATTGACCGAAAGTCTCTGTTCAACATCCAGAACATCCTGGAAGAACAACTACTCGACCCCAAAACACTACGATTGATCAAGCAGACACTGACCGACACAACCTCTAAAGTGAAATTTATGGGAGAAATTTCCGCACCCTTCCTGATTAAAACGGGAGTACACCAAGGAGATGCGTTATCCCCACTTCTCTTCAACCTGGTCCTGGACAAAGTCATAAGGAAATAGGAAAAAGAACTGAAAAATAAAGGGCAATGGAAACCAATACGACTCGGACGATCCAAAAACAACATAGAAATATCATGCCTAACCTTCGCAGACGTCCTAGCCATACTCGCACACAATGAAAAAAGGGCAACCCAACAGATCGAAGTCCTTAAGGAATGTGCAGAGAAAGTCGGTCTACAATCTCCTTTCAAAAAAACGAATTCTTCTGCTTAAAATTAGATGTCCAAAATTTGAACACCAAATACGGCAAAATAAATAAAGTCAGTCACTTCAAATACCTGGGCGAGATCCTCGTACCCATAGGAGGAGAGAAGATAGCACCGAAGACTCGATTACAGAAGATGAAGAGGGCATATGGCAAGACACACAATATCTACAATAAGAAATGCCTATCCACACGCGCAAAAATAAGACACTACAAAACAGTAATCAAACCAGAGGTACTATACGCAAGCGAGACACTTACACTTCATACAAAAAGTAGCATAGAAAATATACTATCAGAAGAACGCAAAATTATGAAGAAAATTCTCAGCCCAAAACTGACAGAGGAAGGATACAGACTACATTCTAGAAAGACCACAGAGAGAATGTCCAACCTAGCGGTGGGCATAAGAAAAAGGACATATAAATATGGACATATCAGTAGACTGCCACCGACAAATCTCATCAACACAATTCTTACATACCTACAAGGAGTCAAGTCAACAATACCATGGATCGCACAAGTCAGAGCTGATTTGGAAAAGGTACAAATGGATCCGACAGGGATTGAGGAAAGAAGAACGTACAGAAACAAAATACATATGTAGAAAGTTGTATCAGAGATCGAAGTTTCAAGGAGATTGGGAACAAAGTGGAGGGAGGAGGAAAAGATAATCCGCGGAGAGAGGATGAAAGAGGTGTGGAGGATCAGAAAGAACAGTCGAAAATGAGTCAGAATGCTTTGCGTGATCCAACTGGGTCTATGCACATCTAATATTAATAATATTATATATATATATATATATATATATATATATATATATATATATATATATATATATATATATATATATATATATATATATATACATATATATATATATATATATATATATATATATATATATATATATATATATATATATATATATATATATATATATATATACTGTTAAAGGTTTTTGGTATGAGATAATATTTAATATTCGTATAGATGAAATATATCAGTGCGTTACCTCAGAAGAGTTCAAAGTTTGTATATTTTGTTTGAAAATGTATTGCAAGCGTTGACCCTTCACCCTCGTATTCTCTCTATTTTGCTTGTGACGGTTACTGACGGTTACATTGCTAAAGGGAACGTTTATTTTTATTATATCGTATATATCAAAATACTTTTTATCTTTTTTCCGCACAGCAAACATTTGATTTCTATTCAAATGACCTAACTATATATCAGGTTGTCCGGAAAGACAATAGGGATTTTTTAAGACAAAGAGAAATGTAAATAGTTCATATAAAAAAATCTATTATTTAATCACCATTATTATTTACAACTTTTTGCCAACGAAGTGGTAGGTACATAATTCCCTTTTGTCAAACGTTTGCTAGTTTTGGCGGTTTTCTTCAAGTGCTATTCTTTTCCTCAAGTGCTGATCTAATTGTGAAGAGTGCATAGTTTAGTTGTGTGGAAGAAACCCAAATTTTATGGGTCGCATCCAATCCCACCCAATGCAAATCATAAATTTCTTCGGATGAAGGCCATCTTTGGTCGTACTTAAGTCCGCTGACGCTGGCAACCCAATAATTTTTTTCGATGCGCGTTGTTGTGCATAACCTACTTTTCATCGCCTGTTGTTATCTGTTTCAAAAATTAAGCCTCCGATTTTTTTTAGCAAAACCATACCCGAAAAGAGATTTGGTTCATCAGATTTCGCTCGCTAAGTTCATGAGTAGTAGTAGACGATACACGTACTCATTTTTTTGTCAGATGGCTAAAACCTATCGATATAGATCGACCTATCTCAATATTTAATTTATCTGCTATCTCACGAACTCTGGTGCATGGATCTTCAGTTATTATGGCCTTTATTTCCTCGATATGAGTGCCTGGTGGATATCGGTACAAAGCGATACCGGTCTTCCAGGTCAAAACCTTCGCTCCTTAATCCACTACACTCATTTTAAACCGTGGTCTCTCCAACAGAATTCTAACCGTAAAAGGTACAATTTCTTTTGTTTGGACAGCGTTCTTACCTATTTTGAAATAAAAAAATCATAATGTGGTATAAATGCAAGTTATCGACCGACATTTTAAATTTGAATCAAGTTCAGGTTCAGAATTAGTTCAACTCGACTAACTGACGACAAATCAAAGCATAAGTATTATAAATACGACAGGAATTAATAAAAAGTAAATAAACATTACTAATCTAAAACATATTTTTATTTTAAAGCGTTAAAAGAGCAACTAGTGGCAAATCCCTACGAACTTTCCGGAAAACCAAATATGTTATACACTTTTTTAAAATAATTATCGAAAAAATTGCTGTAAAGTTTTGATTTATGCTTCTCCTTACTAATTGTTTACTATATCTAATTGCCTATTATTCACTTTCATCTATCACTAATTTAATTGTCATCGTGTTCGTGAATATATTTTAATCATGTCCAACTATGTAATTAATCCCAACCACAGTTTTGTGCTATCCATTTACCAACTCAGGGGTCTGCCAAATTTGAAAATTTGTTTAAACAGAAATTGTAGTTGAAGCAATACAAAGATGGTGGTAACTATCATGCATACAGTGGCATTCTTATGATATTGATTTAAAAGAATGCTCGATAAAGGTTCTTGTACAGTATCGATCTCGATAAAATTTCTTGTACGAGGTGTGTAAATAAATTAATGAGACTGGTGGTATAGCGTTCGATCTGGCAAAATTGTTGACTTCCTTTTTGGAAGAAGGTCTAAAATCTTATTAGTTTTCAATACGAATTTGAACTTCCTAGAGTCACTTGGTGATCCATAGCACTTTTTTTTAGTGAATCGGATGTTTCTAGTGCATTCTCTATTAACAAGTTTTATTTCAGACTTGGACACAGTGAGACGGAAACTTTCGTAAAACTTGAACAGGCCTATGAAAAAAACTGTTTTGGCAAAGGTCTCGGTTTTCAAGTGGTTTAAGGCATTCTTAGAAGGCCGGCACCCCATTGAAGATAAACTTCGCAGAGAAAGGGCCTTCAACTGCAATAAGTAGTAAAAATGTTCACATAAGTCGATATCTTGTGCATTCTGATCTTCGGTTGACGATCAGAATGATCGGGGAAGGGTTGAACATGACTCAAACAAACGTTCATCAGATGTTGTTCATTTTTAATCGAATCTTAATCCACCAGAGAACTGAACCCTTGAAAAACCATTGTTTCCATTGGTCTGTTCACAACTGCCCCACACAATTGTCGCATATGAGGCTCGGAAAATCCTTAAGTAATTCATCAGAAGCAAATACAACTGATCAGTTCAATCTGATGTATTGATTGATCTATGGTGAATAACAAACTTGCAATAGTTTTTTTATAGATGGGAGGTTCTCTTCTGGCTCCGTTGTTTATACTTTAATACAAAATTTGTCATTTTAATAATAATTTTCTTTATTTTCACACAAAGTGTTCGCATTGTTCGATCCAACAATGTGAATGTTTCTAAACCATTCCGGCAGTCGATCCGTTGATTCTGTGAAGAGTCACGACGTTTCGCCAAAATCGTATTTGGCATTTTTAAGTGACTGACTGACAACTGACCAATTAAAGCGGACAACACTTGAAAATGCCAAATGCGATTTTGGCGAAACGTCGTGACTCTTCACAGAATCAACGGATCGACACCCGAAATGATTTAGAAACATTATCTACCATCCGTGAAAATATTAGATGTAACATATGTATGTATATATATATATATATATATATATATATATATATATATATATATATATATATATATATATATATATATATATATATATATATATATATATATATATATAAATATTAGTATTTTCCTGTAACATTTTTAAATTTTTCAATTTGTTGTGGTTTTTTTTATCATGTTTCTTAAATGTTTAATGCTTTTTAAGCTATTGATCGGGAGTACGTCCGGTCGTTCATTGTATTCCATTTTTTGATGTTTCGTCAAGTATGACTTGGCATTCTCAATACGTGACGGAAGATAGATACGAATATGGCAATGCAATTTATTTTTTTCAATTTATTTGGCCATACTATAACTTATAAAAAACACACGTCTCATCGGAATGAAAAGAAATTGGGAAAAGGATTGCATCAAAACCCAGCAATACAAAAATCAGGTTGCCTATTTTTGATTATGCCAATCTCTAAAGTAACCTTTCCTGAAGCACTTTTTTGTTCATCTATTATACCGTATTACGGGCTGTTATGGTCACTTGTTTTCAATTCACAGTACAATGTAATTTTCGAGTTTTTAGGTCATCCAATTTGACTCCGTTTAAACTTTACTCGCTTACTTTCAACCTTTTACAGGTATACGAGACATAAAAACAAACGATTACAAATACCGACTAGATGATCGTGGTACTAAAACAGTAGCAATTTAAGTTTTTAATCTATTTTACAATGCCGTTTAGAAGATGAAGGTCAATAATTTAAGCAGTTAATTTAAATATGTCTCAGCTCGACTATTATAGATCTTAATTGCCTTATAAATTACATAATACCTTTTAAAATTGATATGACTTTTTTATGTAAAATAACAATAAACTATTTAGATGTTAAAATCCAGACTGGTGCCTTAATTGTAATATCATATACGTTCCGAATAAATATATATATACATACATACATAGATACATATATATATATATATATATATATATATATATATATATATATATATATATATATATATATATATATATATATATATATATATATATATATATATATATATATATATATATATATATATATATATATATATATATATATATATATATATATATATATATATATATATATATATATATT